>ML776797.1:0-20761 GCA_009831015.1 Picea engelmannii
GAGGTTGGTTAATGGTGAACACAAGAAGCCCACTGATGATAAAGATATGGTTATTTGGGAAGAAATATGTGATCAAGAAAGAGGGCTCATTGGACAAACAGTATCAGATAGTCTTCAGGTAAGTATTGAGGCAGAAGAAAGCTCGGTTGAGGTATGGAAAATTCATGTTTCTCTTTTTGATAAATCTAATGATGTATCTACTTATTACCTAGAAAAGAAAATCCATGAGCTAGATCGTAATAATTTTGATATGATAGAACTCTATATTGCTGAACTGGAAACCTTAATTGAAAAATTAAACAATTGTGATAAAGATTATAAGAAGATCGATATTGCATTAATCATTCTTGTAGAACATAAATTGCCATCTTTTATTGACATGTTCATCCAAACTAGGAATAGAGCTATTGAAATCTCTAAAGGTACCACGAAAGCTACTTTTGATGAATTTTGTAAAGGGTTAATAAATAAGCAAGAAAGGTTGATTACTTCATGTCAATTAACTTCTCATAAAGCTCTAATGGCACATAATAATAAGAATCATAAGAAAAAAATTCAGCCTATACTAAAGGTTCTTGTTCACACTCTTCAACTAATAATTATGGTAATGTTTCTCATGTTACTCATGAATTTAGTAAGAAGAAGAAAGTATATGATCCTTGTAAGTATTGTGGTAAAACTAATCATCCTGAAAAGAGTTTCTATAAAGGAAAACACTTAAATACTAAGGCTAAAAAGAAAGCTTCTAATGAACAACAAGTGGTTTTATGTTCATCTTTTGTTCAATCTAGTAATTCTTCTAGTGTGGAATGAATAATGGATTCTAGTGCATCTAAACATATGACATAAAATGCTTCTTTGTTTACATCTTATAACAATAATAATCACTCATCTCAGAAAGTGTTTATTGGTGATGGTAAACAACATGACGTAATTGGTTCTGGTAATGTTCAAGTTACTAACGGTCAATTAGAAGATGTTTTTTGTGTTCAAAACATACCCATCAACTTGCTTTCTATTTATCGTGTATGTTAGAAAGGATATAAATTTGAAGCCTAGCCGGATAAATATGTTCTTAAAGATATCAACCAAAATTTAAAAGTAGTTTCTTCAGGTCATGTTGATCATGTGATCCAGATTTAGGAGCGGAACGAATTGATTAACATATTGAATACAATAAACACATACATATGGAGAACAACATAGATATCCAGTGAACAATATCTTCTATTGAATAAATGAAATAGGCTGAAACTGTAAAACTACATAACTGAAACAACTTGCTCGAATGGTGGTAGCTATCTCTGAGAAGAGATGTGGCTGCTACGCGCATCCGTCTGAGCAGAATAATTACAATGAGGCTCCAGAGGACTTTTAAGATTTCTCATGAATTCCAAAACCCTAGACATCAAAAAACCTAACTCTAGGAGGTGAAATGCCAAAAGTCATGTGGGCCCCTATGGGTAAGTTGGTACCTCAACTTCTCGGGGTCATAACTTTTTCATATGACCTCTATTTTTGGCGCGTATAGCCCATTAGAAAGGTATTTTTGAGAACTACACATTACGCCATCAAACTCTAACTTTGTCTACAGCTTGACTATGGCAAGAAAAAAAAAAATATTTAGGGCCTCAAAACAGCCCTGGAAGTACAGAAAGATGTGTTGACATGAAAACATCCAAAATAAGTCAGTTGGATTAGGTGGGAGGCCACCAGTCTCCTCCTAGAAGATGTGTATAGCTTCAGACAACCCAAGAAGTGTAGAACCCACAATTACAAAGAAGTATAGAAGAACATGTTGAACTAAAAATTGTCAAGATGAGCCAGTTGGAATAGGTGGGTGGCCACCAATATCCACTTGTATCAATCCTCCCCCCTTAGGAAGAAATGGTCTCCATTTCATTGAGTTCCCCCATCAGGTGAGAAAACTTCTGCTGAATTTGGCCCCGGGTGAGCCACTTTCCTTGGTGGAGGAGTTGCCCTACCTTGACAACTCGATAAAGTTGGATCCTCTGCTAGCAAGTGCCCTTGACCTGTATGTCCACTATCAGATCAGTGGATTCTTGTTCTATGCAGTCAGGGTTGATCTATGTTGGTGTCATTTGTTCTGCGATCTTTGAGGTGTCCAATAATGGTGGAAAATATGGTCGAAGGAGGTACACATTGAACATTGGGTGTAAGCCAAGGAAGGGTGGAGTGTTGAGCTCAAAAGCATTGCTACCCACAACCTTGGTGATAGTGTAAGGCCCATAGCGAAGTGGGTGAAGCTTCCGATGGGGCCCTATAAGACGCTCTTTCTGCAAATGTAACAAGACGTTGTCTCCAACCTTAAACGGGTGCATACCCTGTGTTTATCATGGCACTGCTTATAATTAGGATTGGCTTTCTAGAAAATCTCATGAACCTGTTGGTGGATGTGTTGAATCTGCTCAATGAATCTGGTGGCTTTATCGATCTCAAACTTAACATGGGAAGATTTTTTATGTGTGGTTGCAAGAGGTAGTGCAACATCAATGGGACCTAAGGGTTGGAATCCCAGCCCCACCTGAAATGGGATATGGTTGGTGGAACTATGGAAAGCCATGTTGTAACTTTGTTGAACATAGGGGAGACTCTAATCCCATGTGCATGGATGCTTAGAGTTGTACATGTGCAGGATGTGCACAATCATTTGATTGACGACCTTTATTTGGTCGTCTATTCGGGGGTGGAATGCAGTGGATTTAGTGATTTTGGTGTCCAACAGTGAACAGAGAATCGACCAAAATGTGTTGAGGAACCTGTTGTCCCAGTCGGAGATCATGGTTTGTGGTATCCCAAAATGGACCCACACTCGTTCGAAGAAGAGCTTAGTAGTATCTACCGTTGTGATGTTCTTCTTTCAGGCTATGAGGATGGCCATCTTCGAAAACCGATCAAGAACCACAAATACATAATCATTTCCTTTCTTGGTGGATGGGAGGCCAGACATGTAATCCATCGAGATGGACTCCCAAGGCTTCTCGGGAGAAGGAAGAGGGGTGTATAAGCCTTGCTTCTTGATGGATGGCTTGGCAATGGCACAGGTAGTGCAAGATATGATATACTTGTTGATGTCATGTTGAAGTTTTGGCCAATAAAAATATTTTTGTAGAACGGCCATAGTTTTCTTCATGCCAAAATGTCATGCCATCCGACTGTAGTGGGCTTCCCAAATCAGCTTTGCACGCTCGCTTGTAGGAACACAGAGATGACCAAGATGGCATAATAGTCCATCCTAAATGTGAAAATCGGTGACATTCACGTTTGTACCCAAGAGTTGATAGATGGTGGTGAAGTCTAGATCTTACTGATAAAGTTGGGGCCACTTAGATGCCTCATGTCCACAGGAATGGAGAACAGTGGTGAGTGCAACCACGGGAGGTCGAATGAGGCAGTCAACGACATGATTTATGCTAATTGTCTTATACTTGATGTTGAGATGGAACTACTGCAGGTAGGTGGACCACTTCTGATGGCAGTCGTTCTGCAACTTCCCCTGTGTTTGTATGAATTGTAAATGCTTGTGATCAGTGTGGATAATTGTCTCCTTTCCCAGAATGTAATGTTTCCATTGATGACAGGCTTGTACAATGGAATACATTTCCTTGTCATAGGTGGGGTATTTCCATACAGTATCTGAGAGTGTCTCACTTTGGTATGTCACCGGATGACCATGCTGAGTGAGAACTGTGCCTACAGCATAGTCAGATGCATCAATATCAATCTCGAACAGTTGTTGGAGATCGAGAAAGGAGACTATTGGAGCTAAGAACAAGTGATACTTCAAATCATCAAATGCTCGTTGTTGTTCCCTCCCCCATGTGAACTTTTTCCTACCACCGCCCTTGGTCACTTGGCTGAGGGCCCATGCAATATGAAAGAATCCCAACAAGAACCGTCAATAGAAGTTGGCCAGTCCCAAGAAGCTCTGAAGCTCGGTTAGTGTGGTCGGGGCTGGCCAGTCACGAATGACTTGGATCTTAGCTGGATCAACATGTACCCCATGCTCATCAACAATGTAGCCCAAGTATTGAACCTTGTTCATGCCAAAGGATCATTTTTCCAAGTTTGCATATAGCTCATGTTGTCGCAAAGTGCTCAAAACCTGTTAAATATGTCGCATGTGCTCCTCCCAAGTTCTGTTGAATATGAGGATGTCATCCAAATAAACCACCACAAAAGAGTTGGTGAAGGGTCTCAATACATCATCCATCAACCTCATGAAAGTGGTTTGTGCATTTGTTAAGCCAAAGGGCATGACCATCCATTCGAAGAGACCTTATTTAGACTTGAAATTTGTCTTCCATACATCAGTTGGTTTGATGGAAACCTGGTGGTAGCCAGACTTTAGGTCAATCTTGCTCAAGATATTTTCCCCCTTGAGTTGGTCAAGAAGGTCATCAATTCTGGGAATTGGGTACCAGTTCCTTATTGTGATTTTGTTTAAGGCTTTGTAATCAACGCAAAGTCGCCAGGTCTCGTTCTTCTTTTGCACCAGTATAATCGGGCTTCCGCAAGGGGAGGAGTTGGGTTTGATGTGCCCCTTTTGAAGAAGCTCCTTGATCTGACACTTGATTTCATCATTTTCCATCATCGAGTAATGATAGACTGGTCCATTAGGCAAAGGTGCATCGGGGGTTAGATCAATTGGATGCTTGACTTGGTAGTGCATCGGTACCCCAGTGGGTGAGAAGAATAGGTCTCTGCACTCTTCCACGATCCCATCCACTTGCTTCTGCTGCAAAGAGAGGCTCTGTGTAGAGTCCATAGATGTGGCGGTGACCTTCTGCTTACTTTGAGCACAGATCACAACAAAGATGAACTTCTCAGTATATGAAATGACCTTACTACATTTCTTAGTAGAGATTAAAGAAATAGAGGTAGGCAATGCTACCTCTGGTATCTTGTACAATAGACGACCCAAAGTAATAATAACACTACGGGGTCCAGACTCATACACAACATGACGCTTCCACAAATATGCTTGTCCTAAAAGAACATCACAAACTTCAAGGGGACAAATATCACACAATACCTCATCTTTGGAAGGCTTGATGTCTTAAGGTAGACGTCATTGTTGGCTGACACAAAGATCTCTTCCTTGGTGAAGCCAGCCGATGTTGTAGGGTTGTCGGTGCAGTGTCGTCGGCAGGTCCAGCTGCTTGACAACCTCTACTCAAATCAGGTTCTTCTAACTACTTATATCAGCAATGAAATGAAGTGGAGCCCCCTTTACCTACATATGTTAGTGAAAGAGGCGGTCCCCTTCCTCTAGTCCTTATGGCTCGCTTGGATGGACTTTGGTGGTAGCGACAGTGGCACTAGGTTCAACATCAATAATCCGCTTCCCTCCTTCTGGATTTGATTTGGAGTTAGAATCATCCTCTGAATCAGAAGCCTTCAAATTGACCACGAGTGACTGCTTGGAGCGACATTCTTCGATGTTGTGCCAAGGGATTTTATGGTTTTCACACCATTTTCTCGTGTCCTTCTTCGTCTTCTCATTGCCCTTCTTGTGTTGCGGCTTAGACTAGTTGTCCTAAGAGTTTCCATCTTTGCTCTGTCCCTTTTTGTGTGGGTTGGGGCCGCCTTTTCCTTGCTTTGGGTGTGAGGAGTTTGTAGATCCAAACTCTCACCTCTTCTACTTAAATTTATGCTCGATCTTGACAACATATCTATAATCCGTACCTAATGAGGCGATGTCCAAAAAATCCATTTCTGTTTGAATGTATCTATGCAAACAACCATAGTATTTGAGCACCATATGTCACTTAGAGTCTTTTATACCCAATTTGGTGTGTAGGGTATGGAAAACATTGGTGAAACTTGGTATCGTCTGGTCCCTTTCCTGACGCAGGGCGGTCCATCTGGTGTATTGGTCCTCATAGCTTCAAATAGGGTAGTATTGTTCTTTAATGGCATCCTGGAAGGAATCCCATCTAGGGGAAACCACAAATATGGTAGATTCCTTTATGGCCCTTCACTCAGAGTAAGTATCCCACCAGTTCTTAACATGGGGAACAACCTTGAGGAGTGCAAACATAATATTTTCCCTATCAGAAAAAGTGTGGACCAAAAAATACCCTTCAAGAAGATTCAACCATTTATTTACAACATCTGCATCTATTAGTCCTTCAAATAATGGAATATCAAAATTTACTTGTACCTTGAAGGGGGTTGCATGGCCACTTGATGAAGATGCTTCTCCTATGGGCAGCCACAGAAGGATCTATGCAAAGTTGTCCATCATTTCATTCCTTTGTTGCGCAAGGGATTCCTCGAGAAACATTTTAAAAGGATCTCTTTCTCCATCATATTTCTTTTTGTCCCCCATGGGTTGTTGTCAGGCTCGGTGCGACCGATCTTGCAAAGGCTCGATTAGTTCGAGTCCCAACTTCTTGTACCCAGATCTTGTTAGGGACATGCACGAAGAAAAATAAATGAAGAGCAGACCACTCTGATACCACTGATCCGGATTTAGGAGTGGAATGAACTAATTAATAGACTGAATACAATAAACACAGAGATATGGAGAACAACATAGATATCCAGTGAATAATATCTTCTATTAAATAAATGAAATAGGTTGAAACTGTAGAACTGAAACAACTTGTTAGAATGGTGGAAGCTATCTCTAAGAATAGATGTGGTTGTTATGTGCATACGTCTGAGCAGAATGATTACAATGAGGCTCCAGAGGCATTTTTAAGATTACTCATGAATTTCAAAACCCTAGACATCCAAAAACCTAACCCTAGGAGGTGAAATGCCAAAAGTCATGTGGGCCCCAATGGGTAAGTTGGTACCTCAACTTCTCGGGGTCGTAACTTTTGCATACGACCTCCGTTTTAGATGAATGATAACCCGTTGGAAAGGTATTTTTGAGAAATACACATTATGTCATCAAACTCTAATTATGTCTACATTTTAATTGTGGCAAGCCAAAAAAACACTATTTAGGGTCCCAAAATGGACCTGGAAGTAAAGAAAGATGTAATGACATGAAAACATCCAAAATAAGGTCATCAATTCTGGGAATTGGGTACCGATTCCTGACTGTGATTTTTTTTAAGGCTCTATAATCAATGCAAAGTCACCAGGTCCCGTTATTCTTCTACACCAGTACAATCGGGCTTCCATGAGGGGAGGAGTTGGGTCTAGTGTGCCCCTTTTGAAGAAGCTCTTAGATCTGACACTTGATTTCATCATTTTCCATCGACGAGCGACAATAGACTGGTCCATTAGGTAGAGGTGCACCGAGGGTTATATCAATTGGATGTTGGACTTGGTAGTGCATCGACACCCCGGTGGGTGAGGAGAAGATGTCTTTGTACTCTTCCACGATTTCGCCCACTTGCTTTTGCTACAAAGAGAGGCTTTGTGTAGAGGCCACAGATGTGGCATTGACCTTCTACTTACTATGAGCACGGATCACAAAGAAGATGAACTTCCCAGTCTATGAAATTACCTCACTGCATTGCTTAGCAGAGATTAAAGAAATAGCAGTAGGCAGCACTACCTATAGTATCCTGTACAATTGTCTACCCAAAGTAATAATAACACTGTGGGGTCTAGACTCATACACAACATGACGCTTCCACAAATATGGTTGTTCTAAAATAACATCACAAACTTTAAGGGGAGAAATATAATACAATAACTTGTCTCTGAAAGGCTTGATGTCATAGGGAAGACGTCATTGTTGGCTAACACAGAGATCTCTTCCTTGGCAAAGCCAACCAATGATGTAGGGATGTGGGTGCAGTGTCATCGGCAAGTCCAGCCGCTTCACAACCATTGTTGATATCAGGTTCTTCTAACTGTCGCTATCGACAATGAAATGAAGCGGAGCCCCATTTACCCACATATGTTAGTGAAAGAGGCATTCTTCTTCCTATGGTTCTTCTGGCTCGCTTAGCTAGACTTTGTTGGTAGTGACAGTGGCACTGGGTTTAGCATTGATAGTTTACTTCCCTCCTTCTGGATTTAATTCAGAGTTAGAATTGGCCTCTGACTCGGAAGCCTTCACCTCGGCCATGAGTGACTTCTTGGAGCGACATTCTTCGGTGTTGTGCCAAGGGCTTTTATGGTATTCACACCATTTTCTCGTGTCCTTCTTCATCTTCTCATTGCCCTTCTTGTGTTGCGACTTGGACTGGTTGTCTTGAGAGTGGCCATGTTTGCTTTGTCCCTTGTTGTGTGGGTTGGGGCTACCTTTTCCCTGCCTCTACTGTGAGGATTTTGCAGATCCAAACTCTCACCTCTTTTTCTTAAATTTATGATCGATCTTGACAACATATCTATAAGTTGTACCTAATGAGGCGATGTCCAGAAACTCCATTTTTGTTTGAATGTATCTATGAAAACAACCACGGTATTTGAGCACCAGATGTCGCTCAGAGTCTTTGATACCCAATTTGGTGCGCAGGGTATGGAAAATGTTGGTGAAATTTGGTACCATCTAGTCCCTTTCCTGACGCAGGGTGGTCCATCTGGTGTACTAGTCCTCGTAGCTTCGAACAAGGTAGTATTGTTCTTTAATGGCATCCCGGAAGGAATCCCATGTAAGGTAAACCGCAAATATTGCAGATTCATCTATCTCCCTTTGCTCAGAGTAAGTATCCCACTAGTCCTTAACATGGGGAATGACCTTAAGGAGTGCAAAAATAATCTTTTCCCTGTCTGAAAAATTGTGGACCGAAAAATACCCTTCAAGAAGATTCAACCATTTATCTACAAATTTTGCATCTTTCAGTCCTTCAAATAACGAAATATCAAAATTTAGTTGTAACTTGAAGGGGGTTGCATGGCCACTTGATGAAGATGCTTCCCCTATGGGCAGCCACCAAAGGATCTGTGCAAAGTTGTCCATCATTTTGTTCCTTTGTCGCGCAAGGGATTATTCGAGAAACATTTTAAAAGGATCTTCTACTCCATCATCTTTATTTTCGTCCCCCATGGGTTGTTGTCAGGCTCGATGTGGTCGATCTTGCAAAGGCTCGATTGGTTCGAGTCCCAACTTCTTGTACCCAGATCTTGTTGAAGACATGCACGAAGAAAAATAAATGAAGAGCAAACCACTCTGATGCCACTGATTTGGATTTAGGAGTGGAATGAACTAATTAACAGACTGAATACAATAAAAAGAGAGATATGGAGAACAACACAGATATCCAGTGAACAATATCTTATATTGAATAAATGAAATAGGTTGGAACTGCAAAACTGCAGAACTGAAACAACTTGCTAGAATGGTGGAAGTTATCTCTGAGAATAGATGTGGCTGCTACGTGCATCCGTCTGAGAAGAATTATTACAATGAGGCTCCATAGGCCTTTTTAAGATTACTCATGAATGCCAAAACCCTAGAAATCCAAAAACCTAACCGTAGGAGGTGAAACGCCAAAGTCATGTGGGCCCCAATGGGTAAGTTGGTACCTCAACTTCTCGGGGTCATAACTTTTGCATACGACCTCCATTTTAAGCGTGTGATAGCACGTTGGAAAGGTCTTTTTGAGAAATACACATTATGTCGTCAAACTCTAACTCCATCTACAGTTTAATTGTGGCAAGCCAAAAAACATTGTTTAGGGTCCCAAAACGACCCTGGAAGTACAGAAAGATGTGTTGAAATGAAAACATCCAAAATAAGCCAGTTGGATTAGGTAAGAGGCAACCAATCTCCTCCTGGAAGATGTGTAGGGCTTCAAACAGCCTTGGAAGTGTAGAACACACAATTACAAAGAAGTACATAAGAATGTGCTCATCTAAAAACTTTCAAGAGGAGCCATTTGGAAGAGGTGGGTGGCCACCAATATCCACCTGGATCGTCATGACACTGGTTTATATAAGTTTGTTGGTTATAATTCAACTAAAATACAACCATTTTATTCCTATGTTGCTCACGTTGATGAATTAAGTCAATTATGGCATGCAATATTAGGTCACTTGAATTATGGTAAAATGTGATTGTTATCTAAAATAGTACATGGTTTGCCTAATATTTTGTCTACTAAAGGTGTTTTTAAGGTTGTGTGTTCAGTAAACATCATAGAGAAATGTTTGAAAAAGGTAAAACTTGGCGTGCTAAAGAGCCCTTGCAATTAATTCATAATGATATTTGTGGTCCTCTTGAAACTCCTTCTCTATCTCATGTAGTTTATTTTCTTACTTTTATTGATGACTTTAAAAGAAAATCATGGGTTTATTTTCTGAAACATAAAAGTGAAACCTTTGCTAAATTTAAAAATTTTAAATCCTTTTCTGAAAAGGAATATGGTAAAAGTATTAAAACTTTGAGATCAGATAATGGGGAGGAATTCATTAAGAAAGAATTTGAAGCATATTTTTCTAAGCATGGAATTCAACATCAAAAGATTGTTCCTTATACGCCTCAACAAAATGGGGTTATTGAAAGAAAATATAAGACTTTGGTTAAAATGGCTAGATGTATGTTATATTCTAAAGGATTACATAAAAAAAATTGGGTTGAAGACATTTGTTGTGCTAACTTTATTTTAAATAGAGTTCCTACAAAAGCAGTCATGCATGTTACCCCTGAGGAAAAATGGAATGGAAGAAAACCTGATATAAGTAACTTTAAGATATTTGGTAGTGAATATTGGGCTCATATTCCTAATGAAAAATGGAAAAGGTTAGAAACCAAGTCTCATAATTGTATTTTCATTGGTTATAATGAGGATCCCACAACTTACAGGTTGTTTGACCCTTCTACCCAAAGTGTCATTATCTGGCGAGATGTTCACTTCAATGAATTATCTCCACCACCTAAGTCTGTTGAACCTCATGTTACCTTGAATGTGCCATTGTCTCATGTTACACCTATATATGTTAGCTCTTCTTCCAATTGTGTGCCTACTGTTGATTTGAGTTCACCCTCTTCTTCAAGACTTCCAACTATGTGCCTACTGTCGATTTGACTTCACCCTCTTCTTCAATTCTTCCACCTGAATGTCCTGAAGTACCTAAAGTAACTTTTGTTGCTTCTCATCTTCCTATTTGGGCTCGAAAAACTCTTGAATCCGTAGGTAGTGAGATAGGTAATCCTTCTGATACCCGTAGAAGTAGATCTAACTTTGCTCTTATGACCAAAGTATTAGCCACAAATGATCCTACGACTTATGCTCAAGCTAAGGGTCACCCTCATTGGGAACAAGCTATGACTACTGAGTATGAATCTCTAATAAAGAACAAGACATGGACTCTTGTTCCCCTTCCTCCGGGAAAGAACTTAACTGGTTGTAAATGGGTATTAAAACAATGTTTACTGCAGAAGGTCAGATTGAAAAATATAAAGCAAGGTTAGTTGTAAAAGGCTTTAATCAACAAAAAGGTGTTGATTATAATGAAACTTTTGCTCATGTTTCTAAAATGAATACAATAAAAACCATTTTATCTCTTGTTGCATCATATAAATGGGAAATACACCAAATGGATGTTAAAAGTGTTTTTTTGAATGGTGATCTTAATGAAGACATTTATATGCAACAACCCCCTAACTTTCTTACTGCTAAAAATTCTAACTTAGTATGCAAATTACACAAGTCTTTGTATGGTCTCAAACAGGCACCGAGGGCTTGGTGTGATAAAATTGATGCATATTTATTGAAGAATGGTTTCAAGCAGTGTATATCTGATCCAAATCTGTATGACAAGGAATTTGGTGATCATGTCCTCATTATTGTCTTATATGTGGATGATCTTATTATCACTAGCAGCCAACTTGTATTAATTCAAAATATGAAAAGTGATCATCAAAAGCAGTTTGAGATGACAATTCTCGACATCTTGCACTATTTATTGGGTCTTTAGATTTGGCATATGGCCAATGGTATTTTTCTCTCTTATCCGAAGTATGCAACAAATTTATTGACTCGTTTCCATATGAGTGATTGTAATCCCTCTCCCACGCTGTTTCAGTCTAGTCTTAAGTTAACTGTGAAATGTACTAATCCTCTTGTTGATGCTACATTGTACCGTCAACCTGTGGGAAATTTGATATATTTCACACACAACAAGCCCAATATCTCTTTTGTCATCAGTCTGGTTTATAGGTTCATGCAGCACCCTCATGAAAGTCATTGGCAAGCAGCCAAGAGAATTTTGTGATACTTAAAAGGGAGAGTGAATTATGGTGTATTTTATTTGAGTAGTGCTACAGTTTCACTTCTTGGTTATACATATTCTGATTAGGCAGGTGACAGTTCAGACAGACGGACTACTGCAGGTTATTTATTTCAACTTGGTTCAGGTCCAATTTCTTGGTCTAGTAAGAAGGTGAAGACTCTTTCATTATCTTCTTATGAAGCAGAGTACAGAGCAGCCAAAGAATCAGCTAAAGAAGTCGTATGGTTACGCCATGTTCTTACAGAGCTTGGACTGATTCAGAGATCCACCACAGAGTTGAGATGTGACAATCAAGGTGCAATACAACTTGCTTGTAATCTGGTATATCACTCCAAGACAAAATATATTGATATTGATGCACATTATATTCGAGATCTAGTTGCAAATGGTACTATCTCTCTGGAATATTGTCCTATTGAGCAGCAAGCCATAGAGATCTTCACCAAATACATGACAGGGGAAAAGTTTGTACATCTTCGCTCTTTGTTGGGGATGAAGGAAGCTGTCATCAAGGGGGAGCATTAGTAATGACTCATTCCTCCATTAGTGTGGGATTTTCTCCCAACCATTATTAAGGGGGAGTGTTGGAATATATTATATTCCTTGGAAGGTAACAATGTCTTTGTATTATGTTGGAAGTTGTCCACAATCTTATGTAAAAGAGTATATTAAAAATATCCCATATTTATTATGGAATAGTTTACTCTTGGTAGGAATATTATATATAGAGATGATAAAAAGGAGAATTACATTATCCGACATGCAATATGTGAGAGTAATTCCTCCATATCTCTTCGGATATAATAATTCCAAGAGTGCCTCTAAAGGCATAACATGTTATCATCATCTTGTGCTCTCAAGCATTCTTCTATATTTGTATGGGGTAATTGTGGATTTGCTCTCTTGTAAGATTGAAGGAGATTTTTGGAGATAATAGAAGACAACCTTCCTGTGGATGTAGCCCAATTGGGTGAACCACGTATATCTGATGTATTATTTTTCCTTTCTTGTTTATGTTCTTATTGTATTTGATATGTTGTTGGATTCATTGATAGGAGGTTAGCTTAGTTATCTTTCTATACCTGTGATTTATCACAAGAATATGAAAATTAATTTATGAAAAGTGTTATTTATGAGTGGGAAATGAAATCTATATAACCATCCTTCAAAACATATGACATTCATTAATTCTCTTCCTTATACCATCCAAAATATCCATCATTTATAGTAACATATCTATCATTTCTTGTTAACTGAGCGTACATGTGTTATGCTTCCAATATGAAATATTTTTGCTTTTATAGATATGACTAGAGAGTAAATGTATAAGTCAAATTAATCTCAGGTATGCCATGATTTATGATTATCATCATACATCTTGAATCCATTTTTTTAACCAAAGCGATATCATAAAAAAACGCTCAATAAAAACAGAGTTATGCAGGATATGAGCCTCAACAAAGTTATAACATGTTTATCAAAAACATAACTACATTGTATTCCAATTTATTCAAACTTTGCACATAACTCAATCAAATTGAACCAAAACATTTTTAGAAGAAATATGTTTATAAAGTAATCATTACAGCCAGTTGACATACTAAGCTTTATACTGCATGCATGTGATATTTTGACCAAAATTTCACTTGTATAGTGCTTATCCCAAAACTAGTTGCTTTTCATTTCTATTCAAATTCTAGATTTAAACTGAAGTGAAAGAATCTCATACCAAACACCATTCCAATATGCATACGACACCTTTGATCAAAACTAAAGATATACCATGCCATAACAAATTGATTTGAAGGAGTGATAGATTGCATGTAACTCAAATGATCTAAGTTCAAGCCTATGGGCCTCAACGCAGAGATAGGGTATAACCCCAATACCCTTTTTTATTTTAAAACCAAATAGATTCAAGAGTCATGCAAGGAATTAGCTCATAATGAAAGAGAAGGCTAGGTATTTTCGTAATCATTTATAAGACACAAATTCCCTCACTGAACTCTGGATTGAGTTCAGACTTGTCCTAACTAAGAAAGATACAAAATCAACTTAAATAGCTTTTATTTGAAAGAAAAATAGAATAGTAGCTCGAGTGCAACCCAAGAAATAGATATAAGTTTGAGCATGTCAGTTATCAACACAAAATAGATTTGAATCAATAGAAATCATGATGAGCTTAACACAATAAATATAAAAGAGCCAAAGCGTGGGTGGATTCAAATGTTAATTAAACATGGCATAATTTCACTTCGACCTAAGTATGAAACCCATAACTTTCCTTCATAACTTGAAAAAGGTTTGTCCCATATTACCCAAAATCATCACATAACCCAAGGAATATCATAACGGAGTCGTACACAAATCCATTTTTAATGCATATAAACCAGAACTAACTCAAAACTTTTTTTTAAACTGTGATGGAAAGTGAGAGTTTGAAAAAATGCAAGAGATAACCTAAGCAATTCTTCAATGAACCATCATTATTTTATCTTTTTTCTTCAAGCAATGACATAATAGGGAGAGAGAAAACATTTTATGCACACAGTAATGCTAACCAGAGCCATATTTAATCAATCTTAAAGAAAAATATATTGCAGAAGATGTAAAATGGATTGTGGACTCATACCTTTGCCTAAATGTGATTTTATACCAATGAAGAAGGTTGAAATTACCAAATCTATGAGAAGCGAGTGCTTTTTACAAAAATACCACCCTAAGCTCAAACTTCCCTCTTCCTCAACCTCAACAGAGACAAATGACCATAAACCAAGGCAAAACTAAGTAATAACATGCGAGACTCTGGGAGTAAATGCCCACATCCTCGCAACTTTAATGCTTGGGAAAAACTATCACGTTACCCATTCAACAAACCGTCACAATGCTTTCCAACTCAACAAACTATTCAATACACATAACCTTCACGGCACACAAACCTTGCAATATGCAAATTGAATACACATTAAACTTGATGCTATATAATTCTCAACATTGAAATCAACGCACTCATATACCACATGTAAAATGTATGATTTCAAATGATACCATATAAGATGTATAACCATCGCCCAATACCAACCAAACCCATGTATAAGTTATATGTTGAATGTATTCTACGCAAGGTGCTATTTTCAATGATCATAAACTTAAACTTCAAACAATGATGCTCAATAAATGCACCTCTTCTATACTTAGATTATGGTATATGCATTGTTCATACTTGTGAGTATTCAAACCATGTGGAACCCCCCTTTTTTTTAAATAATAAAACCAATTCCTCCTTCAAGTTTTCAAACTATATAAATGGCCTTTGACTTGTTTGCATGACATGATATATGAAATAATCATGGTTTAGCACTAATAAAAAATCATGAATTTTAATAACCAATGTTTGCATGCAGTGGCCAATTGCACATACTTCAAATTTGTAATATGATATTGACATATGTTGATCCAGATGGATATCGATGGCCACCCACCTATTCCATTGGCTCAAAGAATAGTTTTCCATTTTGGCATTTTTTTATAGTTTTTCGAGTCCCAAACTTCTGGGGTCATTTTGAGGCCCAAAACGACGTTTTTTTGGAATTCTAGGGAACCAAAGAATTTATAATAGCATGCCCTGACCCAGGCGAAAGTTGTACTTCTTGGATAGACCTTTCGGACGAGGTATTGAACGCCCCATACAAAGATCATATGAAAAATTTATGCCCTCAGGAAGTTGATGTTTCAACTACCCCCATCGGGGCCCGCAAACCTTTTGGCCTTTCATCTTCCAGGGTTAGGGTTTTGGATTTTATTTATGTTAAAAATGCCTTTAGAGCCTCATTGTAAACATCTTCTTCTTCTTAATGAGGGTAGGCATCACATCTCTTCTCTGAGATAATTTGTCACCATTCTAGTGAGTTATTCAATATGTAATTTTACAGTTTATGTACATTATCTCACTAATAAAACAAATTGTGCATTATTGTATTTCTATGTTTATTGCATTTTCTCTATATATTTCATTGTTATATCTCTGGCTTCATTTTGTTCGCAAAATAATCTGGATTAGTGGTATCAGAGCGGGCTACTCCTTTTCGTTTCTTGTGCATGTCCTCGACGAGGTCGAGATATATAGAGTTGGGTCTCGAGCTAGTTTCCCTTGAGGATAATCACTCTGCCAGCCCAAGTAGCCTCCCATGATGGAAGAGAAGAGAAATGAGAGAGAATAAGATCCCATCAAGTTGTTTCTCGCATAATCCCTCGTGGAACAAAGGAATGAGATGTTGGAGAATTTTTCCCAAATCCTTCAACGATTACCAACAGTAACAGGCGCGTCTTCGTCAAGAAGTTTCTTTGGAGATGCTACCCCATTCAAGGTACAAGTTAATTTTGATATTCCCATATTTGAAGGTCAGATCGATCTGGATGCTTTGGAAAAATGGTTAAATTTGCTAGAAGTTTATTTCTTTGTTCACAAATTTTTTGACAAAGAAAAGATCGCCTTTGTGCTCCATAAGGCTCTCCCCCATGTCAAATATTGGTGGGAAACTTACTTGGAGAAAAATTCCACAGAGGAGTCTGGAATATTTAGGGTCGAGCCCACTTGGGATTTTTTTATGGATGCAGTCAAGGAGCAATATTACCCTGTGAGAAACTATGATGACCAGTACATAAGATGGACAACGTTGCATCAAAAGCAGGACTAAACAGTGCCAGAGTTCACAAATACTTTCCATACCTTGCGCACCAAGCTGGGTATCAAAGACTCTGAGGGACATCTGGTTCTGAAATACCATAGGGATCTACACAGGTACATCCAAACCAAAATGGAGTTTCTAGACATCTCATCACTGGGAGCCACTTATATATATGTTGTCAAAATTGAGCAAAAATTTAAGCAGCAGAACAAACGAGAATTTGGGTCTACAAATCAGCAACAACCAAAGTATGGTAAAGGAAACCCTAACTCACATAATAGTCAATATCAAGACAAGCATTCCAATCCATAAGAAAAGAAGAGCAACAGGAAGACGAAGAAGGACACTGGGAAGCGATGTGACTTCCACAAAATCCCTTGGCACAACACCGATGAATGTTGCTCGAAACAACCATTGGTGGTCGAGAGCAAAGAAATAGAGTCGAACCCAGACTCAGAGTTTGATTCAGAGAATAATGAAAGGAGAAGGATAATTGATGCAGAACCCACTTCTATTGTCGCGACTGCAACAATCAACCAGAAGAACCAGATGATCATGAGGAGGGGGAGCGCCTTTTCCATTCACAGATGTGGGTAAAGGGGACCTGTTGCATTTTATTGTTGATAGAGGAAGCCAGAAGAACCTCATATTAGCAGAGGTCATCAAGTAGTTGGATTTGCTGACAACACCACACCCGCGGCCATACAACATCGGATGGCTCCACCAGGGACGAGATCTTCATGTCAGCCAACGGTGCCTCCTGTCATACGACATCAAGCCCTTCAAAGTTGACGTATTATGTGATGTTGCCCCACTCGAAGTATGTGATGTTACGTTAGGCCAATGATATATGTGGAGGCGTCATGTTTTTTATCAGTCTTGACCCCATAATGTCATTGTTACTCTAGGGGGTCAGCCCTACACGATACCAAAGGTAGTTCTAACCATTGTACCAAAAAAATAATGTTGCAAAGTAATCTTTCATGCTGCAAAGCTCAGCCTCTTCAAAATCTATTCAAAATGTGAGCAGAATAACACTGCAACCACTGCAGCCTCATCCCAAGACCTTTCTATCCAGCAAAAGTAGAGTGACAAGATTGTAGAAGAGCACAAAGATATTCTTGTTGCACCTACGGGGGTTCCTCCACATTACCTAGTCAAGCAAAGTAATAACATAGCCCTTCATGTTGCATCTTCAGCAACAGAGTCCTACCACACTCAAGTAGATCATGCAGCTAGATTGGTTGAACAGATCCAACCCCTCCAACAACAAATTTGTGACAACCTTCAACAAGCCAAGCAAGATAACTTCTCTAACAAGGAAAGCAACTCACCAAGGTTTAAATTTAGCAAAAGATTCCCCATCTCCCATAGGAACTTGACACAATGGGGACCATTGCTTCCTAAAGGGGGAGGATCGATCCAGATGGATATTGTTTTCCACCCACCTATTCCACTGGCTCAAAGAATAATTTTCCATTTTGGCAATTTTTTATAGTTTTTCGAGTCCCAAACATCTGAGGCCATTTTGAGGCCTTAAACAATGGTTTTTTTTTTAATTTTTGGGGTCTTATATATTTTTCTACCATTCCCCAAAGTGAAAGTTGTACTTCTTGGATATACCTTTCCGACGAGGTATCGAATTCCCCAAATGGAGATTGTATGGATAAATTACACCCTCGGGAAGTTAACGTATCAACTACCCCCATCAGGGCCCACAAACCTTTTGGCCTTTCATATTCCAGGGTTAGGGTTTTGGATTTTGTTTATATGAAAAATGTCTTTAGAGACTCATTGTAAACATCATCTTCTTACGAATGAGTGTAGCCATCACATCTCTTCTCAGAGATAAGTTGCCACCATTCTAGCAAGTCATTCACTATGTTATTTTACAGTTTTTGTACACTCTCATTAATAAATAAAAATTGTCCATTACTGTATTTTTGTGTTTATTGCATTATCTCTGTATATTTCATTGTTATATCTCTGCCTTCATTTCATTCGCAAATTAATCTGGATCATATGATTTGAACAAGTATCAAACTTCTTCCAAAGACCATTTTATCGATGCTACAATGATGTTAGGACTTTTATCATTCATGCAAGTAAATATTTTCAACTTCATTCATTTGCATAAGAGATAAAAATAAATCATTTCTTCAAAAATGAAGTATATCATGTTGGGTAAAATCTTAGAAAACCAATATTTTGCATCCAGTCCTTGGGGACCCCATATATTAGCTATATATAGTAATAATAATAATAGGCTTCGCAACTCTTTGCCAACATTTATAATAGGTGACGAATTTTTTAGTCAACAAATTCCACTGCATGGCACATCACTAATGATAGCTCAGAATCTTGCTTGGCCTCTAGAGAAAACCCTAACCCTAATCATGTTTCAAATCTGGAATATGTCTCAAATGTCTGCAATGCAAACCCTAACCCTACTCTTGTTGTGAATCATAAATGTGTCTCCATTTCTTCTAGTGCAAACCCTAACCCTAATTAGTTTTCTAATCATGAATTAGTCTTATTTGATGCTATTAATAATTCTATGAATTTATCCTCCACGAATTATCTTTCCTCCATTAATTATTCCAACCTTCTTCCTGCTCTAAATCACCTCATGCACATTATTCCTTCTCATTCGCAAAAACCTTCCATTGCTTCTTCCATAAATCTTTCTTCAGTGGTGATTGATTTATCATCCTTCGAACTTGACCCTCCTTCCCTCCAGCTTCTCCAAAAAGGTTTTAACTATTCCCTTGTCCCCTGTTGTATTCTACTAGAAGACGTCATTTGTTCCCTTTAATCTATAACACATCACTTGCCCACCCATGAAACCGAAGAAATTAGGCAAAAATGTGGTAAAATCCTTCGACATTCCAAACCCCTCTTATCCAACTTATCTAAAGAAGAATTTGATTCCATTCTCCATTTCAATGATAACCCTAATATCATTATCCTAAAAGCATATAAAGGCAACACCATGGTTATCATGAATATCTCTGATTTTGATTCTAAGATTCTTGATCTTTTCTCTTCCTCTACATATAAACCACTAGCTAAAAACTCTATTAAAAACATTACTAACCTCGTCACCAAAGCCATCTAATCTTCTTCCTTGGACCCTGCTATTTAAAAGCATCTTATTTCTCACAACCCTAGAACCCCCAAGATCTATGGGAAACCTAAAATTCACAAAACTGACATTCCTATAAGATCTATATTTAGCACCATAGGTGCCCCCACTCATGCCCTTGCTCATTTTCTAGCTGACAAAATTCAACCCTTTATCGGTCAAACCTCCTCCTTTACTAAATATTCTTCTAACTTCATCCAAAAAACTCAGAACTTTCACCCTGATGAGCACAACTTCATGGTTAGTTTTGATGTTTTTTCTCTCTTACTAAAATCCCTATCTCTTAAGCCCTAGCCTTGATCTCTAATATTGTCGACCCTGGAACTCTTAACCTCGTTGAAATATGTCTCTCTTCTACTTTATTTACCTTCAAATGGGTTTGTTGTGAGAAAATTGAAGGGACAACCATGGGGTCTTCCTTATCCCAGTGATGGCTAATATTTTTATGGAAGAATTTGAGACTTTAGCCTTAAATAACTTTCCTCTCAAACCTAAGTGTTGGTTTTATTTTGTCAATGACGCATTTTTCATTTTGCCTCATGTTCGTCCTGCTCTGATCTTTTTCTTTAACCATATTAATAACATTTCCCCCCATATTCATTTCACATAGGAAATTGAAAAAGATAACTCCCTCCCTTTCTTAGATGCTCTTATCTCATGTCGTCCTGATGGCTCCCTTACCCACAAAGTTTATAGAAAAAGGACTCATACTGATAGATACCAAAATATTTAGTGTTAAAAACTCTTATTACCAAGGCCA
>ML776797.1:20861-58074 GCA_009831015.1 Picea engelmannii
ATAATTATAACTTTATTTATTATTTATAATATAGTTATATTTCAATTTTATTATATAGATCTTATTGGTAATACTATTATTACTACTAGCCTTGAGGGTTAGCTCAATCGGTTAGAGCCATATGTGAGTTTATCATGCTTATTGTTGGTCACAGGTTCGAGTCTCTTGATTCCCCTGGGGAAAGGCCCCGTAATTAGAACCGATGGTTTACCTCACTTACCATCCATGGAACATGGGCAAGTATTCAAAGGGTTTTCCGCAAGTACATTTCCTCGAGAGAAAAAAAACACTATTATTATTACTATAATATCTTTCCAACTAATTTTATATATTAGAAGGTTTTATAAAAGATGTTATCAGTTATAATTATTATAATGATTAACAATAATATAAATCAATCTGTACTTAAATATTTATTATAATATTGAACTTGTATCTTAATAACCACGACCATCTACATATATAAATGTGTTAGAATAAATATTTTATTTTATATTAATATGGTAACCTTATTTTATGGAATGAAGGGAAACACGCATACAAACACAACCTAAAATACATACAAAATAAAAGAAAATGAGGGCGAAAAAACTAGGAGAGGAAAGAGAAAAGAGAGAGAGCTAGTTATTGGAGGGGACAAAACCACATAAATTAAGTGTTAATTAAAGATTAAAATGATAAGGGGAAAAAGGAGGAAAGGAGGGGGAACTAAAAGAGAGCAAGAAAAAATTAAAGACGACATATCTAGAAACTACCTGGAAGATAATGTGAGGGTCCATTTTTTACTGATCTTCCAACCATCATCTCTATTAAGGTTACCAGGTCTCTTTTCAATCTCAATAGCTTCCCTATATTTTCTACTGAAATGATGGTTAACTTTGGCTAAAATTTTGGTCTCCTCAATGCAGATATGATGCTTGGTTTTGTCTGAGTGTTCAACCAAGGAAAATGAATGAACACAATTTTGTTTAATATATGATATATGCTCTTGGATTCTAATCTTAAGAAAATGTCTAGTTTCACCTACACATGGTTTTCCACATGAGCATAAAATCATGTAGACACCTTTCTTATTTGCAGAGTCAATTAGATCTTTAATATACTTTAGGAGGTTCTTAATTGTGGGTAAGGACTTAAAAGTAGTCCCAATGTTATTCTTTATTAGGACCCTAGAAATCTTGTTAGTAGTACTTTGAATGTAAGGCAAGAAGACTTTGGAAACCTCATCATTATGTTCTTTTCTCCCAAGTCCTCTACTAGCATTCTTAAAGGTCTTGACACCTTCATGTTTCTTATAACCATTATTCTTAAAGACCCCGAGAAGATGGAGTTTTTCTTCTTCTAGATGATCTTCGTCTGGAACTCTAAGGGCTCTAATTACTAGAGTGTTGAGAACCCCAAGTTTATGAGTAGGATGGTGATGGGAATTTGCATGAAGGTATCACTCGGTGTAGGTCTTATTTCTATAAACTTGGTGCCCCAAAGACCCGTCGGGTTTCTTAGTGACACAAACATCTAGGAAGGAAAGGATCCCATCAACTTCAATCTCCATGGTGAATTTTATGTGTTCCAAATAATTGTTAAGGTGGTCAACAATTTTTTTCAAGTTTTCACACCCATGGGGCCAAATGACAAAGGTACCATCAATCAATCTAATCCAAAATCTTGGTTTTAGAGGTGAATAAGCAAGGGACTTGCTTTCAAGATCCTCCATAAACAAATTAGCAACGACTAGGGAGAGGGGGGATCCCATAGCCACCCCACATATTTCCTCATATATTTCATTTTGAAAACCAAAAAATTTGGATTTCAGACATATCTCAACTAACTTGGTAATTTCTTCATTTGTAATCTTATTAATGGCATCCACTGCTCATTCAATTGGAACCTTTGTGAAGAGAGAAACTACATAAAAACTCACAAGAAATTCATTCATGTTGATTTTAATATCCTTGATCACATTGACAAAGAATGGAGAATATTAAATGAAAGAACTTGTATTACCCACCAAAGGCTTGACTTTACAAACCAAGTGCTTATCAAGCTGATAGGTAGGTCCTCTAATAGTGTTTACTATCGGTGTGAGGGGAGCACCTTCCTTATGAATTTTGGGAAGGCCATAGATCCTAGGAGTGGGGGGACAACTAACAATCAATTTCTTGTTATCCCTTTCCTTAATGGATAATTGTGATGCAAACATATTTAGAAATCCTATTAAGGGGGTTCTTATTGGGCTTCTTATAAATTCCACTATTGTTTAGGTGATCCATCATTTTCTCAATATAATATTTTTTGTTTAAAATGACCATTGCACCACCCTTATCTACTTTAAGAACCACAATATCATTGTTGTTGTTTAGCATCTCAAGAACAAGGTGCTCTTGTTTGGTAATGTTGCTCCTTGGTGGTTTTGCTTTCTTCAGAATAATATAAAAGTCTTGGTGAATCTCTTCCTTGATATCATCGAGAATATCTTTAATTCCATTCTCAATGTTGCATAAAATGTCTTCAACTAGAATCTTATGGGGCGCCATGAAGAGTTGGGGATTTATGGTAATATATTTCTCAATATTAAGTTGTGGTTTACCAAGATTGGTTTTCAAGTTATCATTACTTCCATAATCATTAGTGGTGACATTGTTAATATCTAAGTTTTTATTAATTATATTAATTAGATTATTATTCAATTTTTTATTGATAGAATTTTAGTTGTTTCCATTTTCCAAGGAGGTGGATTGGCTTATGATGATATATGAGGAAAGGGAAGAATATAAATCGGCCTAATATCACTCATTTTGGAAGGTCCCCTTCGCTTACTCCAAAATCTAGCACCTCATTGCCCTACCCACACATCGTCCATTTATATGTGCCATGGCACCTTACAAGAGGTAGTTGGTAGGGAGATGGTGGACGACCATGGCACTTTACGATTGATAGTTGGTAGGAAAATGATGGATGGCCAATAGTGCACCATTGGTCATTTAATGCATATATATGATAGTTAGTGATGCACTATTCGCCATCACACATAAGCTTTAAAGGAGGGAAATGCCTTATGACATAACTAGAATTGAATGAGCATGGAATTAGTATGACACAATTTAAGTTGTCAAGTTTATTAGGAACAATGTGGGGTGAGCGAGCAGTGTACATGGTGATGTGCTAAAATGACATGAGTACTTTTCTAAGTCATGTCCCTATGTAAAGTTAATGCCATAATTTTCCAAACATGAGATGATACCACTGATATAAGTATAAACTATTAAAGTTACCTCTAAAATTTTAAAACTATCTATAAACTAGAATGTAACAATTCCATTGCAATACATACATTTCAAGGTGTTTCTATTTTAGCACACTAAACTAGATTATAGTAATAATCTTCCCATCTCCAACAATCCTTCATATAACATCAATAAAAATTCTTGTTTTACTCGGTCTTACTCCACTGCTCACATGTAGTAAACCTTTCCAACATTGATCTTGATATCACCACATACAATCTCACATAAAAGAGTCTAAATTATGATATATATGCTTTTCACCTTCCTTGTGAACATATCCTACGCAATATTAAAAAAATTATCTATCTTCTCTCTACCCATGAAGAGGAACAAATCTGCTAAGATTATTCTAAGATTCTCGGATCTACAAAATCCCCAAACCAAACTTATATAAAGAAGAATTTAACGCCCTTAAAAATCCCAACAACAACTCGAACATCATTATTGTTGAAGCTGCAAAGGCAATGTCATGGCCATTATGAACAAAGATGATTATAACTCTAAAATGCTTGACCTCCTTACCCTATCAACAAAATCTCCAACATGGTCATGAAAACCATCCAAACCTCATCCTTATACAATACTATCAAAAATCATCTTTAGCCTAAGAATTCCCTCACTCCCAAAATTTATGGCCAACCCAAAATCCATAAAAGAGACACCCCCTTCACCCTATTTATGTACAATAAATTCTCCAGCATACGAGAATGTTGGATTCTTTTTTTTCCAAGGAAAAATCATAACTTATATATTCAAGAAGAAGAAAACTTATATTATGTAGGTGCATGGAGAATGAGTAAAAAATGCATGAAGCATGAGAAAAAAAAAGGAGGATCTAATACCAAACATGAGAGGATCATTTACCCATTTAGGTTTTAAATATAAAGGGATGACACTCATCCCTACAAAAGAAGGTCAAATCCATATTGGGTGACATAAAAATGAAAAGTTAAATGTCTAATTTTGTTGAGAATTGAAAAGACAATAAGAACAAAGGGCAGACCACACATCCGATTAATCTTTATTTTGACCTATTATTCAATAAATGACTAGTCAATACAGTGTTGGTTGCTTTGGAAACTATGCAAAATTCTATTTTATTTATTTTGAAGGAGAGTATATCTACAAAACTTGAAATCATGGATCATCCAAAGCCACACTAAGAGTTGTTCAATATAAAGCCAATTTTTTCCTAGAATTTGCATTTAACAATATTTCTAAAGTAGACATAAACTAAGCAAGCCTACTTCTAAGACAATGATTCTTGTGTTGATCTTGCTATGTAAATAGAAACTAGGGGATCTATGAGGAATTGATCCCGCAAATACTTGAAATTTCAAAACTACCCTTGAATTTGTTGACCATATTTTTCTTCATATATATTTGATGCTTCTAAAGATATCTCTAACACGTGTCTGTAATCTTCTCCATTCCCCTAATATTGATTTATTATGTAGTGAGGTCCTTGAAATGAATTAGAAACACTATCAAAAGTTAAAACCATCACTATGGGTTTGGAAATTCTATCTCCCATAACTTTTGAGAAAAGAAGCTCAACCTAGAAAGAGAAACTTACTAGCATCCATGATATGAAAATTTCCAAAAGGAAAAAAGACATCTCAACCATGGGTGTGTTTTTCCCATTCAAAGAAGAGTTTAATGCCTTCATATTTACCTTGTGCTCTTTGAAATAGAGTTGATATTGGGGGATTAGTTTTTGACCCAAACATCTTGGTGATCTAAATCTAGCTAGAGTTTATGGTCAGAACAATATCCTTTGCAATAAGCTAATCCAAATCTTTTGAAGGAGAAATCAATTGTATTTAATGAAGGAGACATGCATACAAATCCCATTTGTCACTTCTCCACTACTCCTTTTACAGTGGCCTTCAATATAGAAGGGGTCCGACAAGGGGAAGTATCAACCAAGGGCATTCCATCCAGTTGCCTAACAATGCCCCTCTGGGTATGAAATTGGAACATGTATGGAATTTAACTATGCCCTTAAACCATCAAAGAAGCCTCTTGGTTCAAAACAAGATCTCTCTTCATGTTAGTTGTGTCCACTTATGTCACCACCACTCTAGTTTCAAGGAATAATATGGATAAATCATGACATGTTGATGCTATATAGTGTTGATTGGCCTCATTTCAAAAAGTAAACCTCCTTAGAGCATCCAATTAGAGTGATGTGGGAAGAGAGACCGCAAAAGGGTCCTCATTCACCCCCACCATGTTGACATTTTGCTCATATTGTATCCTCTCCTCAACTAAATCTAGCTCAATACGATGTTGATGGGATTTTATGACACACCGTCAATGAGAAGGCAAGATCTGGACCAAGGTTGTCTATTTAACCCAATCCGTTTGGAATAATCTACCCTGTCGAGTTTTATGGCTCCATTAGCCAACTAGGATTCTAAAATAATTAAAAGATGTAAAACTAACTAAATGTACAATCATATCAATCATCACATTAATACGATTACTTAACTAATAGTAGTATTATATACTATAGATATATACAATTACAAGGTTTAAATAAAGCCTCGTGAAAATAATTGTTTTCAACTAATGGATCAAAATATAATGAAAAAATAAAGGAAATTGTTTTTGTACTATGAATAACAAAATAATAAATAATGAGTGAATAAGATTATAAATGACATAACGATAATGAACAAAGCATTTAACGTTTAAATGATGTAATCATTATTCATTCACAAATTAACAAATCAAATAAAATATATATAAACTAACTAACCTGATGTTGATCAGCAGTACTAAGCTAGATTCATCTTTATGTGTTTGTATAAGCTCCACTTAACCTGTGTCAAGTATAAATCTATGACAAAAGCAAGAACGATACTTCCTGAAACAACTCAAGGAGGTCTCTTATATTTCGGAACAGATCTATGATAACAGAAAGACAAATAGATTTTATCTCATGTGACTTTAAACTATCCAATAGTTTAAAGTGAAATAAACTCCAAATCTCAGAAAATGGTATTACCGACTACCCAACATTAGATGTAAAATCAAGATGTATATATAGATGAACAATCACATATTATAAAAAAGAACCAAAATATAATGAACCACGTAAAGAAAAACATAACATGAAAAGTTCCATGCAGAACAATCTAAAGCTAGTTCAATACAAATAAAGTTCCATGTCCAGAAATTATATGAGAAACAATAATGACATTGCACAGTCTACAAGAGGACGAAAGCCAAAAAGTAAATTGTCTCCCATATAGTTTCAGAAAAATAAGTCCATCATATGGTCCAGGAGGAAATTTCCCATCTCCCTGGGCAAGCAGTGTTATTTAAAACAAGTTCCTAGTATGTTCCTCATATCATGCAACATAGAGACTGATCTACTTTAAAAAACATTTAATACAACAAAATAACCATAAAGATAAGTATGTTGAGACCACTAATCCAAAATAGTTACATCATTAAAACAATGCTTTTCAAAAACAAAATTTGCATGTCCATTATATTCCCAACTTTTGACTCATTCTATTAATCTTTGCACATTGACATGTTGTTCACGTGAGACAAAGAAAAACGAAATCTAAATTAGAAAACAATTAAATCAATAAATTTAAAAGAAAAGCTACAGAATCTTCGATTCTGTAGCTGGTCTAAATAAAAACAAATTCAGTTTTTATTCAAACAAAATCCAATCATGAATTACAAGAAAAGTATTTACCAATTAGAAAATTGAAAGGGAGACATCGGACAAATCTGAATTTACAATAGCATTGAAACTGGTAGCGTTTTTTATAATCACATCTCCCAATCTCTTGAAACGCTTGTTGGCTCTGCGTGAATTCAATTGGATGCAAGCTCTGAGATCATCATTTTCCTTTTCCAGAATTGAGTTCTAAGTCATTACTTGATTCAATTGAGCCTGTAGGTAAGGGATGTCTCGATAGTATCTTTGGATCTAGTCAAAACAACTTTCACAATACATTGGTTCTAGATTTGGCAAAGGACGATTTTGATCTGTAGTAAGAGGTTTACCTTGTTCCATAATCCTTTTGAGGTCATACTGAATACCCAAGAAACCTTCATGTTCCTTTAAAAAAGGAGGAAAATTAGACATGAAAGGTGAATAAACATCGGTATCATCAACAGAGATCGGGTTTTCAACATCAATGATGGGGATAGGATTTTTGTGGTTGTGATGTCGATTCCTGACCATTCTGGAAATGAGTTGATCGTTCCTTTTGTTCTTGAAATCAATATCTGGAACCCTCTGTGTTTTATATTTGCCCTGCTTCTTGTTTTTAATTTCATTTATATCAACCACATCTTTCCCAGGATTAGGAGTAACAGATACCTTGCCCTTCAATTTATCCAACACATCCTCTAAAGATTTTTTAGGAACAAATTTGTGCCTCTAGTGTGTGCCTCTGGTTGATTTATGCAAATCAACAGGGGCTTCGGTAAATGACACAGGGTCTTCTTGCAATTCGACATGAAGGTCTCACAGAGAGTGAGTCAATGGGCAAGGGTTGGTTGGCTCGTCAAAACATAGGGGTGAGTCGCTTACTATTTCATGTGTGAGTGGAACAAAACCATTCCTATCCATGAAATTTTGCCAGTTATCTCTAGCCTTTGACAATTGGGAAATGAGTAAGAATCGAATCAAGCCATGATGAAAGAGACTGGACTGTGCATTAGGGTTTTTCCTCTGGTAAAATATAGCCATCTTTTGAAGGCTTTTAAGCAGGTAAAACATGTTTAAACTAAAACCTAATAAAACCATTAACAAACATATATGAAATAGGAAAACTAATCCATATCGTCCCTCACAGGGAAGGAATTGCTTGATAATTAATAACAAATTGTGCCATCAAGGTTTGAACAAATTTATGGGTGTACCTTTGACATCATAGCGTTAATTCTTGGAAATCATTAACAAGTGCCAAGGAATACCTTCAATTTTAAGATTCTTGAACCAACGATCTCCTTCCTGTGACAGACATGTGGCTTCTGCAATCGACTCCTCACTGACTTGCAACTGTAAATCACCTAGTTTTGCCCTAGTACCGTCAAAGTTCTGGGCGAAAGCCTGGGCAATTTCAAGGTTAAATCCCTCCAACAACTGTATGAACTTAACCCACCCAAAGACCGCGAGATCATCCACAACGTCATTGTGGGAGAGCAAGGCCTGTGAGCCATTCAGCTCTATCCTTACCACAAGGGCCATGGACTTGGTCACGATATACCAGCAGGTGTAGCAAAGAGGGGCATGTGTTTGAAACCACCCGACATGAACGATAAGTTCTAGATTTTCGGAGTTGCCCTGATAAATAAGGTTTCCGGAGAAGGCCACCATAACCACCACTCAGGTTGTTGATTGAATACTGACCAAGAGGACACACGTAATCGAAAACCACCTCCTCTATTGAGAACCTAACCCCAAAAATGAAGCACCAACAACGATGCAATGAATGCGAGCTCGAACCAACAACATAAGGGAGTAATTGTTTTAGTTCATGGCTAACAGTCCTGTATAGCGGTGATTAGACTCAGATATGACAATATGGGATAGTATTCAAATTTTAAAATTATATCAAAGTTTAGTTTCAAAAGCGATCGTGGAGGTGGTAGGTGACAATCAAAACTCCAAATGAATAAAACGATTAAGGTATAACCCAAAGTTGATCAACTCATATACTAATGGTAAAGAACAATTTACAAAATGATATGCTCAATAGCCTTTGAGGTTCTTAAGATCATTAGGTGTTTTTAAAGACTCATCCAATTTCACAAGGAGAAGCTTTGGAATTTGTATGATGTGTTTAGACCAAGCTTGTTTCAATTTCATGCTTAAACAGTCATGAAATTGAACAAGAATGAACGAGAGATTAATTGAAAGAAATAAACTCAAAAGCACACAACAACCAATCAAGCGATTTTTTCAAACAAAAATCATAATTGAAGTCTTCGCAGGCCAAAAAAAGGCAGTTATTAAAAAATTTCTTTTGTCAAAACTATGTTTTAAATATCAATGAAAACGACACGAATATCTAGCTACCAACAATGGCAACTCGTTGGGCAAAGCAATTATATCTACATCACTAGAACTTCATATCAGGGAAAAGATAAATCAGATAGTCACTAAAAACAATTAAGAAACAAATCAAAAGTTTTGACATTAACTCATAAAATTAACACAGTCACACTATCGAAGAAAGTTATGCCAAATGATTGTAATCCAAAATTTCATTTCTATCAAAAGGGTAATGATATTTATACAAGTAACTCCAATACCGTTGACAGGGCCACTGCTTCTAGCAGGCGTTTATAGCCTCGACAAGGATATCATTTAACCCTCTCCAATACTTCGATCCCATCCAAAACTCGTCCATATATGATAAAAATATCTTGATATCTGATCAATTTAAAAACATACCTGAGGGATCTTAAACCTGACATTGCTTCGCTACCAGTAGGCCTGTTCAGTGCCCTAGAGAAGTTGTCTTGGTATCATGTATGCATTTACCCGCTGCCAATAGACCTGTTCAGTATCCCGGCGGGTTTACACACAATTCCCACACATTAAAGTGTTTCCAGCTCTCTATAATTGTTTATGAAATTTTCAGAAGCTTCATGATAACGAGAGATCGGGGTGATACTAAAGATTTCACAACCAGACAATCATAGGATTGATCATTAATATTGTTTTTTGTTCTTTGAGTACTGATAATTTTCATCATGATTTGGACATTTATATTTCAATTAAGAAATCATCTCAGGGATGGGGAAGCGCTTTGAGTTGATCTCATTAGAACTGGGACAGCGTAAGAAGTTTTAAAGATAATCGTATTTCCCTGAGACTTCAACAAAAATCGGGAACAATGATTTGGCAAAGACTTATCATAACTGATCTAAGTTTAGAACTTAATGTGCAGATGCATTGAACTGTTTCAACTGCTACTAGTGAAAGATTTGATTCCCCTCAATAATGAATTGTGATTCAGAAATAATTATTAAGGAAACACAAAAAACAAAAAGGAAAGTGAAAAACAAAAAATAAAACAAAAGAAATACGAAAACTAGAGATATTTACAGGGGGGTAAGTCTGATTTTCTCAGGTGAAGTATTTCTTGAGAGACTGGACATTCATTGGAAAAGTGTTTGCTTGTCCCTCTAAGTTGTGAAAATGAAAAGAACTAGGACCCAATTTCTCTGAAATGACAGAAGGCCCCAGCCACAGGTTTTGAAACTTAGTATGTTCTCCTTTATTCTCATGTGCTTTGTCCCATTTGAGGACCAAATCCCTTACATTAAAATGTCCTTACTTCTTCCAGTTTTAGTAAAGCGTTTATTTGATTCTCTAAAGGGGTACATTCTTCCTCCTAAACTTTCTGCGATAATTGCAGAGAAGGGAGCAAGATGTGTGGAGGAAGGATAGCTTCTCTTCCATAAACGAGGAAGAAAGGAGAATTACAGATGGAATCTTTCAGAGTGACTCTATCAGCCCAAAGTTCCTTATACAACGCATTGTGCCAATTTTTATGATTTTCTGACACTGTTCTTTTTATTATTTTAATCAGATTTTTATTTGTTGACTCGGCCAAACCATTTCCTTGGGGGTAATAACTGGCAGAGTATTTTAGCTTAATTCCTTTTTCTAAAGCAAAGACATTCATATCCAGGGAAGAGAAATACAAAGCATTGTCAAAAACTAAACACTTAGCTATTCTGAAATGAGTGATAATATGAGAGTTTAAAAACAAAACTACCTAACTCGTGTTTACTACCTTTAATGGTAAAGCCTCAGACCACCTTGTAAAATAATTTGTTATTGCAAGAATATACGTGTGTTCTTGTGAGGAAGGTGGATTAATTGGTCCTATAATATCTAGGCCCCACTCCTGAAATGGTGTGTCTACCATAACAGGTTGTAAAGGGAAAGCAGTCATCTTGACCCGTCCTACATCCTTTTGACAGATTATACATTTGCGAGCCAAAGTGTGAGCATCTCTCAATAAGGTGGGCCAATAGTAGGCAGCCCTAAGTATGATCTGGATTTATGCAGGAATGCAACAAAATACACAAATAACCATGAATAGAAAGATGCAGTGGAAATAACACTTCATTTCATTAATATCAAAGAACTAAAATTTGTTTACAGACATAATAGAAATAAACTACCTAGGGCATTGGTAGCTTATCTCTGAGAAGATATGTGGCGGCTACAAGCCTCTGAAATCTGTGTTCCAATGAGGCTCGAAGGCCTATCTATTATTAAGAAACAATGGAAACCCTAAACATCCAAAAAAAACTAACCCTGGGAGATGAAACTTTAGAATATGGGCCACGTCGGGGTAAATTGGTACATCAATTTCCTGGGGTTGTAACTTTTGCATACTATCTTCGTTTGATGCATATGATACATCGTTAGAAAGAACTATCCGAGGACTACAACTATTGGCAAAAAAATCATGATGAAATTTTCAATCAATAAATGCTCGAAAAACATTGTTTAGGGCCTCAAAACGGCTTCGAAAGTTCAGGACCCGAAAAACTGCCAAAAATAGTAAATTGTGCTACAATTAAGGAAACTGAAAAACTGAAAGAAAAAATGGTGGGGGTCCAAGTGGAATAGGCGGGTGGCCACCAATATCCACCTGGATCATTCCTCCCCCCTTAGGAATCAATGGTCCCCATTGCGTTGAGTTCCTCCATGAGATGAGGAAACTTCTGCTGAACTTGGTCCCTGGTGAGCCACCTGCCCTGGTGAAGGAGTTGGCCTGCTTTGACAAATCGATATAGTTGGATCCTCTGTTGGTGGGTGTTCTTAATCTGTGTGTCCATAATCCGATCAGTTTTGGCTTGTTCCATGCAGTCTGGGTTTAACTCTATTGGTGTGAATTGTTATGCCATGTCGAATGTGTCCAGTAGAGGTGGAAAGTAAGGTCGAAGGCAATCCACATTGAACATTGGGTGCAAACCAAGGAATGGTGGGATACTGAGCTCGAAGGCATTGTCCCCTACAGCCTTGGTGATGGTGTATGGCCCATATCGAAGTGGGTGAAGCTTGCGGTGGGGTCCAGCGAAGCGCTCCTTCTGCAAATGTAGCCATGCTTTGTCACCCACCTTGGAAGTTGTGTTGCACCCGATGTTGATCATGTCGTTGCTTGTACTTAGAATTGGCTCTGTCCAATATGTCATGAACTTGTTGGAGAATGTGTTGAATGCACTCAATGAAGTTGTTCGCCTTGGCAGCTTCAGACTGGACATGAGACGAATCAGCCTTGGTAACTGCAAATGGTATGGCTACGTCAATGGGACATAGTGGTTGGAATCCCAATCCCACCTGAAAGGGGTTGTGGTTGTTTAAGTTGTAGAGGGCCCAGTTATAGCTATGTTGTACATAGGGGAGGTTCTCATCCCATGTGCATGGATGCTTTGAGTTGTACATGCGCAAAATGTGTAAGATCATCTTGTTGACGACCTATGTCTGGCCATCAGTTTAGGGATGGAAAGCTATGGACTTGGTGAGCTTGGTGTCCAGCATTGACCAGAGGTTGGACCAAAATGTACTGAGGAACCTGTTGTCCCGATATGAGATGATAGACTATGGGATCCCAAAGTGTACCAACACTCGTTCGAAGAAGAGTTTAGCAGTGGCTTCTGTTGTGATATTCTTCTTGCAAGCTGCCATAATGGCCATCTTTGAGAATCTGTCGACGACCACGAAAACACAGTCATTATCATTCTTAGTAGAAGGAAGGCCCGACATGTAATCCATAGAGATGGATTCCCAAGGTCGACTAGGGGTAGGCAGCGGAGTATAGAGGCCTTGCTTCTTGATGGTCGGTTTGGCAATGGCTCAAGCAATGCAGGATCTAATGTACTTCCCGACATCTTGTCGAAGGTTTCGCCAATAGAATACTTTTGCAGTACTGCCACTGTTTTCTCAACCCCAAAATTCCCAGTGACCCGACTATAGTGTGCTTCCCAAATCATCTTGGCACGCTCTCTTGAAGGAACATAAAGGTGTCCCAGGTGACATAGTGCATTCTGGAGGTGAAAATTTGGAAGTCAGTTACCCTCTAAGAGCGTCTTGTATGTGTGGTTGAAATTTGGATCGCTCTTGTAGAGAAGTAGCCAATCAGAAGTCTCATGCCCATAAGAGTTGAGCACGGTGGTTATTGCTACGATCGTTGGTCGACTGAGGCAGTCTGCAACATTATTGGTGTTTTCCTTCTTGTACTTGATGTTCAAATGAAATTGTTGCAAATATGTGGACCACTTCTGATGGCGATCATTTTGCAACTTCCCTTGTGTCTTTATGAACTGAAGGGGTCGGTAGTCTGTGTGGATGATCATTTCCTTCCCCAAAATGTAATGCTTCAATTGTCGGCAAGCTTGCACAATGGAATACATTTCTTTGTCATAAGTGGGATACTTTCGGATAGTGTCGCACTGTGATATGCCACTAGATGCCCCTGTTGAGTAAGAACTGCCCCAATAGCATAGTCAGAGGCATTTGTCTCGATCTCAAATGGTTGTTGCAAGTCTGGTAATGTGAGCACTAGGGCACAACAAAGGCGATGTTTCAATTCTATGAATGCCTTCTGTTGAGATTCCGACCAAAAAAAAAATTATTTCGCTCCTCCCTTAGTGACTTGACTCAAGGGCCAAGTGATATGAGAGAATCCTAACACGAACCTGTGATAGAAATTAGCAAGACCCGAAAAGATGTGAAGCTCTGTTAGAATGGTCGGGGTTGGCCAATCCCGGATGACTTGAATCTTGGTTGGATCCACATGCACCCCACGCTCATCAATAATGTATACCAGATACTGAACCTGGGTCATGCCAAAAGTGCACTTCTCCAAATTGGCACACAACTTATGTTTCCGCGGTGTTTGGAGGACCTGTCAGATGTGGTGCAGGTTCTCTTCCCAAGTCTGGTTGAAGATCAGGATGTCATCCAAGTACACTACTACAAATGAGTTGATTAATGGCCACAATATGTCGTCCATTAGCCTCATGAAGGTTGCAGGAGCATTCGTCAACTCGAAAGGCATGACCAACCATTCAAAAAGACCCTCCTTGGCTTTGAAGGCAGTCTTCCACACATCGGACGGTTAGATTGGTACCTAGTGATACTCGGACTTCAAGTCGATCTTGTTGAAATATTTCTCCCCTTTGAGTTGGTCCAGAAGGTCATCAATCTGTGGGATCGGGTACCTATTCTGGACGATGATCTTGTTCAGCGCCCGATAGTCAATACAGAGTCTCCAAGTCCCATCCTTCTTCTGCACCAACACGATCGGGCTCCCACAGGGCAATGAACTTGGTCAGATGTGACCTTTCTATAGCGGGTTCTGAATCTGCCACTTGATTTCATCATTCTCCAAAACAGAGCGTCAATAGATCGATCCATTGGGCAGTGACACACCTGAGGTCAGATCGATGGGGTGCTTGACCTGACAGTGCAGAGGCACCCCTGCGGGTGAGGTGAAGATGTCTCGGTACTCCTCCACGACCTTGTCCATTCGTTGTTGTCATGCAAAGGAGCCCTATCTGGAGGTCATGGCCACAGTCTTCTGCTTGCCCTGAGGGAGGATCATCACGAAAATAAATTTCCCGATTTTGGAAATGAGCTTACTACATTGTTTTGCAGTAACCAAAGAGATAGCGACAGGTGGTGGTACCTCCGGTATCATGTACAACTTATTTCCCAAGGTAACAATAATAGCATGAGGTCGGGACTCATACATAGCATGTCGCTTCGACAAGTATGGTTGGCCTAATAATACATCACAAACATCAAGAGGAGCAATGTCACATAATACATCATCGGTGAAGGGCTTGATGTTGTAGGGAAGGCGACATTGTTGGCTGATGCAGAGATCCCATCCTTGGTGAAGCCACCCGATGGTGTACGGTTGTGGGTGTGTTATGGTCGGCAAGCCCAACCGCTTCACGATCTCTGCTAAAATAAGGTTCTTTTGGTTCCCATTGTTGATGATGAATTGTAGCGGGGAACCCTTTACCCACATCTGGGAGTGGAAGAGATGCTCCTCCTCCTCTGGATCTTTCAGTTCTTCCTTTTGGATCTTTATGGTGGCAACGGTGGCGTTGAGCTCCACATTGATAATTTAATTCCCTCTATCATTCCCCTTCTCAGGTTCTGATTCAGTGTTGGAGCATGTATCTTATTCAGAAGCCCTCATCTTGGCCACCAGTGATTGTTTGGCCCGAAACTCACTTATGTTGTGAGTGGAGCTCTTATGGAACGCACACCACTTTCCCGTGTCCTTCTTCATCTTCACGGTGTTGTTCTTTGCTTGCGGATTTGGCAAGTTGTCTTGAGCCTCCATGCCTTGGCTTTGTCCTTTGTTTTGTTGTTTGGGGGCACCTTTCACTTGCTTTTGATTCATAGATCCAAAGTCTCGCTTCTTCTGTTTGAATTTTTTCTCAATCTTGGCAGCATACCGGTATGTCGTACAAAGTGAGGAGATGTCAAGGAACTCCATTTCCTCCTGAATGTATCTGTGTAGACAATTGTGGTACTTCAACACCAAATGTTTCTCTGAATCTTTGATACCCAACTTTGTGCACAAAGTATGGAATAGATTCATCAACTCATGCACATCTTTATCCCTTTGTTGTCGTAGCGTAGTCCACTGTATGTACTTCTCCTCATAGCTCCCCATGGGATAATATTATTCCTTGATGGTGTCTCAGAAAGAATTCCAAGTGGGTACGGCCGAGAACAGGGAGGGTTCGTCCTCATCCTTTTTCTCACAGTAGGTTTCCCTCTAGTCCTTGACATGGGGGGCGACTTTGAGTAGTGAAAAAATAATCTTCTCCCGGTTGGAAAAGTCATGAACTAAGAAATATCCTTCTAATAGATTCAACCATCTATCTACGATGTCTGCATCTATTTGACCATCAAATATGGGAATGCCAAAGTTTACTTGTACCTTAAATGGGGTTGCGCCTCCAGAGTGGTTGTTGGATGTAGATGCGTCGTCAGTGGGCAATCGTTGAAGGATCTGGGAGAAATTATCCATCATCGCATTCCTTTTTTTTTCAAGGGCCTCCTCTAGCAATATTTTGATAGGATATCATGATCCCTCATCTTTCTTTTCATCCCCCATGGGCGATCGTCGGGGTTTGTGAGGTTGACCTTGCAAAGGTTCAACCAGATCGAGCCCTAACTCCTTATACCCCGACCTCGTTGGGGACATGCAAACAAGGATCGAGAAAGAGAAGACCGCCATTGATCCTGATTTATGCGGGAATGCAACAGAATACACAAATAACCATGAATACAAAGATGCAGCCGAAATAACACTTCATTTCATTAATATCAAAGAACTGAAATTTGTTTACTAACATAATAGAAATAAACTAGCTAGGGCACTGGCAGCTTATCTATGAGAAGAGATGTGGCGGCTACAGGCTTCTGAACTATGTGTTCCAATGAGGCTCAAAGGCCTATATATTATTGAGAAACAATGGAAACCTTAAACATCCAAAAAACCTAACCCTAGGAGATGAAACACCAGAATATGGGCCCTGTTGGGGTAAATTGGTACATCAATTTCTCGGGGTCGTAACTTTGGCATACTATCTCCGTTTGACGCGTATGATACATCGTTAGAAAGATCTATCTGAGGAATAGAATTGTTGTCAAAAAATATCATCAAGAAACATCTTAATCGATAGATGCCCAAAAAACGTCGTTTAGGGCCTCAAAACGACTTAGGAAGTTCAGGACCCGAAAAACTGCCAAAAATAGTAAATTGTGCTACAATTAAGGAAACTGAAAGAAACAATGGTGGGGGTCCAAGTGGAATAAGAGGGTGGCCACCAATATCCACCTGGATCAAAGTACTTTGTGGGTGGTCATATCTCCACCAAAATGACCCCCAACATCGTCAGAATGCAGTTCAGCTAACACCTTTTCAGATTCTTCTTTTTCTAGGCAACGCAGAAAAGCGTTGTCAAAATTCTTTTGAAACAATATATCATTAATTAATTGAAAAGATGTAGATTTATGCCTCAGTGCTCTTCTGTTTTTTGGATCAAGGTTATGAGGAGCAGTTTCGTGCAACAAATAAAATCCGATATCATAATACCATGAATTAGACACAGTTTGTGTACAATAGATTTGTGTTTCGTTATGCAGATTTGCAACTTATGTTGTTATTTGATTTTCTAATTTTTCAACTGAATCAGCTACCAATTTGCAAAGGCCTTGACCTCTAAAAATTTGTGCATGTACTATTTTGAGATCATACTCCTGAAGGGAGGTCATCCAATTTGCCCTTTTCTCCCCTAGCTCCTTTTGCACTAACAAATTCCTTACAATAGGGTAAGGAACTACGACTTTTATCCTGGATTTCAGAAGGTAAGATCTAAAATGTTTAACTGCTTTGAAAACAACGTATGCATGTTGATCTACTGCGGGGTAATTTAATTCTGCTCCTCTAAAGGCGGAGCTCATAAATGAAATAGGTATCTCGTTGTTTTTAGCATTTTTCTGTGTGAGAACAACAACATAAGATCTGTCAGATGCAAAAGTATACAATGTGAAATCTTGGGAGAAATCGGGACTCATCAAGGAGGGAGCTTCAGTTATAGATTTTCTAATGGAATTAAAATCTTGATTCTCTTGTGATCCCCATTTGTACAGAACATCCTTTTTGATCAGGTTTTATAGAGGTCTAACCATCTCTTAAAAACTTGGAACAAATCGTCTGACGAAATTTATTTTCCCAAAAAGGATTGCATTAGCTTTTTGGAAGAAGGTGGAGGAAGGTTGGAAATGCCTTGGGTTCGTTCGAGGCCAATTATCATTCCATATTTAGAGACTATAAATCCATGTAATTTTCCTTGTTCTACTGCAAATACTGATTTCTTAGGATTGATTGAAATACCAAACTTATGACATCGTTCTAACACAACCCTAAGATGCGACAAGTGATCTTTCTTGTTCTTCGAAAAGACAGTGACATCATCTAGGTAGATAAAAATTGACTGATTGATAAGGCCTCGAAAAGAAATGTCCATTGCCCTATGGAAGGTGGCCCCAACATTAATTAATCCGAAAGGAATTTTTCTATAGGCGTAAGTGCCCCATGGGATACGAAAAGTGGTTTTCAATTGATCTGATGAAGACATAAGGACCTGGTTATACCTTGAGAAACCATCTAATAAGGATAGTCTCTCATAACCAGATACTTGTTGCAAGATTTGTTCCATTGGGGGAACTGGGTAATTGTCTTTGTCAGAGGCTCGATTCAAATTACGAAAGTCGATACAAAGTCAAATTTCCCCATTTTTGTTTTTAACCGGGACTAAGTTGGATACCCATTGAGTATGCCGGACTGGAAATATGATCTTCACGGTGAGTAATTTGTTTAGTTCATTTTTTACTGTTGGTTGTAATTTAGGATGCATTTTTCTAAGTTTTTGTTGAAAGGGTTGGGTTTGGGGCTTCATGGGAATTACATGTTGTATTATGTTTGGATCAAAAGTTTTTAGATCATCATATGTCCAAGCAAAAACATCTTTGAATTCTTTGAACAATTTTATGAATGTAGATCTCTCTTATTCAGAACACCCTTTGCCCAGATTGATATTTTGAGAATTATCTTGTGTTCCTAAATTTATAGTTTCGTATAGTAATGAGGAACTATTCGTTTTGCAATTAACTACCCCCCTAAACTTGTCATGTAAATCATAAAATTTCTCTAATCTAACAACAGATTTGGGGATAGAGTTTACGAGCTCGAATGATATCTCCGCAGAATGAGGGTCGGATATTATCGTGAAATTTTGGAGGTTTTCATTGTGGGTGCTTTCATCGATTACCGCATCTTGGAAAGTGTCCTCCATATGCAGAAAATTGATGATTTGTTGATCGTCATCAAACACTCACCAATTGGTGATGTTGTCGGGAATCGATGGCCTAAATAACAATTCAACCGAGAATGCATTAGGAGAAATACCCTCAGCAGGTAATAATTTTGAAGCGACATTAGCTAATAAATTGGCTTCTGAATTACTTGACCTACGAATGGAACTTATGTTAAAAGCGAGAAATTTACGTATTAACCTCCATACCTCAGTTTGGTAGTTTTTCAGACGAGGTGATAAACAATGAATAACGTTTTTTACCTGCTTGACTACAATTTCGTAGTCGCCGAATACTATCAAGTTTTGCAAGTCAAGATCTAATGCCTTATTTAGTCCCTGCAAGAGTGCTTCATATTTTGCTGTGTTGTTAGTACATTCACATTATAATCGACAGGCAATAATTTTTTTATTACCTTTGAGGTCGATCAGTACACAACCAGCGTCTGCCCCTTCCCAGGATTTAGATCCATCAAAGTATAATGACTAGATTTCTTCATCATCAGCAATGTTCGGTTTACTTTTCAGAGTTGTCATCTGAGTATAGGTTGATATTTCAGATTGTTGTTCTGGGTCGGAGATAGAGGATATTTCAGTCATGAAATTTCCAAAAAAGGTATTCATTCCCTGGGACTCAATTGTATCTACAGCAGTAGTAAAAGGCTCATTTGGATCATTTAAATCTGTAACAGTGTACTTGAGGTAACATTCTCTATTTATCCTGATCTTGTTAGGCTGGCCATTCTCTGGCAGCCACAGATGAGACCAATCTGTAGCAAAATAACCATGTAAATACTCTGACCAATCTCTACTAAAAAATAAGCCATAAACTTCTGGAATATCAACAACAATTATATCAATTACTTGATGGACCTTTGGGTTAGATGACAACCTTATCAATACATTTTTAAGTTCACAAATGACCTTGAAATTACTTTGGTCTAACTGAATGATATTTAAATAAGAAGGTTTGACTTCAACATTAATTTTCTGACACATAGATAGAGGCATTACATTTGATGAGGCACCAGAATCAACCATGCAGTTATGTACATTTATGTTCAAAATTTCGAAAGTTAACAAGAAAGGCGGTACATTTTTTCGTGATGACACAACATAATTTTGCTGATTTTTTATGGTTGTACCTGAAATAGTCTTACTTAAATTTCCTACAGTTTTCTCTGATATGTCCCTTTTATCCTGATTTTCAGATGATTTTTTGCTGGAGACATCTTTTGTTTTATTTGGGTCATTTTCCGCTAATTTTTTGCTCATATGATCATTCTTTTATTATTCTCAGTTATACTTTTGAGCATTTTCTGTAGGATAAGAGGGAATTTGAGTAATTCAAACATTGATATATTTTCCCTTAGTTTTTTAAGATCTTCAACCAAATCATATTCTAAAACTTGGGCCACAAGGTTTTGTTTGTTTTCAATTTGTTTGGATTGTTTGGATACCATATTCCTACTTGTTTCAGGTGGAAGTTTGTTTTGTACTTTACTTCGAGTGTTATAAGGATGGACAGTTTCAAAATTTGCTTGAAAGATGATGTCCAAAAAATGTCTGAAGACGGGAGGAGATGAGTCCTCCTCATCAAGTGTTTCTTCTTCACCTGTGTCGTCTTGATTTTCAGGAGGTACAGAAACAACGTTATCATGTGCTTCCAGTATTGCTTGTAAAGCATATTGTAGTCCTTCAAAGTTCAGACCTTCTGTGGTCCGGTTTGGCCGGTTTGGAGGAAAAGGCTTCCTGAAAGGTGGTCTGAAACTTCCTTTGCTTGTAGATGCTTCTTCAACGGATCTTTTTAAGTCTACGGCCTGATTGGATAATTTCTGGAAAGCTTTCTACAAACTTTCCAAGTCTAAAGTCTCTTTTTGACTTTTACTTTGAAGAGGTCTAGTGAGAATTTCTATTTTCTTTTTAGAGGAGGAGGTTGTTTCAACCTCAACATTTAAATTATCTTTTAAACTCGGAATGTCCATATCGATAAGGACCGCCTCCTCAAAGGCTTCTAGTAATGTGTTCTTTTTGGACCTTTTAACCCATATAGCTATATTGTTATGTAGGGCCTTAGTATAGTATGCAACAATCAAGTTTTCCACGGGCATCGAATCTACAGGAATTTTATTTTTTAACATGAGGAATCTCTGGTTGAAATACTTAGCTTTTTCTTTAGGGTTCATTTTCATACTAGAAAGCTCTGTTACCAGAACTTCTAGAGATTTATCATCTCCAATTTTTTCTAGAAATAAGGTTTCAAATTTATCCCAAGAGACGATGGTTTGGGGTTGTTGCGAAAAATACCAAGTTGAGGCATTTCCCTCAAAAGTGTAAGGGAATAAACTACACACGTCATCCTCATGTTCGACACTCTGGAGCCTAACAACTAACATGAATTTCTTGATATGATCCTCAGCTGATTGCTTCGAATCTGGGTCGAATCTGGGTAGCCACTTTTCTGAATGTTTGGGTAACGGGTGTTGGGCTTCAGGTACTGCCACGACATCTTGATCGAGCCAAGGTCTAGCATGATTATTTTGGTTAGCCATGGGAGTTGGTGGAGATGAAGGTTGAGATTGTTCAGATGAAGAACTGACTTCGTCTCAGGATTCTTCTCTTGAAGAGGGTGGAGAAGAACCAGGTGGGGATGGTGGGAGACCAGATCCCCCAACACCTAGGATCGGTGCTTCAGAAGGATCGATGATATTACCACCTAATGTGTTATCGGGTAGACCAATTGAGGTTGTTCTTGCAGATTGGAGAAATCAAGGGGTTGATTTAACTATCTGATTCGGGACAAAGCAATTTGAGTTCTCAAAATCGATTGGCGAACAATTTCTTGTACATAAATCCCTTGAGGAAATGGTGTCACTAGCTCGGTGGGAATGTCAGGTGTAGTTTTTGACGTAGTAGTTGGGTCAAGTATAACGTTAGGTTCTGAGCGACTACGCATCACGACATGAGAACGATTGTTTGGGGGAGTCCTACGGCCTCCTCGTGCCATCAATGACTTTCATGCCCTTCTTCTAGCACCATTTGTTGATGGGCATTTATGACACACCGTCAACGAGAAGGGAAGATCCGGACCAGGGTTGTCTATTTAACCCAAGCCATTTGGAATAATCTACCCTTACGGGTTTTATGGCTATGTTGGCCAACTAGGATTCTAAAATAATTAAAAGATGTAAAACTAACTAAATGTACAATCCTATCAATCATCACATTAATACAATTACTTAACTAATAGTAGTATTATATACAATAGATATATACAATTACAAGGTTTAAATAAAGCCTCATGAAAATGATTGTTTTCAACTAATGGATCAAAATAGGATGAAAAAATAAAGGAAACTATTTTTGTACTATGAATAACAAAATAATAAATAATGAGTGAATAAGATTATAAATGATATAACGATAATGAACAAAGCATTTAACGTTTAAATGGTGTAATCATTATTCATTCACAAATTAACAAATCAAATCAAATATATATAAATTAACTAACCTGGCGTTGATCAACAATACTAAGCTGGATTCGTCTTTCTGTGTTTGTATAAGCTCCACTTAACCTATGTCAAGTATAAATCTATGACAAAAGCAAGAACGATACTTCCTTAAACAATTCAAGGAAGTCTCTTATATTTCGGAACAGATCTATGATAACAGAAAGACAAATAGATTTTATCTCATGTGAATTTAAAATGTCCAATAGCTGAAAGAGAAATAAACTCCAACTCTCAGCAAATGGTATTACCAACCACCCAACATTAGTTGTAAACTCAAGATGTATAGATAGACTATCAGTCATAGATTATAAAAAAGAACCAAAATATAATGAACAACGTAAAGAAAAACATAACATGAAAAGTTACATGCAGAACAATCTAAATCTAGTTCAATACAAATAAAGTTTCATGTCCAGAAATTATATGAGAAACAATAATGACATTGCATAGTCTACAAGAGGCCTAAAGCCAAAAAGTAAATTGTCTCCCATATAGTTTCAGAAAAATAAGTCCATCATATGGTCTAGGAGGAAATTGCCCATCTCCCTGGGCAAGCAGTGTTATTTAAAACAAGTTCCTAGTTTGTTCCTCATATCATGCAAGATAGAGACAGATCTACTTTAAAAAGAATTTACTAAAACAAAATAACCATAAAGATAAGTCTGTTGAGATCACTAATCCAAAATAATTACATCATTAAAACATTGTTTTTCAAAAATGAAATTTGCAAGTCCATTATATTCCCAACTTTTGACTCGTTCTATTAATCTTTGCACATTGACCTGTTGTTCACATGAGACAAATAAAAACGAAATCTAAATTAGAAAACAAATAAATAAATAAATTTAAAAGACAAGCTACAAAATCTTCGATTCTGTAGCTGGTCTAAATAAAAACAAAATCAGTTTTTATTCAAACAAAATCCAATCGTGAATTACAAGAAAATTATTTGCCAATTAGAAATTTGAAAGGGAAACATCAGACAAATCTGAATTTACAATAGCATTGAAACTGGTAGAGTTTTTTATAATCACATCTCCTGATCTCTTGAAACACTTGTTGGCTCTGAGCGAATTCGATCGGATGCAAACTCTGAGATCATCGTTTTCCTTTTCCAGAACTGAATTCTGAGTCATTACTTGATTCAATTGAGCCTGTAGGTATGGGATGTCTCGATAGTATCTTTGGATCCAGTCAAAACAACTTTCACAATACACCGGTTCTAGATTTGGAAAAGGATGAGTTTGATTTGTAGTAAGAGGTTTACCTTGTTCCATAATCCTTTTGAGGTCATATTGAATACCCGAGAAACCTTCCTGTTCCTTTAAAAAAGGAGACAAATTAGACACGAAATCGTATTGGGGTGAATCAACACGGGTATCATCAACAGAGATATGGTCTTCAACATCCATGTTGGGGATAGGCTTTTCGTGGTTGTGATGTCGATTCCTGACCATTCTGGAAAGGATTCAATTGTTCCTTTTGTTCTTGAAATCAATATATGGAACCCTCTGTGTTTTATGTTTGCCCTGCTTCTTAGTTTTAATTTCATTTATATCAACCACATCTTGCCCAGGATTAGGAGTAATAGAGATCCTGCCCTTCAATTTATCCAACACATCCTCTAAATATGTTTTAGGAACAAATATGTGCCTCTGGTGTGTCCCTCTGGTTGATTTATGAAAATCAACAAGGGGCTTCGGTAAATGACACAGGGTCTTCTTACAATTCGACATGAAGGTCTCATAGAGAGTGAGTCAATGGGCAAGGGTTGGTGGGCTCGTCAAAACGCAGGGGTGAGTCGCTTTAGTTTCAAGTGTGAGTGGAACAAAACCATTCCTATCCACGAAATTTTTCTAGTTATCTCCAGCCTTTGACAATTGGGAAATGACTAAGATTCGAATCAAGCCATGATGAAAGAGACTGGACTGTGCATTAGGGTTTTGCCTCTGGTAAAATCTAGCCATCTTTTGAAGGCTTTTAAGCAGGTAAAATGACATGTTTAAACTAAACCCTAAGAAAACCATTAACAGACGTATATGAAACAAGAAAACTAATCCATATCGTCCCTCACAGGTAACAAATTGCTTGATAATTAATAACAAACCGTGCCATCGAGGTTTGAATAGATTTATGGGTGTACCTTTGACATCATAGCATGACTTCTTGGAAATCATTAACATGTGCCAAGGAATACCTTCGATTTTGAGATTCTTGAACCAATGATCTCCTTCTTGTGACAGGCATGTGGCTTCTGCAATCGAGTCCTCGCTGACTTGCAACTATAAATCGCCTAGTTTGGCCCTAGTACCGTCGAAGGTCTGGGTGATTTCAAGGTTAAATCCCTCGAACAACTGTATGAACTTAACCCACCCAAAGACCGCGAGATCATCCACAATGTCATCGTGGGAGAGCAAGGCATGTGATCCATTCAGCTCTATCCTTACCACAGGGGCCATGGACTTGGTCACAATATACTAGCAGGTGTAGCAAAAAGGGGCTTGTGTTTGAAACCACCTGATATGAACGATAAGTTCTGCATTTTCAAAGGTGGACTGATAACTAAGGTTTCGGGAGAATGCCACCATTACCACCACTCAGGTTATTGATTGAGTATTGAACCAAAGGACACATGTAATCAAAAACCACCTCTATTGAGAACCTAACCCCAAAAATGAAGCACCACCAACGATGCAATGAATGTGAGCTCGAACGACCAGGACAAGGGAGTAATCATTTCAGAGCATGGCTAACAGTCCTATACAATAGTGATTAGACGGCCATATGACAACAGGGGATAGTATTCAAATTTTAAAATTATATCAAAGTTTAGTTTCAAAAACGATCGTGGAGGTGGTAGGTGACAATCAATACTCCAAATGAATAAAATAATTAAGGTATAACCCAAAGGTGATCAACTCATATACTAATGGTAAAGAAACAATTCACAAAACGATATTCTCAATAGCCTTTAATGTTCTTAAGATCATTAGGTGTTTTTAAAGACTCATCCAATTTCACAAGGAGAAGCTTTAGAATTTGTATGATGTATTTAGACCAACCTTGTTTCAATTTCATGCTTAAACCATCATGAAATTGAACAAGAATAAACGAGAGATTGATTGAAAGAAATAAACTCAAAAACACACAACAACCAGTCAAGTGATTTTTTCAAACAAAAATCATAATTGAAGTCTTCGCAAACCAGAAAAAGGTAGCTATTGAAAAATTTCTTCTGTCAAAACTATGTTTTAAATATCAATGAAAACGACATGAATATTTGGCTTCCAACATACGCACCAAGCAATCCTTAGTACCCACCATTTTTATCTCAAGAAATCCACCCACTTGTCAATCTTTGAGTGGAGAAGTTATCCGAGGTCTTTATTTCCTAATCCTAGACAATCATTCTTGGAACAAATGACCATTGTTTTTTTCATAAATGACATCTAAAATAAACTTTTCATAGTGTAGTACCTAATATCTCTCTCTCCTTCACAATCAAGAATGATTTATTCTAGCATCCCTCATTCCAATAACATCAAGACCAGGATCCTTCAAATGCTCTGCCTAGTGACAATCTAGCATTATGGGGTTGAATGTTGGAAAACCCTAGCCTATCCCCAGTCAACTTATAAAATTTCAAGGGACATAAATGTAAGGGTAACCTAGGAATCCCTAGCCATAAATATTAAGATTTATTTGTTGCCCTTTTTTGGGTCGAAATAGGTAGATTAGGGGATTAAGAACATCCATGAATCTTGAAAGCTCAAGGTTTTGTCGCCCAACATTGTGTTTCAACCATAAGAATTTTCAAAGAGGAAACAATAAAAACCATGTTACATATAGAAGATCCATAATTTTCCCCTTACTATTAAGGCCAAGGAAGAGCATGTACATTCAATGAGTTTTAGAGTTGAGGGTTTTGGGCCACACAAGTAGCCTAACAAAACTCTCTAGGCCATATCAATTGAATCCTCCTTGAAATGGACCTTATGTAGTTTTAATTGAACTGTCCCTACAAATTTAATGAAACTACTTAACCTCCTTCCTGAAGGAGCTCCAAACCCATCCCCGGTATTTTCTTCAATCTATTCCTCATCCATAATCTACATGAACCTTCTCCTTCAAGCTATTGTAGGTTTTCCTCCTACAAAATTCATTCACATGTCGTCTAGCTTGTTGGATTCTTATCTAGAGCTCTCCAAACATTTGTTGGACAAACCTCTTCATTCATGAAAGACTCTCTTTAGAGTTCATTTACTTTTTCTAAGATCTTTAGACAAGAGAACAAGACAATATCCTCAATTTTGATGTTATTTCCTTATTCACTAAGATCCCTATCAAAGAATCCTTTGAGGTCATTTCTAATTGCGATAATCCATATATAACCAATCTCATCAAAATTTGTCTTGAATCCACTTTATTTAGCTGCCAAGGTGCATTATACGAGGAAACCAAAGGAATTGGCATGGGATCTCCTCTTTCACTTCTCATATCAAATCTCTTTATGGAACATTTTAAGAATAAGGCCCTAGAAAGTGCTCCTCTCAAACCAACATGTTAGAAAACATTAGAAAACATTTGTCTATGCCACCTCTGTTATCTATCCCCATGGTGTTAAAAACATTAATCATTTTCTCAACCACCTTAACAATGTCTCAAAAGATATCCAATTCACCATAAAAATCAAATAAGACCATTGCCTTCCCTTTTTAAACATCTCAGTCACCCACGACAATAATGGATCTCTATCCCACCAAATGCATAGGAAGAGAACCCATATATACTAATACCTAAATGCCAAATTCATCATCACCCATCCCAAAAATGAAATGTTCTTAATACATTGGCTACCCGAGCCTTTCACATCTCAGACCAAAACCACCTAAATAAAGAGAGACCATCTAAGAATTGCTCTCCACAATAATGGCTACTCCAACCATCAAATCAATAAATCCTTCCACAAATCCAATAATCCCAAACCTAATTCAATCATTTATGAAAATATGAATTCTCAAGTTTTTCTCCCCATCAACCAAGGAACCACTAACAAGATCATAAAAATGCTTAGAAAATAAAATATATTTGAATTGTCTTCAAACCTTTCAAAGCCCTTCAAAACACCTTTACCTATGTCAAAGACAAAATCAACCCCCTCCATTAACAAGATATTTACAAAATTCCATTCTCATGTGACACCTCCCACGTTTTCCAAACATATCGTTCCTTTGAAATGCAACCGAAGGAACACATTGTCGACACCAACCATGCTTTAAGCTCAAAATCCCTCATAGTCGAGCATTTTCTCCATACAAAACACCACTTATGTTTTGACCAAACAAAAATTCTTACTAAAGACCATCAATATTCTACTCTCCTAATTAAATAAGTTTTTGAAATGGAAAAGAATTCCAACCATATGAATAAACAAGACACAATAAAAATTACTCAATCATAAACTCCTATCATTAACCAGACCTAAATCCACCTCCCTACTCATCAATCTTCCTCCCTATCTACCTCTTACATCTTCCTCGATTATTAATGCCTTAGCCCTTCTATTCAACTTTATTTTCTTTGCCCTCTTTCTTTGTTTTCAAACTTTAGTTTCTCTCAAAAATATCCTCATCTAACTTTTATTCACCCATTTACCTTTACTTCATGATATATATATTTTTATTTATTTATCTTTCTTTCTTAATCCCTTAGAGTCCTCTCATGGTCTCTATACCTTTCTCTTTTTACACTATTTAAATTCTTTTAAATATTTAATATAATTATACACATTAATATAATTATTTATGTTTTTTAAATTATTTTTCAAGAGCCCATCTTTACCATGGCAATATTTTTTCCACCTTAAATTATTAATAATGTCATGTATTGTTCAAATTTACAAATTAGGAAGTGGAGTGAGCTATGCTTTATTAATAATGCTATTTCTTTTTCTACTGTTTAAATTATTTTAAATATTTAATATAAATAATGCTATTTCTTTTTATACAATTTTTTTTAAAATATTTAATATAATTATACACATGAGTATAATTATTTATATTTTTTAAATTATTATTCAAAGCCCATCTTTACCATCGCAATACTTTCTCCACCTTAAATTATTAATAATGTCGTGTATTGCTCAAATTTACAAGTTAGAAAGTGGAGTGCACTATGCTTTATTAATAATGCTATTTCTTTTTACATTATTTAAATCATTTTAAATATTTAATACAATTATACACATTAGTATAATTATTTATATTTTTTTTAATTATTATTAATAGCTCATTTTTACTATGGCAATATTTTCTCCACCTTAAATTACTAATAATGTAATGTATGGTTCAAATTTACAAGTTAGGAAGTGGCAATATTTTCTCCACTTTAAATTATTAATAATGTAAATTATTAATAATTTAATGTATTGTTCAAATTTTACAAGTTAGGAAGTGGAGTAAACTATGCTTTATTAATAATGCTATTTTTACACTATTTAAATCCTTTTAAATATTTAATATAATTATAAATTATTAATAATTTAATGTATTGTTCAAATTTACAAGTTAGGAAGTGGAGTAAACTATGCTTTATTAATAATGCTATTTCTTTTTACACTATTTAAATCCTTTTAAATATTTAATATAATTATACACATTAGTATAATTATTTATATTTTTTTAAAGAGCCCATCTTTACCATGACAATAATATTATATATTATATTATTTATATTATATTTTCTCCACTTTAAATTATTAATAATATTATGTATTTTTCAAATTTACAAGTTAGGAAGTGCACTGGACTATGCTTTAGTAATAATGTCATTTCTTTTTACACTATTTAAATCCTTTTAAATATTTAATATAATTATACACATTACTATAATTATTTATATTTTTTAAATTATTATTCAAGAATCCATCGTTACTATGGCAATATTTTCTCCACCTTAAATTATTAATAATGTTATGTATTGTTCAAATTTACAAGTTAGGAAGTGGAGTGAACTATGCTTTATTAGTCCTTGTCGTAGGTATAGAGGGACTATAGTGATCGATAATTCGTTGACCTCGTATTAGATTGTCCATTGACCACAAATATTTCCATATTATCTATTGTTGGAACTAGGGAACTAAAAACATTGATTTTTATATAATAAAAAGTACCATATTTGTCATGATCTGTTTGGACAACGGATTGGAGGTCTTATTGTCAGCTTCGCTATTCCCAATGTTATATATGTTGGCATATCCAAAGTATTTCATCGTATATGGTATTTTTGAATCATATATTTTCTTATGCATTGGTCGAAGGTGGATTAATGCTAGCATTAGTTCGAATGTTTGCTTTAGCATTTTCTGCTAGCTAGAATACATTATCTAGCATATTACTATGTGTGATTTTTTCTTTATTCTTGTGTGCTTCGAGAGAACAAGCCTGCCACGCTGCATTTTTTCTTAAATGTTTGCACAGGACTACACCCTTCAACGGTTCTGACAGTCATAAGTGTTTACCTAACAGGTCTGGCAGTCTTAAATGTTTATTGTACAGAGGCGTTGCAATACAGTTTCATTCCATTTTTTTGATGGTGTTGTTTGCAGTGAAATTGTGTTGCATTGTTCTCCATTGGCATTAGTGGTTCAGTGGTTGATGCTTGTTCGTTGGTTCGTTCCATGATCCTTGTTCTTGTTTGATTCAACTTTGCAAAGTTGAGGTCCTACAGTTGCAGTTAGACCTCTTTGTGGTTATTCACTGGTTTGTTGTTCTTCAACTTTGCAAGCTATTGGACCTGTTGTTGCAGTTTGCAGTTTTTGGGGCTGAGCTATTGTCATCCCTCGTTGACGGGTAAGTTTCTTTGTCATCGTTTCATTGGTATTTTTCAATGGTGGGAGTCCCTGCCTCGAAATTCTATTGCAAACCATCTTTCTCTGTGCTCTTAATTTCTGTTCCGGGAAACCATGTGTCTTCATATGCCAGCTGCCACGTCCATAGCTATTTCAAAAATTGCAATGCAGAGGGGTTTTTGAAAAGTAGTTCGGAGCTATCACAAGAGGGAACCATCCACCGAGGTGTAGACGTAGGGAATGTTTTTATTTTGTGGGTTGGAAAACTGTATCCAATTGTTGCCTTTGTCCTTTCCTTTGTATTTTGCAGAACTTTTTCTGGCTCTGAGAATCTTGTAGGATGCACACCATGAATAGGTTCAAATCGATCTTTCTGTTGAGTAAATTTATGGTGTTATTTATTTGCGTTGTTTCTTTTTGTTTGGTTCGCTTTCTAGTGTGGGTTTGTTTTCTTGTCATCTGCTATGGGGACTAGGGGGAATTGAAGTTGACAAGAAGAAGATTGAAAGATACATACGAGGATTGGTACCCAATTCCGTGCTTGTAGTTTTCCTATTTTGCTTTCCTTTTTTTTCCTACTTTTATTCTTTTTTTTCCCCTTTTCTCTGTTTTCATGCAAACTGAAAGTATCTAACAAACAACTTCAAAATGATAGTTCAAAAGATGAAAGAAGTAATAGATGTTGACTCGTATGAAATAGATACACACTCCATTATACATGACAACATTGACGAGGTTTTGCATAGAAATGGGCTTTTTAGATTGGATGCATTCTCGTATACTGTAGGGGATTGCCTTTTCGATGCATTTCAGGTTCTACTGCATTTTCGTTATTCCTCGACCAACCTACGCAATGGATTGATAGATTATTTCCTGGGTTGTTTAAAAAATGGCGACGTTGAGGCATTGGAGTCGTATGAATACGAACTGGAATCTGATTTTCTTCGGCAGTTGCACATAATACATGATGTCGCTATGTATTTTTCAAAGATGTGGTTGTCTGCATCTCCAATTCTGCCTACACGTGAGAGGGGACTTTGGGGAGATACATTTTGTATACGGTGGTTGTCTAACTGGCTCAATATATCAATTGGAATATGGTCATTGACAAGAAAAACAAGATATCTACTATTCAACAAAACTGCATCTGACAATCCATATTGCATCTTGTTCCATGATGCTAATGTTGTTAGTGGTCATTATGAACCACTGTTGTACAAAAAATGTCCATATGCAATGTTGAAGAAGCTCATATTTACTTGTCCCTCATTTGCAAAGACCTTGAATCGCAGTGGAAACATATTATGCATCGCATAGACTACCATGGTTTACAACTAGCAACAACTGTTGTGTCTAGCTGTGGAGATAGTCTATTCAATGCAATTTGTTGTTTGGTAGCAGTGGAGTTCGATGTGCAATCGTTGTGGCTTTACATTGTACAGTCATTTTGCAATGCAATTATAGGAGGCAACCAACAGGCTTTTAGGTCCTTGCATCAACACCTTTCGCCATATCTCCTACAAAATATGCCGACAATTGGAAGTTGGCAAGAATACCTTGTAAACATGGCGTTGCCACATGAAAAAGGAAATGTGGAGGGTTGTAGATTCTATTTGTAATGGTTGTCTATCATGTTCGGAGTAAATATCCAGGTCTGATTGGCCTTGCCATATGGAACTGTCCATTCCTGGTCTATTGATTCAAATTACGATCGAACAATTGACATCCTCTTGTTGAAAACAGATACAACACTTATCCATTATGAACCTTTGCTTGGACATATCAGTGGTTCAGGGTTCAATGTCCATGCCAGCCAAACCGCATCGAATCTGCATACACGTGGCATGTTTTTTAGTGAGAATGAAACTCCTCCCGGTTGTGATATGGCCATACAGGGCTTGAACAAAAAAGGCATGCGTGAAATTCATCACAGTTGTGATCAGGCCATACAGGGCTTAAACAAAAAACGTAGAGTAAGTTATCACAACTTGAAAAACGTTATGCATAAAATTCGTCCCAATTGTGATGAGGCCATACACCCCTTAAACAAAAAACGTACACTAAGTTATGACAACCTGAATTAGAGTGAAATTCATCCCAGTTTCCATCGGGTCATCGTGCCCTTGGACAAGAAATGTAGAGTAACTTACCACAACTTGAAAAAGGTCATGCGCAAGAGAAAAAAAATACATTGCTACGCTTCCTTTTAGAGAGAAACTCACATATCACAATATAAAGAAATTTGTTCATGCACAATAGAACATAAACAGGTACGGTCACATATCCCAGAATGGTCATGCAACTGTCACATTTCGTGGCCTAGAAGCAACACCATGCACTACTACCAATGAAAACTAGCAAACACTTTCTACTCGTACTTCCCTGCGAAAGAAAAATGCAAGACAGACGTACATGAAACAAATTAAAGACACTCCTTCCATTGCATGTGCAATTTGTGAACAATTGAATTTCTCAAAAAACAGTAAGTCTTTCACGCTTGATTTGCAAGCAGAATACCTCCGCTTGACAGTGCACGATAAACCATTTTCCAGTGGAAAAATTTGTCTTCCATGCAAACGGTCGCTTGAAAATGGAAAAATGCCACAATTTGCAACGCCTGAGCAAATAAGATGTAATACATCACTACCAGATGTAAGTGCACTTACGGAACTTGAGGAGAGACTTGTGTCTCTGTGAATTGTATTTGCACAAATCAGGCCTTGGGGCTATAAACGACCCCAGATGGGCTTAACATGATCAATTATTAATGTCCATGTTCAGCTAGATGTTGTGAAAAAAGACTTGCCACAATTCATTAGTGATACAATGACAATTGTTGTGGCTCTGAAAAGACGCTTGTGATACAAAAATGCCTATCAGACAGGCAAAGTGTGTGTGCATGATGTTATGAAAGCATTAAAGGAATTATGTTCCAGGGCCCTGTACAAAGCACAAAACATTTGTATAAATGAGAACTGGAACAGTGTTCTTGCATAAGAGTATGCCAACTTTGCAGAGACTCTCGAAAATGTTATTGAATTTGATACAAGTGATGAATCGGAGAATGAAACACCTGCTGAGATATTGGTGCATGGATTCACTGATTCATAGTGCATTTGTGACTTGCAAGACAATATTGTCGAAATTGCACCTGCTGAGGGCCAGCGTCCACTTGGAATATTCAAGGACAAATTCACTGAGGAAATGAACTTTCCAACACTCTTCTATGGAGATCCACGTGCCACTGACATTATAGAATGATTCAGTTATCATAAAATAGTCTGATGGGAGTTGTTATATTCAAGCAGTGATTTCTCCTGTCACATAACAAATTTGTTTTTCAAAACAATGTGCATAATAATAGAGCAAGTTCTCTCCTGCATGTGGGTCCGAATAAGAAAAGGCAAGTTACAAGGAAGAAAGTTGTTGGCCAAGGATGTCAAGTACAAAGTAAACCTAGAAAAAAAATTGAAATCTAATATTGGATACATAGATTTCAAAAACATTCGCACCTCTTCTCACTATTTGCAACAAAACAAAAAAATTGTTTTTGCAATGATCCGGCAATTGGGCCCGCCAACATTTTTCATCACATTTACAAGTGCAGAGCATTGTTGGGATCCATTGGTAGTTGCGGTATCTGACTTGTATAGGCACATGAAACGTAAGAAACAAACCGATACACTGGAAAAAAATCACATTGACCAGCTCATAAGAAAAGACCCAGTGACATGTACTCGCTACTATAGACATAGAATAAATGCTTTGAGACAATTGATATGCCATGATGAAACGTTTTTCAGAAAAATATCGGACTACTTTTTTGTGACTGAATTCCAGAATAAGGGAAATGAACATGACCACACACTATTGTGGATAGAGGGTGCACCAGTCTATGGAGCTGACAACAACTTAGAGATCGAACAATTTGTGGAGAAATACATAACATGCAACACAGATCATTTGGATCTAGAACTTGCCAAAATTCATGGACATTACCATACAAGAAGTTGTAGAAAACGAAAAAAACTCGCATTGCAGATACAACTTTCCCGTGCCGCCAATGAGAGCTACAAGAATCATAGAGCCACTTAGTTTAGAGGACAATGTTTTTGTTGAGAAATCTAAATCTTTGTTCACATTTCTAGAACAAGGAGAATTTGACGAGCTGATGAGCTTCAATGTGTTCTTGACAGAGCTAAATCTATCAGAAGATGAGTACATCAAATCCATACAATGTACGCTTAAGCAACCAATAGTTTTCCTTAAACGAAAACTTTCCCATATTTAGAACAACAGTTTCTCCAAGGACATGCCAGTTATGTGGAAAGCAAATACAGATGCGTAGTACGTGCTCAATGCATATGCTGCAGCATCTTACTGTACCTCGTATATGACAAAGGTTGAAAAATCTATGACAAGGGCATTTAGAAGAATACGCAAAGAACATGAAAGAAGTCATATTGATGCCATACAAATGATATGCACACTTGGAAACACATTGGTTAATCTTCAACAAATGTCTGCTCAGCAAGCAGTTCACATTGCACTTTCCCTCCCCCTCACTTGTAGTTCAAGAAAATGTGTCTTCATAAACAAATCTCCACTTGAAAAATGCACATTTGTGCTTAAACCACCATTTTTGCTAGAACAAGAGCCTGAAAATTCAGAAGACGTGCTATGTCGCTCTATTGTTGATTATTACCTACAACGTCCATCTCCTATTAGGCATATCTGCTTAGTAGAATTCATATCGCATTACAAAAAAAATGGTGTGCCCATATCAAAAAGAAAAAAACCCTCTGTGATACGGTTTGTCAAATACAATAAACATTCTGACTATGAAAATTGTTGTAGAGAAAAATTGTTTTTGTACGTTTCGTTCAATGAAAACGAAGAGACATTTAAACATAACTTCTCTACATGGGAGGCTACATATGTTGCCTCTGAGACTATAGTGCGCATCAATGAAGCTAGATTTACCTACAATGTTAATCCAACATGGGGTGATCTAGAAATTGTAGTTAATGAGCTAGAAAACCCTGACAATCCTGATGAGACATTCACAAACCGAAAAACAACCAGAACTCCTTGCAAGTCCTATGAATTACAAGCGGATTTGCCTCGTCCTCCAGCAGGTGGAGCTGAAAAACGTATCAATATTGGTTTTCAAGTCACAAAACATCCTTTCCTAATTGAAAATAATGAATACCACAGAATAAGACGTTTGTTGAATTGAGAACAACAAACAATTGTAAAGGACATTGCTCTTAAAAAACGCTTGAACATGGACACTCATGTGCAGTTGTTCCTTATAGGCGAAGCAGAAACAGACAAGACATTCACAACGAAAGCATTGTTCCAAATGCTTATATGAATCTATGATTCAAACAATTCCTCTAATCTTATGAAACCAATGGGCCTTATAGTTGCATGCACAAGAAAAGTTGCATATAATGCAGGTGGAACAACAGTCCATTCTGCATTTTTAATGCCTTTTAACAAGTCACAGTTTCTTCCACTTAGCAATGAAATGTTGGATACATTGTCTAAGCTTTATGAGGAACTCCAACTTGTCTTTATAGATGAAACATCTTTGATTGGAAGTCGGTTCTTGTATTCCATTGACAACTGACTAAGAGGCATAAAACATGTGCACACTAAATACTTTGGAAACATTGACATGATATTATGTGGGGATCTTTACCAGGCATAGCCCATCCAAGATTCGTTGATATTTGAACAACCTACCGTTAACATGGAAACAATGATGCGTGACTTCTGGAGAGACAATATTAAATGCTTTGAATTGCATACTACAATGCGCGAGACAGATGAAACATTCATTGCAATTCTAAATAGAATGCGGACAAACAACCAAACATATGATGACTTAACATATATCCATTCGAGGTACTTGCGACTTGCACCAACAGACCCAACGTTCCCTTACTTGTTCTACACAAATAAGGATGTTGCAATGCATAACAACCACATGCTATCGCTCATGCCTGGCAATGATATCATCATCAATTCAATTGACCTGGAAGAAGACAACCATGGAAATGTGCCACGTCATGCGCATACAACCACTTTACCTTTGCAGCTTGTCCTCAAATTAGAAATGTTGGTTGAAATATATGCCTGTAACTATGATTCACATGATGGCTTGGTCAATGGTGCAGATGGAATACTAAAAATCTATACGAAAACATAAAAACTTGATGTCCTTTGGATTAAGTTCCATGAACCGCATATAGGCAAGTGACAAGCAAGAAAGTTGTCTTATCTATATAATTCAAACACTGGAAGAGATTGGACACCTATTTTGTGAATATCAAAGCCAGTATCGACATCAACAAAGACAGGTCGACTGAAAATTCGAAAACAGTTTCCGATTAAACATGCATGTGCACGTACAGTCCACAGATCACAAGGACTAACACTTGATAATATTGCATTTCAGCCTGCTGGAATTCATATACATGGACTTGTATACACAACATTGTCCCGTGTCAGAAGCATAGACTCCTTGTATTTACTAAGTCCTCTTACAAAATATAACTTCAAAGTCAAACATAAAGTTGATATTGAAATGGAACGACTCAAAACCACCGCAAAATGGCAACTGCACTATGATTACCAATTCATACAAA
>ML776797.1:65751-98224 GCA_009831015.1 Picea engelmannii
TTCTCTTTCTTTCTTAATCCCTTAGAGTCCTCTCATGGTCTTTATACCTTTCTCTTTTTACACTATTACCTTTCTCTTTTTACACTATTTAAATTCTTTTAAATATTTAATATAATTATACACATTAGTATAATTATTTATGTTTTTTTAATTATTTTTCAAGAGCCCATCTTTACCATGGCAATATTTTTTCCACCTTAAATTATTAATAATGTCATGTATTGTTCAAATTTACAAATTAGGAAGTGGACTGAGCTATGCTTTATTAATAATGCTATTTCTTTTTACAGTGTTTAAATTCTTTTAAATATTTAATATAAATAATGCTATTTGTTTTTATACAATTTTTTTTTTAAATATTTAATATAATTATACACATGAGTATAATTATTTATATTTTTTAAATTATTATTCAAAGCCCATCTTTACCATCGCAATACTTTATCCACCTTAAATTATTAATAATGTCGTGTATTGCTCAAATTTACAAGTTAGAAAGTGGAGTGCACTATGCTTTATTAATAATGCTATTTCTTTTTACATTATTTAAATCATTTTAAATATTTAATATAATTATATACATTAGTATAATTATTTATATTTTTTTAATTATTATTAATAGCTCATTTTTATTTTTATTTTTTAAATTATTATAAATAGCTCATTTTTACTATGGCAATATTTTCTCCACCTTAAATTACTAATAATGTAATGTATTGTTCAAATTTACAAGTTAGGAAGTGGCAATATTTTCTCCACATTAAATTATTAATAATTTAATGTATTGTTCAAATTTACAAGTTAGGAAGTGGAGTAAACTATGCTTTATTAATAATGCTTTTTTTTTACACTATTTAAATCCTTTTAAATATTTAATATAATTATAAATTATTAATAATTTAATGTATTGTTCAAATTTACAAGTTAGGAAGTGGAGTAAGCTATGCTTTATTAATAATGCTATTTCTTTTTACACTATTTAAATCCTTTTAAATATTTAATATAATTATACACATTAGTATAATTATTTATATTTTTTAAAGAGCCCATCTTTACCATGACAATAATATTATATATTATATTATTTATATTATATTTTCTCCACTTTAAATTATTAATAATATTATGTATTGTTCAAATTTACAAGTTAGGAAGTGCACTGGACTATGCTTTATTAATAATGTCATTTCTTTTTACACTATTTAAATCCTTTTAAATATTTAATATAATTATACACATTAGTATAATTATTTATATTTTTTAAATTATTATTCAAGAATCCATCTTTACTATGGCAATATTTTCTCCACCTTAAATTATTAATAATGTTATGTATTGTTCAAATTTACAAGTTAGGAAGTGGAGTGAACTATGCTTTATTAGTCCTTGTCGTAGGCATAAAGGGACTCTAGCGATCGATAATTCGTTGACCTCGTATTAGATTGTCCATTGAACACAAATATTTCCATATTATCTATTGTTGGAACTAGGGAACTGAAAACACTGCTTTTTATATAATAAAAAGTACCATATTTGTCATGATTTGTTTGAACAATGGATTGGAGGTCTTATTGCCGGCTTCGCTATTCCCAATGTTATATATGTTGGCATATCCAAAGTATTTCATCGTATATGGTATTTTTGAATCATATATTTTCTTATGCATTGGTCGAAGGTGGATTAATGCTAGCATTAGTTCGAATGTTTGCTTTAGCATTTTCTGCTAGCTAGAATACATTCTCTAGCATATTACTATGTGTGATTTTTTCTTTATTCTTGCGTGCTTCGAGAGAACAGGCCTGCCACGCTGCATTTTTTCTTAAATGTTTGCACAGGACTACACCCTTCAACAGTTCTGACAGTCTTAAGTGTTTACCTAACAGGTCTGGTAGTCTTAAATGTTTATTGTACAGAGGCATTGCAATACAGTTTCATTCCATTTTTTTGATGGTGTTGTTTGCAGTGAAATTGTGTTGAATTGTTCTCCATTGGCATTAGTGGTTCAGTGGTCGATGCTTGTTCGCTGGTTCGTTCCATGATCCTTGTTCTTGTTTGATTCAACTTTGCAAAGTTGAGGTCCTACAGTTGCAGTTAGACCTCTTTGTGGTTATTCACTGGTTTGTTTTTCTTCAACTTTGCAAGCTATTGGACCTGTTGTTGCAGTTTGCAGTTTTTGGGGCTGAGTTATTGTCATCCCTCATTGATGATTAAGTTTCTTTGTCATCGTTTCGTTGGTATTTTTCAATGGTGGGAGTCCCTGCCTCGAAATTCTATTGCAAACCATCTTTCTCTGTGCTCTTAATTTATGTTCCGGGAAACCATGCGTCTTCATATGCCAGCTGCCACGTCCATAGCTATTTCAAAAATTGCAATGCTGAGGGGTTTTTGAAAAGTAGTTTGGAGCTATCACAAGAGGGAACCATCCACCGGGGTGTAGACGTAGGGAATGCTTTTATTTTGTTGGTTGGAAAACTGTGTCCAGTTGTTGCCTTTGTCCTTTCCTTTGTATTTTGCAGAACTTTTTCTGGCTCTGAGAATCTTGTAGTATGCACACCATGAATAGGTTCAAATCGATCTTTCTGCTGAGTAAATTTACGGTGTTATTTATTTGCGTTGTTTCTTTTTGTTTGGTTCGCTTTCTAGTGTGGGTTTGTTTTCTTGTCATCTGCTATGGGGACTAGGGGGAATTGAAGTTGACAAGAAGAAGGTTGAAAGATACATGCGAGGATTGGTACCCAGTTCCGTGCTTGTAGTTTTCCTATTTTGCTTTCCTTTTTTTTTCCTACTTTTATTCTTTTTTCCCCTTTTCTCTGTTTTCATGCAAACTGAAAGTATCTAACAAACAGCTTCAAAATGAAAGTTCAAAAGATGAAAGAAGTAATAGATGTTGACTCGTATGAGGTTTTGCATAGCAATGGGATTTTTAGATTGGATGCATTCTCGTATATTGTAGGGGATTGCCTTTTCGATGCATTTCAGGTTCTACTGCATTTTCGTTATTCCTCGACCGACCTGCGCAATGGATTAATAGATTATTTCCTGGGTTGTTTAAAAAATGGTGACGTTGAGGCATTGGAGTCGTATGAATACGAACTAGAATATAATTTTCTTCGGCAGTTGCACAGAATACATGATGTCACTATGTATTTTTCAAAGATGCAGTTGTCTGCATCTCCAATTCTGCCTGCACATGAGAGGGGACTTTGGGGAGATACATTTTGTATACGATGGCTGTCTAACTGGCTCAATATATCAATTGGAATATGGTCATTGACAAGAAAAACAAGATATCTACTATTCAACAAAATTGCATCTGACAATCCATATTGCATCTTGTTCCATGATGCTAATGTTGTTAGTGGTTATTATGAACCACTACTGTACAAAAAATGTCCATATGCAATGTTGAAGAAGCTCATATTTACTTGTCCCTCATTTGCAAAGACCTTGAATCGCAGTGGAAACAGATTATGCATCGCATAGACTACCATGGTTTACAGCTAGCAACAACTGTTGTGTCTAGCTGTGGAGATAGTCTGTTCAATGCAATTTGTTGTTTGGTAGCAGTGGAGTTCGATGTGCAGTCGTTGTGGCTTTACATTGTACAGTCATTTTGCAATGCAATTATAGGCGGCAACCAACGGGCTTTTAGGTCCTTGCATCAACACCTTTTGCCATATCTCCTACAAAATATGCCGACAATTGGAAGTTGGCAAGAATACCTTGTAAACATGGCGCTGCCACATGAAAAAGGAAATGTGGAGGGTTGCAGATTCTATTTGTAATGGTTGTCTATCATGTTTAGAGTAAATATCCAGGTCTGGTCGGCCTTGCCAGATGGAACTGTCCATTCCCGGTCTATTGATTCAAATTAAGATCGAACAATTGACATCCTCTCGTTGAAAATAGATACAACACATATCCATTATGAACCTTTGCTTGGACATATCAGTGGTTCAGGGTTCAATGTCCATGCCAGCCAAACCGCATCGAATCTGCATACACGTGGCATGTTTTTTAGTGAGAATGAAACTCCTCCCAGTTGTGATATGGCATGATGAAACGTTTTTCGGAAAAATATCGGACTACTTTTTTGTGACTGAATTCCAGAATAAGGGAAATGAGCATGACCACGCATTGTTGTGGATAGAGGGTGCACCAGTCTATGGAGCTGACAACAACTCAGAGATCGAACAATTTGTGGAGAAATACATAACATGCAACATAGATCATTTGGATCCAAAACTTGCCAAACTTCATAGACATTACCATACAAGAAGTTGTAGAAAACGAAAAAAACTTGCATTGCAGATACAACTTTCCCGTGCCGCCAATGAGAGCTACAAGAATCATTGAGCCACTTAGTTTAGAGGACAATGTTTTTGTTGAGAAATCTAAATCTTTGTTCACATTTCTAGAACAAGGAGAATTTGACGAGTTGATGAGCTTCAATGTGTTCTTGACAGAGCTAAATCTATCAGAAGATGAGTACATCAAAGCCATACAATGTACGCTTAAGCAACCAATAGTTTTCCTTAAACGAAAACTTTCCCATATTTGGAACAACAGTTTTTCCAAGGACATGCCAGTTATGTGGAAAGAAAATACAGATGCGTAGTACGTGCTCAATGCATATCCTACAACATCTTATTGTACTTCGTATATGCAAAGGTTGAAAAATCTATGACAAGGGCATTCAGAAGAATACACAAAGAACATGAAAGAAGTCATATTGATGCCATACAAATGATATGCACACTTGGCAACACATTGGTTAATCTTCAACAAATGTCTGCTCAGCAAGCAGTTCACATTGCACTTTCCCTCCCCCTCACTTGTAGTTCAAGAAAATGTGTCTTCATAAACAAATCTCCACTTGAAAAATGCACATTTGTGCTTAAACCACCGGTTTTGCTAGAACAAGAGCCTGAAAATTCAGAAGACGTGCTATGTCGCTCTATTGTTGATTATTATCTCCAGCGTCCATCTCCTATTAGGCATATCTGCTTAGCAGAATTCATATCGCATTACAAAAAAAATGGTGCGCCCATATCAAAAAGAAAAAAACCCTCTGTGATACGGTTTGTCAAATACAATAAACATTCTGACTATGAAAACTATTGTAGAGAAAAATTGTTTTTGTACGTTCCATTCGATGAAAACAAAGAGACATTTAAACGTAACTTCTCTACATGAGAGGCTACATATGTTGCCTCTGAGACTATAGTGCGCATCAATGAAACTAGATTTACCTACAATGTTAATCCAACATGGGTTGATCTAGAAATTGCAGTTAATGAGCTAGAAAAACCTAACAATCCTGATGAGACATTCACAAACCAAAAAACAACCAGAACTCCTTGCGAGTCCTATGAATTACAAGCGGATTTGCCTCATCCTCCAGCAGGTGGAGCTGAAAAACGTATCAATATTGGTTTTCAAGTCACAAAACATCCTTTCCTAATTGAAAATAATGAACACCACAGAATAAGACGTTTGTTGAATTGAGAACAACAAACAATTGTAAAGGACATTGCTCTTAAAAAATGCTTGAACATGGACACTCATGTGCAGTTGTTCCTTATAGGCGGAGCAGAAACAGGCAAGCCATTCACAACGAAAGCATTGTTCCAAATGCTTATATGAATCTATGATTCAAACAATTCCTCTGATCCTATGAAACCAATGGGCCTAATAATTGCATACACAGGAAAAGTTGCATATAATGCAGGTGGAACAACAGTCCACTCTGCATTTTTAATGCCTTTTAACAAGTCACAGTTTCTTTCACTTAGCAAGGAAATGTTGGATACATTGTCTAAGCTTTATGAGGAACTCCAACTTGTCTTTATAGATGAAACATCTTTGATTGGAAGTCGGTTCTTGTATTCCATTGACAACTGACTAAGAGGCATAAAACATGTGCACACGAAATACTTTGGAAACATTGACATGATATTCTGTGGGGATCTTTACCAGGCATAGCCCATCCAAGATTCATTGATATTTGAACAACCTACCGTTAACATGGAAACAATGATGCGTGACTTCTAGAGAGACAATATTAAATGCTTTGAATTGCATACTACAATGCGCGAGACAGATGAAACATTCATTGCAATTCTGAATAGAATGCGGACAAACAACCAAACATATGATGACTTAACATATATCCATTAGAGGTGCTTGCGACTTCCACCAACATACCCAACGTTCCCTTACCTGTTCTACACAAATAAGGATGTTGCAATGCATAACAGCCACATTCTATCGCTCATGCCTAGCGATGATATCATCATCAATTCAATTGACCTGGAAGAAGACAACCATGGAAATGTGCCACGTCATGAGCATACAACCACTTTACCTTTGCAGCTTGTCCTCAAATTAGAAATGTTGGTTGAAATATATGCCTGTAACTATGATTCACAGGATGGCTTGGTCAATGGTGCAGATGGAATACTAAAAGGCTATACGAAAACATAAAAACTTGATGTCCTTTGGATTGAGTTCCATGAACCGCATATAGGCAAGCGACAAGCAAGCAAGTTGTCTTATCTATATAATTCAAACACTGGAAGAGATTGGACACCTATTTTGTGAATATCAAAGCCAGTATCGACATCAACAAAGACAGGTCGACTGAAAATTCGAAAACAGTTTCTGATTAAACTTGCATGTGCACGTACAGTCCACAGATCACAAGGACTAACACTTGATAATGTTGCATTTCAGCCTGCTGGAATTCAGAGACATGGACTTGTATACACAACATTGTCCCATGTCAGAAGCATAGACTCCTTGTATTTACTAAGTCCTCTTACAAAATATAACTTCAAAGTCAAACATAAAGTTGATATTGAAATGGAACGACTCAAAACCACCGCAAAATGGCAACTGCACTATGATTACCAATTCATACAAACAAATTCATTTGTATCAATTCTCTCACTTAACACACAAAACTTAAATGCGCACATGGATGATATACTCAATGACTATGGTACAATGCAATCCGATATTATGTGCTTGCAGGAAACATAAATGGCATTATGCATGCAGAACAAAGAATTCCCAAATCACAATTACATATCAAGTTACACTACACATGGGGTGATGATATTGGTGAAAAAACATGTACCAATTTTGGAGCATATACATATCGAAGAAAAGAATGTTGAGGTGGTGCTTGCAAATTTTTTTTCCATGAAACATAAATTGCAATACTGAATCTGTATGTTGCTCCCCATGCAACATTCTCCAACATAGTAGATGTTATTTCCAATGCATTGGTCCATTTCCATTTGAACGGGCCCATTGTGCTTGTAGGAGACTTCAATATTGACATGCTACAAAATAATGGCAGAACAAAAGAGTTGGAAAACTACATGTGCAAATACAGTCTCCACTTTCTTTTGCACAACACAAGCCATCTGCAAAACACACTTATTGACCATGTGTGGTCGAATGTGCCCATTCCTCAATACAGTATGTTTATCTTAGACACATATTGGTCTGATCGCGATACAATTGGTATTGCTCTTGAATTATGAGATATACATCAAACATTTTGCAAAGTCATATTTCTATGTTTCAAAGCATATTTGTATAGCTTGTTGCAAAAAAAACAAAAACAAATTATCTAGCTTCTTAGTTTTCCCTGATTTGTACACATACTGGTCTGGTCACCATACAATTGGTGTTGTACTTGAATTATAAAATATACATTATGCAAAAGAAACAAAAAAGGTACATCCTTCTAAAAACTCTATGTTACTTTATTCATCTTATTCTATTTTTTTTAGTATATGTACATAGTACTTGCCTTTTTCTTTACATGTTAACTTGTGTTCATATTCCTTTTGTTTTGTACTTTTGTTCATAAAAACAAACCGGAAAACTAGACGTTGCAAAGAACTCCTAACTAGAGATGTAGAGGAATCCATGCAATGGTGCGTTTTTTCTGCCCGTGTTCCATATTAAATAGTTTTTCGTTTACTCTGTCTCTATTTGTTGAATTGGTTTGCAGTTGTGTTTTTTATTTTATTTTATTTGTGCCTCCTTCAACACTCCATATCTTCCTCTACATTCACTTGTCTTCGTGTGTGTAATACATATTCAATGTTGAGCTCGCAAGTCCTGGAGTCCGTTTGTCAATTTTTATATCGCGCAACTTTGAATGATGTTTGGAGGACACGGAATAATATAAGTACAATGTTGAACTAGCAAGCCCGCAAGTCCGCTTGTCACTTTGTATATCGCGCAACTCTGGCTGCTATTTGCAGGACACAGAACATTAGAGGCTCAGTTTAGAGCCCGCTAGCCCGCGATCCAAAAAAGTGGCTAAGTATGGAATAAGGGATCTGTACATGCTATATAACATGTCATGTCCATACTTTATAAAAGTACATATTTAGTATGTATTGCTCGTTTATCAGAGCCCGCTAACCCTGGAGTTCGCCTCTCAATTTGTATATTGTGGAACTCAATAGAAGTACAATGTTGAACCAACCAGCCCGCAAGTCCACTTGTCAATTTGTATATCGCGCAACTCTGGGTGCTATTTATAGGACACAAAACATTAGAGGTCCAATTTAGAGCCCGCCAGCCCGCAAGTCCGCGATCCAATAAAAGTGCAATGTTGAGCCAGCCAGCCAGCAAGTCCACTTGTCAATTTGTATATCGCGCAACTCTGGGTGCTATTTGCAGGACACAGAACATTAGAGGCCCAATTTACAGCCCGCAAGTCTGCGATCCAAAAAAGTGGCTAAGTATGCAATAAGGGATCTGTACATATTTACTATGTATTGCTCGTTTCTTGGAGCCTGCCAGCCCTGGAGTCCGTATGTCAATTTCTATATCGTGGAAACCAGTAGAGGTACAATGTTGAGCCTGCTAGCTCGCAAGTCCGCTTGTCAATTTGTATATCGCAGAATTGTGGGTGCTATTTGTAAAGCACGAAACAATAGAGGCCCATTTTTTAGCCTGTCAGCCCGAGAACTCGCGATCCAAAAAGTGTACATGCTCTATAAAATCTCAACCACTCCGCATGTCCGCTTGTCAATTTGTATATCGCGGAACTCTGGGTGCTTTTTGTAGGACACAGAACAATAAATGCCTATTTTTTGAGCCCGTCAGCCTGAGAACCCGCGATCCACAAAGTGGGAAAGTATGGGATGTGATATCCGTACATGCTCTATAAAATCTCATGTCCATACTTTATAAAGGTACATATTTAGTTTTGCCTGGTTTGTACACATACTGGTCTGGTCACCACACAGTGGGTGTTGCACATGGATTATGGAATATGCACTACGAGTCCGATCAAGCCCTTTTGTTTCCTTAGCCAATTTTATGCCCGTGGCTTCCCCGATACGCGTTATCGAACTCTCGTTCCCCGTGTTTCGAGTGTACATCTTGCAACCAAAGCTTGGTAATCCATGTCTATGCTCGCAGGTTCCCAGATGACGGAGTGCCAGATTTCATGTCCATCTATATCTCTACATCACGAGTTCAACCGAACGTCGTTCGTTTTCGTAGGTCCCGATTTTTATGGCCACTGGGTCCTTTGTGGGCACCATCCAACTCTCATGCCTCGTGTGCACGGTATACATCTTGCGCCCGAAACTTCGGCGATCTACAATTGGACCCGGACTCGAAGCTTACGACTCATTTGATAACTTTGTTTAATTAAATTGTAGAATATCAATATTTAATATTAATAATTTAGTACTTGAAAATAATGTTTTTAGATAATGTTAGCTATATAGCATATGTATGTTATAGATGTAGACAATCGCAATCTTGAACCCGCCAGTCCTGGAGTCTGTCTGTAAATTTGTATATCGCGTAACTTTGGTTGTTATTTGTAGGACACGGAACAATAGAGGCCCAATTTTGAGCCCGCCAACCCGAGAACCCGGGATCGAAAAAATGGCGATCTGTACATACTTTATGAAGGTGCATATTTACTTTTCCCTGATTTGTACACATACTGGTCTGGTCACCAAATAGTTGGTGTTGCACATGAATTATGAAATATACACCACGAGTCTGACCGAGCGCTTTCGTTTCCTTAGCCAATGTTATGGTCGCGGGTTCTCGGCTATGCCTTGTCGAACTCTCATTTCCATGTCTATGGTTGGGCGTTTCACAGACAACGAAGTGGCAACTTTCATGTCCATCTATATCTCTGCATCACATGTCCAACCGACCGCCATTTGTTTTCATAGTTCACAAATTTTATGGCCGTGGGTTCCTTTCTCGACGCCATCCAACTCCCATGCCCCGTGTACGCAGTATACATCCTGCGCTCGAAACTTCGGTGATCTACAGTTGCACCCGGACTCGAAGCTTGCCACTCATTTGATAATTTTCTTTAATTAAATTGTACAATATCAATATTTAATATTCATATTTTTGTACTTGAAAATAATGTTTTTAGATAATGTTAGATATATAACATATATGTTATATGTTATACATGTAGACAATCGCAATCTTGAGCTCGCTAGTCCTGGAGTCCATCTGTCAATTTGTATATGGTGAAACTATGCCTGCTATTTGTAGGACATGAAACAATAGAGGCCCGATTTTGAGCATGCCAGCCCAAGAACCCGTGATCCAAAAAGTGTCTAAGTATGGAAGTTTTCCTGTCAATTTGTATATCATGGAACTCCGAGTGTTGTTTGTAGGACACGAACCAATACAACTGCAATGTCCAACTAGCCAATTAAATTGTACAATATCAAAATTTGTATATCACAAAACTCTGATTCGTAAACAATCGCAATCATGGGCCCGCCAGCCCTGCAGTCCATCTGTCAATTTGTATATTGTGAAACTCTGAGTGTTGTTTGGAGGACACAGAACAACAGAAGTGAAATGTTGAGCCTGCAAGTCCGCTTCTCAATTTGTATATCGCTGAAGTCTGGGTAATATTTCTAAGGCAGAGAAAAATAGAGGCCCAATTTTGAGCCCGCCAGCCTGACAACCCACGATCCAAATATTGTACATGCTTCCCTTTGCTATGCTCCCTAAAAGCCTACACAAAATCACACTGCTCTGCAGGCTACTCAGAATTGGAATGCCATTCGCGGGACCTCGGGTTGGCCTGTTCATGAAATCTTCAAACCCTAGTTCCGAAAATGAGCACGACCGACATTTTCCTATTCCTTACTTAGCCACTTTCCTGCAATTCCACAAATATACAAATCGTCGTCCGCTGAACTGCACCATCATGCCCTCTTATGTTTTACGTGTTTTGCAGTAAAAAATTCTGACTCATGCAGTTTCACCGTTGAATATTCACCTGTCCTCACTATCTCTTGTAAACTTATTTTGAAGCCTGTCCGACCACTTTTCAGAGCTTGCTCTTCCCCGTCTCCGTCACCTTCACACCTATCTATAATAAAAAATAATGTTTATATATATGTCTTGTTTCCAAATCTTTAATGCTAACAGCTCATCGTGCAGGCACCGTGTAAATTGTCATTGATGGGCACAAGGCTCGAGAAGATCTGCCATTAATGCGCACTAAACCAATATTTGCAGAGGCTTTTGTTATCCCTTCCCAGTGTTAATTTCAAATACCATGGAATGTCATTCGCACGCCGTCAGCTTGGTTCGTTCACGAAACCTCCAATCCTTAAATGTTATTCGCCGTAACCACCACCTTCGCACTTCTAAGTATGCAATAATTAAGCTTTACTTCTAACAGCTCACCATACAACACTCATAAAGATTGTCATTAATGAGTGAAGAGCTCGAGGAGATTCTCCATTCGCACACATTGAACCAACATTTCTGGGGGGTTATATTATCCCCTCCATTTGTTCATTTCAAGCAGCATCTAGAGCAAACCAATGTTTTCATAAACTACTGGCAGCACCTCCACAACAGTTCTGTAGAGATATAGTGAACATCTTCAGGCATGAGGACCAACACCACCACAGTAACAAAGCATCGCTCCAACGGCCTGCCACAGTAACAAAGCAACCCAAATTTCTTCAAACGGATGAGGTTCATCCTAAAATTGATAGTTCTCACAAGATTCCCATGGAGAAGAAGGGAAAAAGAATTGTAGGGGAGGCGGACGAGCCCGAAATTGAGAGTGAAAACATGGATCTTGACGCTGATCTGGATAGCATATTCTGCAACCTTGATCAGCCGGGAGACGTGATTCACCATAGCTACCCAATGGACATAGTTGATGCCAAAAATTTTGACGAAGAGGAATCCTTCTTATTCTAGAGTGTTGTTTTTGAAAGCGAATCTAAAAAATTAATTATTGAAAAAAGAGATGTAAAAGATAAGAAAATAAAACATCGTTCAGAACTTGACCTTGCCAATATGCAGGCATCCAGAATCTCTGAACTTCACATGGTAACCGAAGATGCTCTTCGTGATTCCATTGGAGTCCTTGAGGTCGAGAATGCTAGACTAAAGAACCAAATCAAGGAATTAGAGGAAGCTTTGTTTCCTATGCCATTGCTTGGCATTCCTTTGGCAATAGCCATGCCTACAAGTTCTTGCACCCCTGCAACAAAGAAAAAAGGCTCCTCTAGCCTCCTCGCATCGTGTAGAGGATACATGGAGAAAAATATCAACTAAAGAATGGAATTGATTACTAAGGCCTGGGAAACATCACAAAATATGGAATCCCTGGGAAGTAGGGCACATAGCTTGCTCGAACTTCTGCAGATGGATTTAAAAAATGAAGAAACTTTCTATTTGCACATGGTCATACCTTTTTCCTTTCATGTCAACAACATGGCAGACACGACAAGAAGACAACATGATCTCCCCTCCAAAAAATGGCTCACTCAATTAGAAGCATGCTGGAAAGAGAAGGTGAAGAACCTGTATCTCATTGTCTAATCATGTGAGCAAGCAATATAAAAAAAAGAAACATTATTCACAAAGCTCACCAAAATAGACTTAGCCGGAAGGACCAACGACTTCCAGAACCCCGGCTTAATCGTTAACTCATTGGCGTTAACCAAGCAAGCTTTCGATAAACAAGTTGATAATTTTAAGGCGTTGTCTTTAGAATTTTTTTACAGGATTCTTGAATATCATGAAGAACACGTGGACAACTGGCTAGTCCGCTATTCGGTACAGAATGGAGACATTCATCAGTCTCTGTGTAATATTTCTATTGATCTAAGCGAATTAGAAAATGAACTTTTCAGCATTAAAATCTGGAATGACATCAACGTCGTCGCCTTGAGAAGCTACATTGAAGAGAACTTAAAGTGGGTCGCCGATGAAATCCAACAGGAAAAAGCATTAGCAAGCAAATAACAAAAATACTTATATGGAACATTGCTAAATACATTGTTTATCAATCCAGTTATTCAAGTGGATCGATGACGAAAACCAACATGAAAAGGCATCAACAAACAAATACCAAAAATACTTATATGTACCATCGTTGTAAGTCTATACTTATAGTTCTTTGTTTATCAATCCAATTATTCCACCTTTTCTGAATAGAAATCTATAGCCAAAGACTGATATCTTCCCATTTCTACTTTTCAGGTATTACACTCTACCGTCTCCCACTTCTTCTTTCCACAGTCCTATTTCTTGTACATATTTCTCTTATGGTCCGCGGGAGCCCCAATCCAGTCTATATGACAAACACATTTAAATTTCCAGGAATATGTAGTAAACTATTCTTTCTTTATATATTCCAAATAAAACTATTCTTTTGTCCCCTTATATATTTATGTGCTCTTAGATTTTCATCTTCAACTATGCTAAATGTCAAGACATTCTGTTTATTTTATTTCAATTCTCTTTTTCTGATGCATATATTTTTTTGCTTCGTCATTTTCAAAATTAAATTTGAGATAAATCACTCTTTCAAATTTGACATATCATATTTGACACACACACACACACACACACACACACACACACACACACACATATATATATATATTATATTTTTTAAATTTTCAGGAATATGTAACATGATTTTTTTTTAATATAAATGTCATAAAATTGTGTTCAATACTTTTTTTCTACTCACACTAGAGAGTATGTCATTTCTTGCATCCTTACCACCTATCCTTCATACTACTTGCCACATTTGCACTGCAATTTCAAGGCCCGGGTCCAATTGTGTTATTACATCAACACGAGGCCCTTAAAATTCAAATAGTCCGCAAGTCTGCTTGTCAATTTGTATATCGCGAAACTCTGGGTGCTATTTATAGGGCACGAAACAACAGAGCCCAAATTTTGAGCCCGCTAGTCCGAGAACCCGCGATCCAACAAGTGTCGAAGTATGGAATGAGGGCTCCGTGCATGGTCTATAAAATCTCATGCCCATACTTTATAAAAGTACATATTTGGTATCTATAAAAGTAAATATGTACTTTATAAAAGTTAAAGTACATATTTCGTATGTATAATTTATGGTGTCCAGGAACCTATAATTTGATAAATTTCAATTTCTTTTGTGTCGAGGAGGCCTTGTTTTAAAGAAAACTAATTCGGGAATGCTAATTTTTTTGTGTTTTTGTCCACGAACCTATGTAACAGACATTACTACTATTCTATTGTATGCTCAATTTTTTGTGTCCAAGAACCTTTTAAATGTATTACTATTGTACACTATATTTTTTTTGTCCATGCTCCTTTTAAATCTTTCCTGTACTATCAAACTTAGATACTAGGAACCTTCGTTGATGTACCAAACATTAATAATTTTTGATAAATTTCAAATAAAACTAATTCGGGAATACTAAATTCTGCATGGATGCCACATGTACTGCAACTTGCAACCCACGTATCTGTACATGGTCGCATTTACTCCCATTCCAACCTGGCAGGGACTACGCTGCCATACAACACTTGTTAATTGAGAGTTTGGTGCTTTTAGAGGAATGAGGGATTATAGAATAAAAAATAAAGAGTGAAGAACGAGGAAGAAGTTTTGAGTAGTTAACGAATGAGGGAATGGTAAATGAGTGATGTTTTATTTGTGAGGTGTGATGATGAGAGGTCTCGTATGAGATATGATGTAAGTCATGAATGAAATTGATTTTTATATTTTATATTTTTAATAATATGTATTATAAGGATGTTACACTATATATTTTAATATGATTTGTTTATGACCATCTTTTATATATACAATATGTGTTAAAGATATACAATATGTGTTGTTTTTAATTTTATTATTATTGTTTGTATAGTATATTTTAAGAGAAAATTTATTGGATATTTTTTCTCATTTTCATGATGGTAGTTAGGGTAAATTGAATTCTTTAGAGTTCAAGGTCATGTCAATAGTCAATAATTGACTCATGAAGAGAGTAAGCATGTCAACAAGTGGGATTGGAATAGGTCATGTCAGTAGTCAATAATCGACTCATGACGAGAGTAAGCATGTCAAAAAGTGGGATTGGAACATCGACAAGAGAGGACAACAACTTTCCTCTTGACCACTTGAGTTACATTTAATTGATAATATTATATAACTTATATATAATAATAATAATAATAATACTAATAATAATAATATAATTTTAAGGTCATGGCCCAACCAGACACCAAATTGGTGTACGAGACCCCCTTGTTTGTGGGATAAGGGACCCCTTTGCAGGTGTGTTTCCATACATCGCGACCCTTGCTAAGTCATAAGTTTCTTACTAGGCATTAGCTTGTGGGTTGTTGGCACTAACCTAGGGGTTATAGTGACAACCAACTGGATATGAACATGTGCCTTTCCCAAGTAATCTCGACAAATTACCAATTTCTCTAGATTAACAAAAATACTCTGCAGAGATGTACATACCCTACCCCTCTCTAGACTTGAACATATTTCCTCTTAGAAAACAATACATGGAACTATTGTTATTATTTTTTTAATCATGGGATTCAAGAATAGGTAACTGGTAGGTTTGATATGGGCTAGGCCCGAGATCAAGCCTATTGGCTACCACTATAACCCAAGAGTATATCCAATATCCTGCAAGCCAAATATACCAATAACGTGTGACTTAACAAGGGTCGTGACATTCCGAAGTCCATTGGAGTGGACCTCTATAGCAGGGGTGGTCTACCCTCCTAGCTTTATCACAATGAGCCAAAATGTGCACTTTGAGGGAACTAAACTGGGTGGGGAGGATAACAAACATGCTACCTAATATTAACAGGGGGATATTATGGCTTATAAGAGCTATTTATATAAAGTGCATATGGGTTAGAGGTGTTACAAGGGACTACATGAATTAAAGGGGTTATAGGGGACCACAATGATTATACCAAAATANAAAATACTTATATGTACCATCGTTGTAAGTCTATACTTATAGTTCTTTGTTTATCAATCCAATTATTCCACCTTTTCTGAATAGAAATCTATAGCCAAAGACTGATATCTTCCCATTTCTACTTTTCAGGTATTACACTCTACTGTCGCCCACTTCTTCTTTCCATAGTCCTATTTCTTGTACATATTTCTCTTATGGTCCGCGGGAGCCCCAATCCAGTCTATATGACAAACACATTTAAATTTCCAGGAATATGTAGTAAACTATTATTTCTTTATATATTCCAAATAAAACTATTCTTTTGTCTCCTTATATATTTATGTGCTCTTAGATTTTCATCTTCAGCGATGCTGAATGTCAAGACATTCTGTTTATTTTATTTCAATTCTCTTTTTTCTGATGCATATCTTTTTCTGCTTCGTCATTTTCAAAATTAAATTTGAGATAAATCACTCAATCAAATTTGACATATCATATTTGACATATATATATTTTTAATTTTCAAGAATATGTAACATGATTTTTTTTTAATATAAATGTCATAAAATCGTGTTCAATACTTTTTTTCTACTCACACATATAGAGAGTATGTCATTTCTTGCATCCTTACCACTTGTCCTTCATACTACTTGCCACATTTGCACTGCAATTTCAAGGCCCAAGTCCAATTGTGTTATTACATAAACATGAGGCCCTTAAAATTCAAATAGTCCGCAAGTCTGCTTGTCAATTTGTATATCGCGAAACTCTGGGTGCTATTTGTAGGGCACGAAACAACAGAGACCAAATTTTGAGCCTGCTAGTCCAAGAACCCACGATCCAAAAAGTGTCGAAGTATGGAATGAGGGCTCCGTGCATGGTCTATAAAATCTCATGCCCATACTTTATAAAAGTACATATTTGTTATCTATAAAAGTAAATATGTACTTTATAAAAGTTAAAGTAAATATTTCGTATGTATAATTTATGGTGTCTAGGAACCTATAATTTGAAAAATTTCAATTTCTTTTGTGTCGAGGAGGCCTTGTTTTAAATAAAACTAATTCGGGAATGCTATTTTTTTTTGTGTTTTTGTCCACGAACCTATGTAACAGACATTACTACTATTCTATTGTATGCTAAATTTTTTGTGTCCAAGAACCTTTTAAATGTATTACTATTGTACACTATTTTTTTTTGTCCATGCTCCTTTTAAATCTTTCCTATACTATCAAACTTAGATACTAGGAACCTTCGTTGATGTACCAAACATTAATAATTTTTGATAAATTTCAAATAAAACTAATTCGAGAATACTAAATTCTGCATGGATGCCACATGTACTGCAACTTGCAACCCATGTATCTATACATGGTCGCATTTACTCCCATTCCAACCTGGCAGGGACTACGCTGCCATACAACACTTGTTAATTGAGAGTTTGATGCTTTTAGAAGAATGAGGGATTATAGAATAAAGAATAAAGAGTGAAAAACGAGGAAGAAGTTTTGAGTAGTTAACGAATGAGGGAATGGTAAATGAGTGATGTTTTATTTGTGAGGTGTGATGATGAGAGGTCTCGTATGAGATATGATGTAAGTCATGAATGAAATTGATTTTTATATTTTATATTTTTAATAATATGTATTATAAGGATGTTACACTATATATTTTAATATGATTTGTTTATGACCATCTTTTATATATACAATATGTGTTAAAGATATACAATATGTGTTGTTTTTAATTTTATTATTATTGTTTGTATAGTATATTTTAAGAGAAAATTTATTGGATATTTTTTCTCATTTTCATGATGGTAGTTAGGGTAAATTGAATTCTTTAGAGTTCAAGGTCATGTCAATAGTCAATAATTGACTCATGAAGAGAGTAAGCATGTCAACAAGTGGGATTGGAATAGGTCATGTCAGTAGTCAATAATCGACTCATGACGAGAGTAAGCATGTCAAAAAGTGGGATTGGAACATCGACAAGAGAGGACAACAACTTTCCTCTTGACCACTTGAGTTACATTTAATTGATAATATTATATAACTTATATATAATAATAATAATAATAATACTAATAATAATAATATAATTTTAAGGTCATGGCCCAACCAGACACCAAATTGGTGTACGAGACCCCCTTGTTTGTGGGATAAGGGACCCCTTTGCAGGTGTGTTTCCATACATCGCGACCCTTGCTAAGTCATAAGTTTCTTACTAGGCATTAGCTTGTGGGTTGTTGGCACTAACCTAGGGGTTATAGTGACAACCAACTGGATATGAACATGTGCCTTTCCCAAGTAATCTCGACAAATTACCAATTTCTCTAGATTAACAAAAATACTCTGCAGAGATGTACATACCCTACCCCTCTCTAGACTTGAACATATTTCCTCTTAGAAAACAATACATGGAACTATTGTTATTATTTTTTTAATCATGGGATTCAAGAATAGGTAACTGGTAGGTTTGATATGGGCTAGGCCCGAGATCAAGCCTATTGGCTACCACTATAACCCAAGAGTATATCCAATATCCTGCAAGCCAAATATACCAATAACGTGTGACTTAACAAGGGTCGTGACATTCCGAAGTCCATTGGAGTGGACCTCTATAGCAGGGGTGGTCTACCCTCCTAGCTTTATCACAATGAGCCAAAATGTGCACTTTGAGGGAACTAAACTGGGTGGGGAGGATAACAAACATGCTACCTAATATTAACAGGGGGATATTATGGCTTATAAGAGCTATTTATATAAAGTGCATATGGGTTAGAGGTGTTACAAGGGACTACATGAATTAAAGGGGTTATAGGGGACCACAATGATTATACCAAAATATTATTGTTAAATGATGTATTCAATTTCATGTAAATCGAAATTGTCATGACCTAGACTGAATGAAAGAACACAATGACATGAATAATAGAAAGTATCATGTGTATCTTGGTACACAATAATTGAAAAATATAATTTAAATATATTTAAGCTAGTCATCTTTTGTCTACTATATATTAACAATATAATAATAATAATAATAATTTAATTTAAAATTACAACCTAACCAAATACCACATTGTAAAAATATGTTTAATAAAAAATCTCAACTATTAAATAATGAAAAGTTACAATATAATTTAAAACAAGAAAAAACAATCAACCATTTCATTTACGCTTTTGAAAAACAACTAACTTGTAATGGTTGAACCAAGCTAATCATCTTTTTCTACTACACAATAATGACAAATATTAAAGCTAGTTATCTTTTTCTATTTACAATATTATAATAATAACAATAATTTAATTTAAAATTACACCATAACCAAATATTATTTTATAAAAAAAAGTTATATTAATAAAAAATCCCAACCATTAGAAAAATGAAAGTGACAATGTGATTTATAATAAGAAAAAACAATCTAACCATTTATCTTTTGGAAAAACAATTAGCTTTGTGATTGTCGAGCCCTCACGAGGTCATCTCAGATAAGCGTTTCTCCAAAATTGAAAAAACTATTTTTTTTTTAATCTTCGAAGTCTTTAAAAATACAAAATTCATTTGAGATTAGAGTTTTTCAAAATTAAAAATATATAAATTTATTTAAAATTTTTGTTTTTAAATAAAAATTTATTTTAAAACTATTATTTTAATCTTTAAAATTAAAAAAAACAAAATTTCAAAGTTTTATAAAAAATATTATGTTTATGTTTAATATATATATTTTTGCAATAGGCTTTATGCTTATGTGCATAGGATATAGGTTGGTTAACCGCTTTTCTCACTTGGGTCCTCACTTGGGTTGTGCGTTTGTTTGAGAGGCCATGCATATGTTATAATTTAAAGGTAAGGAAGCAAGTCTAAACTATATTGGGACAAGGGACCCCCCTCCGCCCAACGATTTGACTGGTAAAGTCTACGAAGGTATACATACCCTACCCCCCTCTGGATTTGAACCTGTGACCTCTTAAGAGGAAACACATGTTCTTAACCATTAGGCCCACTCAGGCTGTATATAATTTGGTTTTCATAGCAAGGATACATTTCCAAATAAATTCCATTGTCAAAGATATTTTTCGCTTACAATGGTCTTTCAACCATCAAAAGTGTGAAAGATCAAGAGCAGTACTATAACAAGAGGCAATGTTGAATATCAAGGGAAGCAAAAAAGTGAAAAATCCAGAGATCTGACTATCTCTATACTGTGATATGAATGTCCACAAAAATAGAAGTATAAGATAACATCCTTCTCTCTGTTTGGGGAGACAACTAAGAACTGTAGCTGCAAGTACTAATATAGCTTTAGAACGTGTGGAGGACCCTCATGTCCTTCAACCCGATGATTGAAGGTGATTATGCCAGCTTGTTTATGGAGGGCAGCCTTTGAAAGTAAGTATGCTTCCTTGTTGTACTCTCGATATGTATGATTGAAACTGAGCTTCCTGAAGGTGGATTGTAGCTGTTTGATTCTATCCTTCGTGCCCAAAAGTGAGATGACCTGTAGCTGCAAGATTATGCTGCTTAAAAAGTAGTTTAGCATGATGAAAAATGTGTCTCCTCTTAGCTGTGATAGTCAAATTGAAAGAGTGTCATTTTTAATTGTGTTTTTGGTGCTTAAGAGGAATACAACTGTGATAGTCAAATTGAAAGAGTGTGTCATTTTTAATTGTGATTTTGGTGCTTAAGAGGAATAAAGGATTTTAGATTGAAGAATTAGGAGTAAAGAATACAGAAGAAGCACTGAATAATGAATGGATGAGGGAAGGGGAATGAGGTATTGTTTGAACTAGTGAAGTATTATGATGTGAGGTTTTGTACGAGACCTGAGGTAAATCATGAATGAAGCTTCTTCTTCTTAAGTTCAAATTTTATATTTTCAATGACATGCATCATAAGATTGTCATCATGTATATTTTAACATTGATTGTTGATGACTACCATACAATATAATAGATAATATTATATAGCTTATATAATAATAATAATAATCTAATTTTAAGGTCATAGCTTGGCTAAACACTAAACTGATGTAAGAGACCCTGTTGTTTGTGGGACAAGAGACTCTTTTGTGAAGCGATTTGATTGCTCAAGTCTATAAAGGAGTAAACACCTTGCCCCCCTCCGAATTTGGACTTGTGAGCTCCTAGGAGGGAGCACAAACAATGCAGGGGATTTAATATCATTAGCATGGGAACAAGTGGGGTTATAAGGTTTATCTGTATGAAGTGAATATGGAATAGAGGAGTTACAAGGGACCACATGAGTTAAAAGGGTTATATGGGACCACAATGATTATACCGAAAGATTATCGTTGAATGATGTATTCAACTTCATGTAAATAGAAATTATTGTGACTTGATATGAATAAAAGAAGATAATATACCTAAATGAAAGAATATATCATGTGCATCTTGTTATAAGATAATTAAAAAATTTGACTTAAAAATATTCAAATTAATCATCTTTTTATAATACATATAGATAATATTATAAAATAATAATAATCTAATAGAAAATTATAACCTAATCAAATACCATATTGTAAAAATATAATTTATATTAGTAAAAAGTCTCAAAGGCTGAAAGGTTGAATAGATGCAACAACAATTTACTTTAAAAAACAAGAAAATACATATTTTTCCATAAGTTGTTTAAAATTAAAATATTAAATTAGGTTATAATTTTCAATTAAATTATTATTATTTTATAATATTATCTATATGTATTAGAAAAATTATAATTTATATTAGTAAAAAGTCTCAAAGGCTGAAAGGTTGAATAGATGCAACAACAATTTACTTTAAAAAACAAGAAAATACATATTTTTCCATAAGTTGTTTAAAATTAAACTGTATTATTATTAAGAACATTTTTAACATGTATCCTTTTACTATTTTATTTTTAATCATGATTGACTTTTTATAAGTGCATATTCCCTCCGTTCCATGTTCTGATCATTATCATATGACATAACTATAAAGTTGTATTTGGCAAAGTTGATTATTCTCTAGACTTCCAATCTTGTGATCGTGTTACAAATTAGATTTATACTCCATGACCAACAAATTAAGGTTTCCAACTAATCCTTATTTTTTAAAATTCTTATTTTTTCAAAGTACTTAAATAACTCAATGTCTTCATCTAACTTTTTTTTTCAAAAAATATTTAATATCATTTACATGTAAAAAAAAAAAGATTTTTGATTCATCCTTAATGTTATTAGGAAAAAAATTGATTTAAAAATTAAAATCATTCAAAAATTAATAAAAAAATTCTTTATATAAATTTTGACTTTTCAACATTTACTTTAATACATATACAAGATGCATTATTCTTAAGATTCCTGGTTAATTCTATATAATAGGAGTGTTCATGATTTTTCCAACAAGTTGAATTTATTTCTGCATTCAAAAATACATTTTAAAGAACATAAATTATGATTTCTTTTAGATTTATATCTCCGAATTCCGATGAAAAGAGCAAAAACAATTAAACAACGCCTTCTACACATTTCAAAACATAAATAACAAGATACTCTTTAAAATAAAATCTGGAACATATTACATCATAAAACTTTAATGATTTTTTCTTGAAATAAAAAACATTCATTTTACATCTTTTTATTTTTTTGTTAATTTAAACTAATTATAAAGAAAACAAAAAAAATATTCTATGAACTCCTCTAAAACCAAAATAAATAAATTGACTCCAAAAAAAACTTAATTACACTTAATACATTTCAAAATAGAAACAACAACACAAGACTATATTTGAAATAGAAACTAACTTTCTATCTAAATAAAAAAGAGTCAATTCTATATCCTTTGCCTTTTGTTAGTTAATTATAGAAAAAACAAAAGAACTCGTATGAGGAACTTTAATTACAGAGAAAACAAAAAGAACTCTTATGAGGAACGTTAATTTTAGAGAAAACAAAATGAACTCTTATGAGTTCCTTAAGACTAAACTAAAGTACCTCCTATCAATTGGATACAATTGTTAAACAAAGTATCTGTTTAGTTGTTTAACTTCATAAAAAATATGACAGAGACTTCGTGTACATATGAGTAAAGGAGACTTCGTTAAAAGTACGAGTAAAGGAGAATTCATCAAAAGTGTTTGCTACCAACTTCACTCGATCTCTAGAATTTCAGAGACTAAATATTTGAAAAAAGACGATGTTTCCATTCATCCATTGAAAAATATTTTTTTTATTTTTTTTATTTACATTTTTATTTTATTTTCTTTTCCTTTACCCTTTTATAAAAAGTATTAAAAAACAATAATATTAAAGCCATTCCCATAATAACTTTTAATTTTACATGATAATTATAAAAAAAAAATTCCCTTCTATCTTGATCCATAAAAACTCTCACACAATATATTTGGAGATTTTGGAAATAACATAACAAACACTTACAACACTCCTACCTATAAAGTTTTCAACTAACATACATATCACTTGCACACATATGTAAATTGTCATACCATACCATAGTATTATTATTTACAATTCGAGGTTTTTGTCCTTTCCAATTTGTTAACTAATTATTATTATCTTTTCAATGTATTTCACACTGACTTATTTGATATATTTTCAATGTTGTTTTATAAATTTTTATTAATAATTAATTCATATTTTTAGTATTATTTATAATTTGAAATTTTTGTTCTTTTCAATTTGTTAACTAATTATTATTATTATCTTTTTCTAATTAATTAATTTGATAATCCCTATATAATTACACTTAATTCACATTCCTTTTAAAGATCCTTTTAAAAAATATATAAAGACCAGCAGTATGAAAATATGAATTAGAGTTTTAACATAAATTCTAAGTACGAAATAGTTCATTTTGATAAAAAAAAGTATGGAATGAAAATAGAATAAAAGTAGATATCACTATAGTGTTAAGTGTGTACTAATATTTTTGAATTTTTCAAAAAATTAATATAAAAAATGTTATCATATTAAAGTGATTAATAATAAATATTATGTAATTAATATTCATAAATTAAAGATAGTATAAATTAAGTTATATCTTTTCAATGTATTTCTCACACTAACTTATTTGATATATTTTCAATGTTGTTTTATAAATTTTTATTGATAATTAAATTATATTTTTAGTATTATTTACAATAGAAATTTTTGCTTTTTCCAATTTGTTAACTAATTATTATTATCTTTTTCATGTATTTCACATTAACTTATTTGATATATTTTCAATGTTGTTTTACAAATTTTTATTTTATTTGATAATTAATTCATATTTTTAATGGTTTTTAAATTTTTTATTTAATAATTAATTTTTTAGATTTTATATATATTTTTAATCTTTAATTTTTTAACTTTTAAATATAAAATATATGAATTAATTTAATATTTTTTATTAATTAAAATATAAACATTATTATATTAATTAATTTAATATATTTATTATTAATTTATATACAAATAAAAATATTTATTATTATCTTAATTTTCCATTTTCAAAAATAATATCCTATGCAACAATTTTTCTTACATAAATAATTCATGGAGGTTGAGAGAGTCACTTTCTAAGTGTATATTTTATTACATAAATAATTCATGGGGTTGAGAGAGTCACTTTTTAACCGTAAATTCAAGTATTTATTATCGTTATTCAACATTTTTGCTATTAATACTTAACGTGGCCTAATGATTTGTACACGTGGCCATGAATTGCAATGTACCAATCAATAGTAACTTTCAAAATTAACAACACTCCCATGCTTCTATATGGAAGAGAAAAAACCCCATTAATCATTTTTAACGGTCTTTGACAACATATACTCGTGTGTATGCGAAATATTGCATTTTTATTACATTAATTGCCGAATTTTGATATTTTTAGATTTTCTTACCGAAAAATAACTCAAACGGTTCAATTGGACACGTGACAACCGGATAAAGAAACCGAAAACGATATGAAGTTAACCGGCAGTGGGTAAACGCCGGCGACATTGACCCGACCCTGCTTTCACTGACCGACCAGCGGCGGCCACTCTTCATTTGGTGTGAAAATCACTGTTTGATTTCGTCATTTCACTTCTCCGTTCTGGTCGATCCATCCACGCATCTTCGCAACTGCTTCAATCAGAGGGAGCGTGTTCGAATCGCCGCATTTTTAACAAGGTAGGCCTCTGGTAGGAACTTGTAGATTTTTATTTTATTTTTTTTCAAATTTTAATTTCGATGTATTTTCGTTGGTTCTAGGGTTGGTTTTGTGCATCATTCCTTTAAGGTCTTCTGAATGCAGCTCTTCATTTGGAAAATAGATAAGCTTGCATATGTCGCCGGACTTAGGTTTTTGCATCGTAATAATATAGGTTGAAGGCACAGAGATTTGAGGTGATAGCTGCTGAAGAGGTAAAAATTGGGAGAAGGGTTTTGCTGTCGAGTTCGAGCTTATGGCACTCGTGCTCATGCTGGCATGAAAATCTCAGAAATTTCGACGCAGCAACAGTTGGTGTCTTTTGTGTGGTGGGAGACGACGACTTGGAAAAATCAGTCATGAGGAGTGGGATGTTAGGGTAAAACTTGACGTTTTGCCATTGGAACCCGTGCTTGTTCTTTCTCATGTCTGCTGCCTACGAAATGCATGCCTTGCTTTTATTATTAACGTTGGGAATAAAGGGCAGAGTTGCCCAGAAAGTGACAACTCCTCCAGCGGAGTTGGGATTCATCATGATCATGCGTTTGACATGTATTGTATGAATACATGCTCCTCTCCAAGCATTTCTGTGGCAGGTGAAATCTACTTGGGTAGTCAAACCTTCAACTTTTTGGGGACTCTCATGTCATGAATTGGGTTAAAGAACAGGACTTGGAGTCGGAAGCAGGATTTGCAGGGACTGAAGAGAGAAAAGAAAAAGTAAGAGATCGAGGGGGTATGGTAGGGGAGGATGCAGATGGTGATGGGGATAACAAGGGAAAATGCCAAATTCCTAATGTTCGGAAGACGTTTTGGAGGTCTGTCTCATGGTCGTCCTCTCGCTCTGCACCTACAAGTCCTGCTGCCTGCAACCATGCAAACGTACAGTCTTCTTTCCGGCTACCGGCAGAGGTGCCCAACATTACAAATCGGGGGCCTCCTCTTACTCCTCGGTCACAGCAACTTAGTAAAGCGAGGGCAGCCCTTCCACCGTTGCAGCCCCTGTCCATTGCTAGAAGAAGCTTGGATGAGTGGCCAAAAGCGGGGTCAGATGACATTGGAGAATGGTTAACTCCAGCGACACCTCGGGAGAAGAAGGATGCCGGTAATTTGAGAAATGGGGCAGATGCGAGGCTTGATTTGTGTTCTGTTCAAAGAAATGCAGTGCCCACAGAATTTCAGGTCAAGAGGGAGAAATTTGCCTTCTTTGATAAGGATTGCTCTAGAGTGGCTGATCATATTTACTTGGGTAGTGATGCAGTCGCCAGAAACAGAGAGATTCTTGAAGAGAATGGCATCACCCATGTGCTGAACTGTGTTGGATTTGTATGCCCGGAATATTTCAAAAAAGATTTGACATATAAGACATTGTGGTTGCAAGATTCTCCATGTGAAGATATAACGAGTATACTGTATGATGTATTTGATTATTTTGAGGAGGTAAGTGAACAAGGTGGTAGAGTGTTTGTCCATTGTTATCAGGGTGTATCCCGCTCAACTTCATTGGTTATTGCTTATCTAATGTGGCGGAAAGGTCAGAGCTTCGAAGATGCTTTTCAGTATGTAAAAGCTGCACGGGGTATCACAAATCCAAATATGGGTTTCGCATGCCAGTTATTGCAGTGTCAAAAGAGGGTGCATGCAGCTCCATTGAGTCCAAACTCTGTGCTAAGATTGTATAGAATGGCCCCACATTCACCATACGATCCGTTACATTTAGTTCCAAAGATTTTAAGTAATCCTTCACCAGCTGCATTGGATTCCAGAGGTGCATTTATTGTTCATGTGCCTTCTGCAATATATGTGTGGATTGGACGAAGTTGTGAGCACACGATGGCTTCAGCAGCAAAGGCTTCTGCATCCCAAGTTGTAAGATATGAGCGAGCTCAGGGGCCAGTTATAAATGTCTCAGAAGGAGAGGAAAACCATGAATTTTGGGATGCTCTCTGCAAGGCCCCGCTTCATTTAGAAAAGCCTGGAATTGGTACACAGGAAGCTGAGGATCTTTTAAAAGGTCATACAGAAGAATTTAGGCTTTCTGTCGGGAATAAGAGGGTAGAATCATATGATGTAGACTTTGAGCTGTTCCGAAGAGCAACTGTGGGAGGGGTCGTGCCCCCAGTTCCATCTTCAGGAGCTGTATGCGAAACTCATCTTCCAACAAGAGAAAATGGTTGGGAATTTCTGCGTCGTAACTTTGTGGCAGGAAACATGAAAGAATTGGCTGCTGCAGCTTCAAATACAGTTTCCCAGGCGGACATGCAAAATGACATCGAGTCTGCCAAGCAGGACATTAAACTCTCGTCTATGGATCTTTCAACATCTTCATCTTCTCCTCAGTCTTCTCCAAGTTCTATTTCGTCAGATTCTAAATTTAGCTCAAAATCTCCTTCACCCTCTCCATCATCTCTTCCATTTACTCCCTCTTCCAGTTCCTCTGTTTCTTGGTCCCCATCCTCTTCTTCTCTTTCACATTCTCCAGTGCCAGATTCAATGGAAACTTTTGAGAGATCCGTGAATCCTTCGCAGATCAGTACACAGACTTTTCCTTCAAAAGTCTCTCCAGTGTCCTTGGCACAAAGAAGGGGGAGTGTTTCCCCTTCTTTACAACTGCCAGTGTTAGGAAAAAATTCTTTTCTTGGTTCCAGAGTTTTGTCAAAAGGGACTCAAGTTCATCCTGCTGTTGACGAGAGGGAGACAGTTAGGAAGGAAATAAGTCAAAATTCTGGTGCTCAATATGATCTGCCTCATGTACCACGTGGGAGATCATGCTATGAGAGAGAAGATCATGGTTTAGACTCCTGTAATTTAAGGTTCCCAACATTTGGCCTGAATATAGATACTACCTGGGAAGGGAATTTATTTAGTCCCAGTGAAGCTATGATTAATGCTTGTATAGAAGAGAACAAATCACTTTGCCCTGTTAAGCCAGAGCAGAAGAATAACTGTAAATGGACAAGGCCAATGTTGTATGATTGGCCCAAGTTAGAAAGCATAGACATGTTTGATACAGATGATCTTGATTCTAATTCACTTTTCCTTCTTTTAGTACCTAGCCAAGGACATGAAGATCCACAATATGTGGAAGAAGTCTATGTGTGGGTGGGCTGTGATTTGATTACTGATAAACAAAGGAATGAAGTCAACAGCAGCAATGACGAAGGAGAAATAAGGGAAGTTTATTGGACACAAATTGGACGTCAATTCCTTGAGCGAATGGATTTAAAGAAGGATACTCCTATCAGGGTATGCACAAACATTCTCAAACTCTGCTTAGTATTTGCAATATTTCAATGCCTTTGATTGTTGCAAGTTGGACATTTAGTGCTTTGTGACAATTTAAGATGCTATTTCAAAGAACTATGCTTTGATTGGTTAGATGTTTTTCAATGCTCTATTTTTACTGTAGAAGCAATGAACAATTTCTTAATCTTTATTGATTGAACTCACACTTTACTCATAAGTATATCTGGGAAACTTTCCTAGTTTACTACATCTTTTTTGCTTTTTCCTTAACCCTGCTTTTTTGTCAAACTGATGTGATAAGTCAAGACATTTGGCATTAATTAGGGAAGAAAGAGAATAAAACATGTTGCATGGCTCATTTTGGACCACCTAATCCCATTAAAAACTTAGTCAATGAATCTACATGCAGCAGGGAGGATCAGTATGCAGCAAGTTGTCTATGCTGTGAAATGCAAGAGCTAATGCCAAATTTAAATGAGATGAAAGAAGAGTTAGTTTTAAACTTTTAGTTTCTGCATTTACAGAAGTCAGAATCTGTAGGTTTAGAACAGAAATCTAAGGGGTAATGACAGTTGAAAGGAGTGTGCTATATAAGCAGCCATTAGCTACTTTAGGAGTAAGTTGGATGCCAGTTGGAACTATAGAAAGTGCAAATTAAAGACCTTAAAGCTGCACTCCTAACAATTTTGGTAAACATGGTTTGCAAAATCTAAACATGGCTTTTAAATATGACAAGTTTTTAAGAGAAAATTCAAAAAACACTCTGAATCAGCCGAGATTGTACCATATTCAAGATATGGATATTGGTATTGTTTTTCGTTTAGAGCTGATAGATCATGGCTGCTGTATGTTGTGAAGAAGATTCATACATATTACAGAGACTGAAACCTGAAGAACAAGAAACCCTTGGGCCTTGCATGCCCTGCTCATGAGATGTGAGTCCCTCAAACAATGCACAAATTTCTGTAATGGGTTGCAGTCTGCCAGAAATTCCCTAAATCAGTAATTAAAATCTCTGCTCAATGCCAGGACACGTAGTGTCCTACTGTAAATTAAACATCTATATGTACTGCTAAAACTAAAGAAAAATGAAAGCAGTTGAAAGACACCATTGATATGTGGTTATTTCTTGGTAAGTGAATTGCTAATGTAGATGCCATGCATTGTCGGTCTGAATTTTAAATATAAATTCTGTATTTTTTTTTGTCGGTATTGATTATCAATATTTTTTGTCATATAAAATTTAGTGTTTCAATCTTTTGTGGTCGTTTCTGTACTTTGAAAGCCAAAGGTGTTTTTCGTAGTTTTTCTTTTAGTATTATTTGGCCATTGGAGTGAGTCTGATATGAAGATGAGGTGTTAATCTTATTATTTATTATACTCGTAATTTCTGAAGAGTGCTTAGTAATAGCAGGTTAGTTTTCAATTTTGTTGCTTCAGATTCCAGCTACATGTTCATATGCGATAGCAGAATCATGTTAAATAATAGGTGGAAGCTGATAGCCCTTTTGCTTACCTGACAAGGGTTTATTCACATAAGAAAATACATGATAGTGAATTGAAAGATAGTTCAAGCTTTCAATGAACACCTTATAATCCTATATATGGTAGATTTTGAGGTTAAAAATCAGATAGGTATGACTGGCCTCATATAAACCTTCAAGGTTATATGTAACTTTTTCAAAACTAAATATAAACAAATTGAATAACTATTGTCATGCATGTAATGCATATCACACAACAAAGGATTATCCATCATTAATAGCTGATTATTCATGGACCATCATTAATAGCTATAGGCCAACACACTACTATTTGATAGATTACACTAAAGGTTCCTTCATGAAATTCTGAGATTATCCCAAAGCCTAATGCAAGCTATCTCCATGATCATCATAATTATTCATTAATACATGTAATTATTTGATTTGAGAAAGGCAGAGCATCACATTTATTACTTCTACATTTTTTTTTTATGAAGGCAATGCCCCATAACATTTTTAAAAGCCTTCTAAGGAATGCATCTTCAGAAACAGTTAATGGGCATGGGCATTGGGAAGGTAAGTGAGAAAATACATGAGAATTATAAAGGAATATGAAGAGGATGTCATGCTTTTAAGTTTTAACCCCTTGTTGGTACAACACATTTTCTAAACAACTCAAAATTAATTTGTAATCATTCTTTCAACCTTTTGGGTAAAAATGATCATCTTAAAACAGATTTATGGGCATATTCCATGCCTAGAAGCATTGGCATTTAACATCCTTGGGTTGGCCAGTGCAATTATGAATGTCTATTGAAACAAACTATGGATGTTAGCAATCGTATGACCAGTGATAATTAGAGGTGGTATTTAACTAAATTGTAATAAAATTACAAGATATAATGACATCTATCAAGAAATTATATAATAAGCATTAGTCGAGAATGAGTGTTAAAGGTCAAAACAGTTGCTCAAATGCATCTCTAGAGAATGACTTTTTATGTTAAATTGAAGTTGATTACAAAATGTAGTCATTGATAAGTATTTACCATGTCGTGCACTCAACAACCATAGTTGACAAAATTACGGAGTCTTTCGAGTATGCTTGAGTCAAATTCTGCCTAATCTTGCCACAAGGTTGAGTTAGCTGGTCTCGAGTTTGATTCTCTTCTGGTTAGTCAAACTCATCAACAATGAGCCTTTGACTTGTGACCTGTGTAATGTTCTCGACTTGGCTAGTCTAGGAAACGCTGCTAATGTGTGTGTAGGATCAAAGGTTTACGGCATATAAATGATCATACAAATAATAAACGCGACAAAGGATTGCAAAGTTTGTATTATGATATCTCTGTGGATTACAAAATGGCCGAATGCGGCTGAATAAACTGACAATACTCGATTAGATCAACAGACAAAGGATCTTAGCCGGAATACAAATAAGCAACTGCAGTTGAATAAAATAACAACACTCGGCTAGATCAAAAGACAAAGGGATCTTAGCCGGAATACAAATAAGCAATTAAAAGATAATACCCGGAATATGGGAGCACTGCGGAATCAATGAAGGATGATGGAAGACCTGGATGATCTTCCCGGTGACTAGGGTGTGTCTTTCAACACCGAAATCAGCCAACTGGTGTCTTCCTCCTGGTATACACTGAACTATCTCTCTTGAGATGCGCCTCTTCTCCTCAATGACAAGTCATAATCTGCATAATGATGAATTAGATCGCTGACCCTTCCTTTATAGCTTTCCAAAACCCTAAATCTCTGCTAAAACACTAATTCACCGTTGATTTCCAAAACCCTAAATCATTGCTGAAACCCTAATTCACTGTTGACTTCTTCCCTCCAAGTGACTTTTACTTTATTTTATTATTCCTTGATTAAATCACTTAATTAATTAATTAATTAACCATTTTACCTCTAAAAGTGATTTATCCATCCTTATGGCTTCTCCAGCCACTGAAAGTCACTTCTCACCATCTTATCTTGTAGTGCTCTTCTTCCCGATTCCGATGAGCTATCACACTAAGAGGTTTCTCCAAGTAATATGCCCATTATTGTAGAATTTTCTAGGTCCTATCAGCTGTCTTCTTGGTCTGTCTTTGACCAAGCTAAGACTCTAAGTTTCTTGCTGTCTTATCTTTTAATTTCTGTTGTTTTATAACAGCCAACAATAGTTTTTAGTTTTGCTGATTTGTTATGGTTGTTGTCTCTGTTTGGGTGCTCTAGCAAGTAGTTTTGTGTATGACAAAATTAGTACATGCATGCCAAATAACAACAACAC
>ML776797.1:98865-109851 GCA_009831015.1 Picea engelmannii
TTCCCTAAGTCTACTCATGTCTCCTCAAAATCACCAAAAAGGTAATTTAATGTTCACTTTTGCCAAAAGTGACCAAATGTACTTTATCCAAAGTCAAAGTACAAATAGACATAAAGTACTAGAACAAAGTGCTATAAACCTTCCCTCATGTGCTAAGGAGGACAAAACACATGGGGAACACCTCCTCAGGTACAAAACTCAACAATTATGACCTTCTTAGTGAATTTAATTAAGATATGACCCATAATAACTCAAAATTACGGAAATCGTCGGAATGCAACGAAACCAAAGCCAAGCTGTGCGGAATGGATCCTGATGATGAACAATGCAAGTTGGGCCCAAATAAACCGCTCAGTATCTCCCGAACTCTCTGTCACCCCTATTTGGCTACTCGGGTAAGCATAACACTCTGAAATGTTGTAATGTTATAATGTCCCAAAATGGGGACATTACAACTTGTAAGTGATTGGTTGGTTATATGTTGCTTGACAAGTCTAGCATTTGACCTGTGACTTGTGAGTGATTGGTTGGTTATATGTTGCTTGACAAGTCCATCCCGTGGGTGGATGGAAAAGCCTATTGATGCCAAATATAAATGGCAAAAAGGAATAAAAAAACCCTCATTATGAACAATTTTTGATGTTCAATTTTTTTCAAGTCTCAATGGAACTCTTACACTTTCACCTCCCCGAGTCATTTGTCAAGGCGAGTTTTTCAACATTGTCTCCAACTATTGGACCAAAACTTGCTTGATTCTTGGAGTGCCAAGTGTCAGTTGATTGGCAGCCTTTAACCTAGAGATAGATCACAAGCATGCAGTCTAATGACAATGTGGTTAGTATCAAGTGCACATTGTTTCACTCCCCGTTGCTCTAGATTGGTTGGATGGGTGGTAGTTGGAACCAGTGTTGCCAAAGTGTGGAGCGGGAGCATCATTTTCCAAAAAGCCTCGAGAGCAGAGCGCCTTGGGAACGCCCTTTTTATATATTATATTGCATTTATATTCAAAAAAACATGCATAATGCCAAATTAGTTGCAGAGTACATGAAAACATGAATATTTGTGCAACTTGTCGCTGAATACTACATTATTATGAAGTTAGAAATGCCATACATAGTACATTAGAAACTTTGAAAGAATAAAAATATGTATAAATGAGCAAGAACATTTAAATGACAAATATAAATTACAAGCAATGTTCCACCATTGCTTATAATGAGATCCTCATCATTACTATCATCCTTCATTCTTTGCCTCTTGTCTAGTCTTTGCCTCTACCTTGATCCTCTAGGGACATCGATTGACACTATTAGTCCCTAAAGTTGTCCTTGACTGCTAAGGGCAAGCTAGGGCACCTTAGTTATTGCAATGGTTTATGTTTGTAGGTCTTTTTGGGTTTATAAGTTGTTTTATGGGTCAAGAAGTGGTTAATTAGGCAACATAAGATTTTGGTTACAAAGTCAGGTTTCCACCACATTCACTTAGTCAGTGACATTCACTTTGATCAACTAGATAAGGACATTTAAACAGAAGAAAAAGAAACTGCAAGCTTACAATCAATTCACTTACATAGAAGACTCTTTATCCCAAATATCATTCAGAAACAAGAAATAAATACTTAAATACAAATCCTGTAACAATTGAGCAAATAACAAAATCTTTACTGGTATTCAACATGAACAAAATATATCAAATGCTTCACAAAAGATTCAAATGCATTCAAGTAAGAGAGAATAATTTTAACATAAGAATGGGACAAGCTAACCATCAAAATGCTTTTTCCATTGAGTGTAAAGTGTAGCAGATTCTAGGTATATATAATTTAGGTCAATATGTCCTTTAGCACCACCAAACTCGAACCCTTTACCTCTTAATTTGAACTTGCTTTTATACAAAAAGAAGAGGTTCCACTCTTGGATCTAGATCCTAAAACATAGTGGCCCATTAATTACATCCCTTGACTATAGACATTACATTCGAATTACCTCACATGAGGTCAAAACAAAAAGATGATTTTTAGGAGGAGAATCCTCATAGTAAGATCAAATCCCTGAAAATGCTCTTGTAAAAATTAATAAGCTAATTCTTAGCATTTGTGTGTAAAGAAACTCAAAAAGGAACTAATCTCTAATTCCTAGTTGGATTTATCCATGTGGTCAAATCTATCTGCAAAATCTTCAACTGCCCTGCATTCGCTCCTCATCCTGCAAAATAAAGTTATGCAAAATTATTGTTTTGTTGCAGCCTTAGGGATTTTCTTTAAGAATTCGTAGACTCACCTTTGCTTTCTGTTTCAGCTTCTGGACTTTAGTTTGTAATCTGGAATTCTGTATTACAAGCCTTTGATTTTGCTGCCAAAGGTCTGCAATAATGGCCTCATAATCTTCAGGTGTCATCACATCTTTACTCCCAATCACAGGTTCTTCTTGATTTTCTTATAGTGCAGGTCTGTTTAAGTCAATAGATAATTTGGGCTTTCTAGGTTTCCTTTCCTTCTTGTGTACTACCTTTACAGATTTGTCCTCAATAATGTCTTCTGTTGCAGACTCAAGTAGACTAGGTGCTCCTTTATCCATGTAAAACTTTGTCATCCTTGGCATATCCCTTAGTGTATGGTTTGCCAACGTTTCTTGCTTGTTGATTTCAGGGGTCTCATCATCTGAGTGAGAAGATTCGATTTTTGGCACTGGTTGTTGCTTTTTCCCCTTTCTGGTCGTCTTATGAATTTTCTTTGTGATATCATCATCTAAAATGATCATATCTTCTTTCTTCAAAGAAGGTTTAAACAAAGCCTTTGAATTAAGTCTCAACTTGTTTGTAGCTCTTGTTTTAGGCTTGCTGGGATAATTTACAGGCTGTTTACCCTTGCTCCTTTTGCTCTGTCTCACTTCTGGGGAATTGTTAAAAGGTACATCATGGATCTCTGTTTTTGGTTCAATTTTCACTTCTTGTAATTGCTCTGTCCTTTGCCTGGCGATTCTTCTTGTACAAACCCTATTATAAACCCTTAAAATCATGTTTTGAAACAGAGGATTCAGGCCTTTGTTTGACTTCTTCCTCTTGCTGTAGCATCGATTTTCTCTTGCTGGATCTAGTTTGTCTAGCTACATGAGAAATTTCTTGCAATTTTACAGTGCTCTTCGAGGTATCATCCTTCTTTGTTGAAACCCAGGTTTCTGGTCAGAGGTTGTTTTTTGTATTTTTGAACCTTGTTCTTCAAATCCTAAGGAAGTCAACAACTGTCTCCAGGACACTCAAACTTCACTCAATGCATAAAGAACTAACCTATTAATCAATCCTTGATGAAATAAACTTTTATCAATAGTTCTTGGATTACTCTGTACTCTCTTTGCCATTTTGGTCACACTCTTCAACAAGTAAAAGGGAAAGTTCATTTGTGCATCTCCATTCAAATGCATTAAAATTCTCATATGGTAACAATAAACATAAGAATACCTACCCTCACAGGTTATGTACCTCTTGATTTCTGACAAAATGCTCTACAGTTCTTCCTTTAACCACTTTTTCGGGATCCCTTGGCTCCAATCTGGATCATGATGTTCTGATGCCAAAAATTGATTGCACAGGTTTGCAGATAATTTACTTTTCTTCCACCATCTTTCACCCTGTATAGGTAGGTGACATGCTGCTCCTATTGAATGCTTTGTAACGTGAATTAATACATTTCCCACTTGAGTTTGAAACCCATCAAAGTTTTTTGCAAATAGCATTGAAATTTTCCCATGATGCCCTTGGGAAGTGCAACAGAACTCGAACCAACCTCCATCAATGAATTTCTGCATAATCTCGGGGTAGGATTCCAACAATTCGACCCCTACTGGTTCCAAACGACTAACCTGACCAACTTTCTTGGGCGCCATCACGCTGACTACGATCTCTGTAAACCTGTAAATGCTAGGGGTTCAACTCAATCGGGTTTCTGGAGATTCCTGCACAGACAACCAACATAGAAGGTTTCCTTCGTTGCAAATAATGTTATGCCATGATTTAGTTATGGTGAAATTTAACTCATAACCCTAAGTACTTGAGATCGTGGCCTAACTAATAAATCGTATCCATAGGTATATATGAGTGTTTATTACAACATTCCCCGAGGGTTAATTAAATGCCACCAAAGTTGCATGTTCTCCTGCATGAATTTGTAACAACTAACACGATCTTCGGAATCAAAACCCCACTCAAAATAATGATGCCTTTGGGTGCTACAAGAATGACAACATTCTTGTAGCGACTTTGCACACTTTTTAAACTTTGAAAAAAGACACCTTTTAAAGTAAAATTTGACTAACATTCTGATGTGACATTCCCAAATCATGCAAATATTCAATCCAATCTTACAAAAAGCAAATGAAAATAAACATAAGAAAAGAAATCACACCCTAGATGATTAGCAAAAGGAAATACATAAGAAACTTAAGAAAAATGGGCTTATGAGGGAACAAGTTTTTTAAAAGAAGACAAGAACAAGTTTTGATAGAATAGGCTAAAAATCAAGGGTAAAAGGTATAGTATGTCTAGGGACTAACAAACACCACCCAATTTTGATGAAACTACCTAGTCCCAGCCTTAAAATATGGTAGAAAAAGCTTAGCATGCCTAATCATTGATTTTGGTTTGAGTGAAGGGTACATTTTTGCTAAGGCCAACATTGGGGTACATAAAGGGCTTGGTGCTCTTGATTAAATGCCAATCACGTACCCTCATACATGATATAATCCAATGAAAATGCTGCAATCCCATCAATCCTGAAATTCCGAAAGCCGCTAAGTTTGCTGAATTTTGAATGGGATATGAAATTCTACATTCTCCATATGAAGTCCGATGAGGTTGGAACCACTCTCAAACATCCTGAAACAATTAATGATGATGTTAAAAATTTAAGTAAAAGGATAAAAATGAAAGATAAAGGAAATGGATAAAAACGAAAGCTCAAGGAAATGCCAAAAATGAAGGATAAAGGAAATGGATAAAAATGAAAGCTCAAGGAAATGGATAAAAATGAAAGCTCAAGGAAATGCCAACTTTTACTTTAAGAATTTAACATTACCATTATGGAGAATCGAGGGAGCGTGCTCCTAGGCTCCGGGAGCATCCTAAGGAGCATGGCGCTCCCAAAAGGGTAGGGGGCGTCCCAAAACTGCCTGGAGCACTCCCTAGATGCTTTTGCTTGGAGTGCAGTTCCGACCCTGGGAGTGTGGGGGGGGGGGTTGGGGGTGCTCCTGATAACACTGGTTGGAACCAGGTCGACTAACGTTAGAATCGTCTATTTAGATTTTTTTACCATTGCACCAATTGTTGTTATACTACATCATTACTATTGTCTCCAAGAAGTGCGAAAATATAAATGAATAATTCTTCACAAGAATGCAGAGATAGGAGTAATTCCTATACAACCTTATCATGTAGATTTACAGAATTATATTTTACAATCTTAAATCTTGTAAATAATGTCATAATATTCTTGCAAGTCGAACTTAGCATGCTTTGACTTGGGTTGTGTTTGATGGGTTTTATTGCTTTTTGTCACCTACTTTTATACTATGAAAAGTCACAAGTAATTGTGATGTCTCTTGCCCTATGGATGATGTCATAGATTAATGTTCCCTTATATTGTATTGTAATATTGTAGTGATTGTGATCCAAGTAGACTATGTACCCTCCTAGGACCTATCCTATCCATGATGATGCAAGTGCTTAATGGAGATACTCATTGTTCGTCATGTGGCTCTCTAAATTTATGTTTATTGGTAATGTATGCCAAAAATGTGGCAATTGTCATATGGTGCCCATAATGCCGTATCATTTAGATTTACAAAATTGCATTTCTCAATTTTAAATCTTATGAAGAAGGTCATGATATTCCTGCGAGTCCAACTTAGCATGCTTTGACTTGGGTTATGTTTGATGGGTTTTATGTCTTTCTTTCACCTACCCTTATGCTATATGAAAAGTCATAAGTAATTGTGATGTCTCTTGCCCTATGGATGTTGTCATAGATTAATGTTCCCTTATATTGTATTGTAATATTGTAGTGATTTGTGATCCAAGTAGACTATATGCCCTCCTAGGACCTATCCTATCCTATCCATGATGATACAAGTGGGTATACTCTTTGTTCGTCATATCGTTCTCTCAATCTATGTTTATTGGTAATGTATGCCAAAAATGTGGCAATAGACATATGAGGCCCATAATGCCTTATCATGTAGATTTACAAAATTGCATTTCTCAATCTTAAATCTTATGAATAAGTTCATGATATTCCCGCCAGTCCAACTTAGCATAATTTGACTTGGGTTATGTTTGATGGGTTTTATGTCTTTCTATCACCTACCCTTAATGAAAAGTCTTTAAGTAATTGTGATGTTTCTTTCCCTACGGAGGATGTCATAGTTTAATGCTCTCTTATATTGTATTGTAATATTGTAGTGATTGTGATCCAAGCAGATTATGTTCCCTCCTATCCTATCCATGACGATATAAGTGCTTAATAGGTATACTCTTTGTTCCTCTTGTGGTTCTCTCATTCTATGCTTTATTGGTAATGCATGCCAAAAATGTGGCAATAGTCTTGTGGCACCCATAATGCCTTTTATGTATGACTAATGCATTTCTTTTGTAGGTTTCTTGCACAAGTATATCTTATTGATCTTTATTTGAAAAGGCTACTTCCATGATACTCTAGGCATGTTAGAGGATCAATTTAATTGATGCTTACATGAGATAAATTCTGTTAGTTACTGTTCTAGTCTAAGTGAGGTCCATAAGTATAATTGGGTGCTAATTTTGGTGGCATTCGAAAGGTCAAATATAGAAGAGGTTGTTCCCATGCACTTTCCTAAATCTTGCACATCATTATCTTTCTTTGTGTAGAGAATATGTTCTATTCTCTTTGTTGAAGGTGTTGCAAGTAGAAGTTGTGAGTTGTTTCTCTCACCATGTATCTGGCTTCAACAAACAATGATTAAAGTTTATGGTGGAAATATATCAATGTCAGCCATGAATTTTGCCTCAAAAAGTTGCTCATGCTATTCTACACTATCAGTGGAGAATGACAAATCATTTGGATGTTTCTATGCTCCCCACTTCTTTGTAGTGTTGATTCTATTTAATGCATTGACTCTTATTATCTTAACACAAAAGATTTAAACCATGGGGATTGACTTCAACTGACGGGATCAAAAAATAATGGGTTGATGCATCCTTGGAATTTGTAAATTTGTAACCTTTGATGTTATCTTTTAGAGTGCAATTGATCAGAGGTCAACAAAGTTATGAAGCAAAACTAGAAATACTTGTACCCCTTCATCTCATTTGATAGTAACTGAGTGATGATGTCATGCAACTTTAGATGGCATAAATAAAAGGAATTGGAGTACTACCAATAACAACATATATGGATCAAAGTAGTTATACTTGGCCTTCACTCCTTTGACTTGAAGTCTACTAGGGACTTGACCTTTGACTTGGAGTCGACTCAACAAAAATAGACACACATTAAAGATTCAAAATTTAATTAAAAAAAATATATTCGTACACATTGATGCAAATACGAACAATTGGACCAAAAATATGCATGTTTGCTGATTTATATTGCATGTAAGGGTAGAAATAGGCAAAATCATTTTGTGATACATAAAGTTAAAATTTTGAAAAAGTAATTTTATTGGGAGTCTAGGACATAATACATAAACAATGCGGCTTTAGACGGCCTTCAAAGTACAAAAAATATCAAACTATAATATGATGAGCAAATTCTTAGTCATGAGTCATCAAGATCATCATAATAGGTTGAATCCCTAGGAGTGTCTTTTGGATCAGCTTTTGCATTTTACTATACTTTCCCCTTGAGGGGCTCCCCTCAAGGTCTTGCATTTGACTCATCTACCTCTACATGTTAAGTGGTTTCAAGACCATCTAATTGAAGTCTTTTGGAAAAACTGGTGGCTGACTTTGCACGGTGTAATCCAAGGTGGGATAAATCTCCTCCAAGACTATGGGATTCCTAACCATTGTTATCAGGACTAGAACCAGAACCAGAATTGAACCAATGGACTCCAAAAACGGGAAAACAACTGGTCGACAAAAAAAATACAAAATATTCAAATTTTGATTAAAGGGTATCTATTCATGTACATCAATATAAATCCAAAGCATTAGACACTAATATGAAAAGTTTTCTCATGTATATAGCATTGTAAAGGTGAATATGGCAAAGTGGCATGTAGTGCAATACGTATTTGAACCAAAATACATAAAACATTGAGGCTCTAAATGGCGTTAAGAGTCCAAAATTAATCATACTATAGTCTACAATCAAATCAAACTACATAATCATTCGAAATAGATCCTCAACATTCTTTGTATGATTATTCTCGAAATGTTTACTTGACATTGCTGAAATTCCAACACCAATGTCTGCATCCCGTGGTGGTGGAAATTCTTGCAAGCCATCTTGGTTAAGTCCATCCATGATAGAAGTTGCATCATTAAATAGTCATCGACACACCAATGTCTGCATTCCTTGGTGGTGGAAATTCTTGCAAGCCATCTTGGTTAAGTCCATCCATGATAGAAGTTGCATCATTAAATAGTCACCGACTGTGATTAAATAGTTGAAATTTAGGTTTTAGGGTAGTTTTATGGATTTTTTTTTCTATTTTGGCATTTTTAGGAGATGAGGATGCACCAGTTAAAAATCGGTCAAATCGGTTGGTTTTCTCTTGAACTAGCTGGTTCTGATTTGTTCAGACTGCGGTTCAAGTCTAGATCAGGACAAAACTAGTCCAACCCAATTTGAATCACCGGTTCAGATTGGAAACCCCCCATACCAATTTGAATCACCAGTTCAGATTGGAAAGCCCCCAAACCCTAAGTTGCATTGAAATGGATACGAATAAGGGGGGAACGAATACGACAAATATTTAGAAAAGTTGGATATTGCATGTTGGCACAGGGGCAAACCCAGGGCTCAACGCTTCAACAACGCACCAACAAAACCTTAACTACCGGCCCTTTCGGCAACACCTGTGAAGTAGATGAAGTCTCACCCGAGGTAGATGCAGGGGGGGTTGTAGGACTCAAGTGTCTACAACCAAGCTGGGACACAGATCTGTGATTACAATACTTAACAGAGATTGAGGCAAAAACTAAATGGATTAAGGAGGTCATAGGGAAAGCTAGGGAGATCATTAAATTCATTACCAACCACCACCAGTCTCAAGCAATGTATCTAGAATACTCCAAATTGGAGTTGCTCAAAGTTGCTGAGACAAGATATGCCTCAAACTTCATCATGTTGCGTCACCTTATTGAGGTCAAAAGTGCATTGATGAGTATGGTGGTGGGTGTGACTTGGGCTGAGTGGAGATAGGCAGAGTAAAAAAGAGGAAGTATTGTGCAGAGGGTGTTGATTGATGAGGATTGGTGGAGCAAGGTAGAATTCTTGCTCAAGTTTACATTACCTCCATTTGAGCTTCTTCGAGATGCAGACACAAACAAACCTTTCCTAGGAGAGATTTGTGATGGCATGGATACCATGGTTGAGAAAACTGTGGAAATTATTACACAAGAGGCTCCCACTTTGTTTTTTGTTGAGGTTGATTTTGTTGAGCATCTGAGGTCCATTATTGTTACTAGGTGGAATGGCTTTAACACTCCATTGCACACTTTGGCACATGCTCTAAATCCCAAATTTTATGATGAGTTCATTGCTCAAAGCAATGGGAAGAGGAAGGCCCCACATAAGGAGGTGGCCACAAGAGTGAAAAAAGCCTTCCAGAGGTTGTTTCCATCTTCTCAGCAAACAAAGGTGAGGGAGGAATTTGCTTGTTTTGTTGCTGGATTAGAGGATTTTGCAGACATCTCAGCTTTGGTGGATAGAAGCACCATGAATCCGATTAAATGGTGGACTTGTCATGGGGCAAATGGTGTATATTTGCAAAGCCTTGCCGCTCGTATTCTATCACAAGTGGCAAGCTCTTCATCAACAGAAAGGAATTGGAGCACCTATGATTTCATTCATTTTGTGAAGCGCATCAGGTTGGGATTGCAGGAGGCCGAGGATCTTGTATATGTGCATTCAAACCGTCGCCTTGTGTCTCTCAAGGGTGAAGAATATACAAGTGGGCCTCATAAAGAGTGGGATATGGATGCAGAAAACTCAGACTTAGAGCTCTCTCTTGCTGCTCTTGATATTGTTGATGATGCAAGTGGAAGTGGAATTCAAATTGCCTCTTCTTCCCATCGAGTCTCTAGTTCTGCTGAACAAGCATCTTGTTCTATTTTTGATGATGAGGATGAGGCTCAATATGACATGTATTAGGATATATAATTATAGTTGCCTTTAGCTCATGTTTTTTTTCATTTTCAGCACATACAACCTCATTTATAAAGGCTGATTTTGGATGTAAAGCCTCATCTATAAAAGGTTAATTTTGGATTTTGCTACTTGCATCATGTAATGAATGATATTGATCATCTATGGGAGTTAATATGGACATGGTTTTCCTTCTAAAATGTCATTTATGTTTATCATTATGTTTTTCTTGCAATATAATGTTTTATTTTTTAAAAAACTATATATATATTTTTAATTTTTTTATATATGGCGTTTTACCCGATGTTTCCGTTTTTTGAGGGCCTGTTTCGTATCATCCCGGTTTCGGAAACTTAGAAATGTTTCCCCGTTTCGTGCAACTTAGGCCATAGATAAGCCAACTCCTATCAAGCATTTAATTACTAAACATCGATTAAATCACTCAAAGGTTGAATCCAATTGTCAGCGTCCTAACCAAAGCTGTTGGGAGCGGGAGCGCGAAGCGGGGAGCGGGAGCGGGAAGCGCATATTTTCAAAAATCTTCGGGAGCGTTTTTTATATAATACATAAAAAATATATATTTTGATGCATATATATATATATATATATATATATATATATATATATATATATATATATATATAAAA
>ML776797.1:113195-127599 GCA_009831015.1 Picea engelmannii
TGAAATGAGAAATAGAATGAGAGAAATGGGAGTGAAAGAGTGTTTAGTAGGCTTAGCTAACCCTAGGCTACAAAAACCATGAGTCATTTCCCAAAAAAAACCAAAAAAATTAAAAAAAAAGACCATTTTCCTCCTCCTCACGCTCGCGGCCTCAGGGAGTGTTCGGGGAGCGTTTTTTTTTGCTTGGGAGCGCTCAGGGAGCGTCTAGGGAGCGAACGCTCCCTGGACGCTCCCTGAGCGCTCCCTAAAAAACCAGGGAGTGCAGTTTTTTAAGAGGGAGCGCGCTCCCTAAAAACGCTCCCGAAGGGGAGCGTGATTCGGGAGCCGGTTCGNGGGGGGGGGGGGGGGGGGGCGCTCCCCCGTAGCATAGGTCACGAGTCTCATTTATACTTGTCTCAGCTAAGCAAATATATCACTTGATATTATCTTGAGAGGTACTTATTGTACCTAGACATTTTTTGTTTTATGGACTATATTTGTTGTGGTATGTTATTATTAGTGAATTGGTTTTAGCATGTTCACCAAATTTGTTACTTAATGATGCACTGTATTGGGGCTTTGGTTATGTGTTGATGCCATGTGACTTCATAGTGATGTGTGCACGAGGATATAACATAGTGTTGATGCCATGTGACTTCATAGTGGGGCTTTGGTTATGTGTTGATGCCATGTAACATGGTATTGGGGCTTTGGTTATGTGTTGATGCCACGTGACTTCATAGTGATGTGTGCACGAGGAGAGCGACGACCTTGGCATGGAAAATGGGTTTGTAGATTTCAACGACATTATCTTAATACATAGAGATCAAATGAGTGTACAACTTCGTTTATTTGACACAAAAGTTAGAGATCTTTCCAAAATAGGGTCATAATAGAGGTTTTGAGCAATACCTTACGGAAATGCCCAATTTGTTGACAAACAACAATGGTCTATCTTGCAGCAAAATATCTCTATACTCTCCCATAAGATTGAACTCGCTCCAATGTCATTGGATTTTTTTTCAAAAGCTTTCTAGAAGGGGCTATAGTAAATGTTATGAGTAATTGTGGGGGAGATATGACCTTTGGAAGTTGAGCTCCCATAATTGCCCATTTCATTGACAAAAAACAATGATCTGTCTTGTGGTAGGGATATCTCTCTACTTAGGTGTTATATTGACTTCAATCCAATTCCATTTAAAATAAAATTTCATGAAAGTGGTCTGAATAAAGGTTCTAAGTACTAGTGACGTTTGAATGTTGACCTTCTAGAACTGCCCATATTGTTGATGGAAAATGTAACATGCATTGCATAAATCTTTTCTCCCTGCTCAGATGTCCAATTGTTGCACTATAAAAGGGAATTGAAACCTTAGGGTAAATGTAATTTACTCCTCGAAAAGGGGAAATATTGATCTTTTGGAGGTCTTATTCTATTTCTTTTGGTGCATTGCCCTTTTCTAAAGGAAGAAGGTTCTCTTTTAGTCAAGAAATTTTTCCTTGAGGGGTACATCATTTTTTTTCCTAAGGTCATTTCGGAGGGTGAACATATTATTTTTTTGTGGGAGCCCTTGCACTCTGTGCGTGCCACATTTAAACTAATGGTTGCAAAGTACCCTATATTTTATCATGGATGATATTGATTCTTTGAAATCACTGTGAAGGAGAAGAATTACTTATCCGTAAACGTCGCAAGGAGGAATGATTGCTCCATAAAATCTTTGAGAAGAAAGTTGCTTCCTTGCAGGACACCATTGCCAAATTTAATGAGCAGGTTTCTTTTCTTAGCAAGATTCTAATACCCACTTTTGTAATGAAGTTGTTTCTTTGTAGGATATAAATAACATTCAACAAGATACTATTGTTCAACTTTAATGAAGGTGCTTCTTTGTAGAATGATAGTTCCAGTGTTCGTGAGCACAACATTTCATTGTAGGTGACTAATAACCAACTCTATGAGGAAAGACTATATTACTCGACATCTTGAGGAGGAAAGACAATGTTTGTCTCTTTGACGAGTATAAAGACTTGAAGAATAATTGTGACATCCTCCTTCCTTTCTTGGACAAGAAGGATAATTCTATTTTGGATCTACAACATCTCAATCATAATGTTGTATAAGAAGTAAGTGCATTAAGAATTACTAAAGCTCACTTAGAGGATTGCATTGGCAAATTGCAAAATTCTGTTTTTTAGAAGTATGATGCACTTGTTGAGAGATGGATGCTTCATATTAAAAAGCTAGAAGAGACTTGTGCTCTTGAACTTAAATATTTTTTGGATGAATCAAACGAGAATTAAGCACTAGTTGAAAATTTGGGTGACTATGTTCATCACTTCACATGAAGTAATATATCCTTTATTGAGAAATGTATTCCTTCTTTTGCATCTATTTGTGCACCCATGATTGAAAATGAAAAAGATACATACCATTTTGTATATTCTATGCCATATTGCAAACATAGAGTTTGGAAAAAGTAATCAAAAGACATGTCTTGGAGGGAGGATCTCCTCCACCCCTTCAATGTCTTTGAAAATCATCAATGTACTTGTTGGATTGTCAACTCCTTTCGTGGATAGCTTATCCGCTTCCATATTGTGCTCTCGCATTGCATGGTTACATGAGCAGGCTTGAAAAGTAGCCAAAAGTTCCCATGCAGTTCTCACAACACAATTCAATTATACGTTTCTTTGCTCAATTGAACCTTTCGACAATGAGATGACCCATTGAGAGTCTCCATAGACTTGGAGCTCTGTGATATTTAGTTCCAAAGCTATATTCATTGAGATATGTAATCARAAGATATGTCTTAGAGGGAGGATCTCCTCCACCCCTTCATTGTCTTTGAAAATCATCAATGTACTTGTTGGATTGTCAACTCCTTTCGTGGATAGCCTATCCACTTCCATATTGTGCTCTCGCATTGCATGGTTACATGAGCAGGCTTGAAAAGTAGCCAAAAGTTCCCATGCAGTTCTCACAACACAATTCGATTATATGTTTCTTTTCTCAATTGAACCTTTCGACAATGAGATGACCCATTGAGAGTCTCCATAGACTTGGAGCTCTGTGATATTTAGTTCCAAAGCTATATTCATTGAGATAGTCGCAACCCTTATCTTTGCTGTGTTGTTGGTGCATCTCCTAAGACAATGAGATGACCCATTGGGAATCTCCATAGACTTGGAGCTCTCTGATATTTAGTTCCAAAGCTATTTTCAGTCAGATGGTTGCAATTCTTTGCTCTGTTGTATTGTTGGTGCAGCTCCCAAGTTCACATTTGAAGGGATACTGCTATTGTTCAGTAATGTAAAGAGTGCCTCTAGCCCCTTCAACTCTTGGATTCCCTTGAGAAGCTCCATCAAAGAAGCTAATCTAGGTGGATATCGATGGCCACCCACCTCTTCCCATTGACTCACATACAACTTTCATCTTGGTAGTTATAGTTTTCATCTTGGCAATTTTTTTCTAGATTTTCGAGTACCGAACTTTCGGGGCCGTTTTGAGGTCCTAAACGACATTTACTTTTTACTTTTGGGGTGCTAGGGGTTTGCCAACTGCATACCCTGACCTTCGACGAAAGTTATACTTCTCGGACAAACGTTTCCGACAAGGTATCGTATGCAAAAGTTACGACCTCGGGAAGTTGATTTACCAACTTACCCCAACGGAGCCCACATGACTTTTGGTGCTTCATCTCCTAGGGTTAGGTTTTTGGATGTTTAGAGTTTTGGCATTCATATTTGATGTAAAAAGGATTTTGGAGCCTCATTGTACTCATCTTCTTGTGAATGAGCACAACTGTCACATCTCATCTCAGAGATAAGCCGCCACCATTCTAGGAAAGCTTGTTTCAGTTTGCATTTTTTAGTTTCAACATATTTCTTTATTTAATAGAAGCCACGTTTTACTATATCTTTGTTATTGTTCATGGTAATTTTGTGTTAATAATATAGATCTGTATTCATTTTGTTCTTGTCATTAAATTTGGATCAGTGGTATTAGAGCGGTCTGCTCCTTATCGTTCCTAGTGCATGTCCCCGACAAGGTCAGGGTACAAAGAGTTGGGTCTCGAGCTTGTTTCTCTTGAGGACAAGAGCTCTCGCACGCCCAAGCGACCTTTATGGCGGGAGAAAAGAAAGACGACGGGATAGGAGATCCTTTCAAACTGTTGCTCGAGGAAGCCTCGAGCAACAAAGGAACAAGATGAGGGATAGGTTTGTGCAAATCCTTCGACGACTACCAACATGCGACGAATCTTCCTCGAGTGGATGCGTCACCCCCTTCAAGGTACGTATCGACTTTGATATTCCTATATTCGAAGGTTAGATAGACACAGATGCTGTAGACAAATGGTTGAATCTGCTAGTAGAAGGGTATTTTTCTGTCCATAACTTTTCCAATAGAGAAAATATTACATTTGCACTCCTCAAAGCCATCCCCCATGTCAAATATTGGTAGGAGACTTTCTGTGAGCAAAAGGAAACAGAGGAACCCTCATTATTTACAGTCGCACTCGCCTGGGAGTCCTTCAAGGATGCTATTAAGGAACAATACTACCATGTTGGAAGTTATGACAACTTGTATACAAGATGGACCACACTGCGGCATGAAAGGGACCAAACAGTGCAAGAATTCACAAATATCTTCCATACCTTGTGCACCAAGCTGGGTATCAAAGATTCTGAGCGACATCTGGTGCTCAAGTACTGCGACGGTCCGCATAGACACATCCAGACAGAAATGGAGTTTTTGGACATTTCGTCCTTGGGCACAACCTATCGATATGCTGTCAAAATCGAGCAGAAGCTTAAACAAAACATGCAACAATTTGGGTATGGACCCCTCACAACAGAAGCAGGACAAGGGCAACCCCAACCTGTAGAACAAAGTGCAAAGCAAAGATGGACAACCCCAGGACAACCAGTGTAAGCCGCAAACAAAGAAGGACAATGGAAAGACGAAGAAAGACACCGGGAAGTGGAGTGACTTCCATAAGAGCCCCTGGCATAACACTGTTGATTGCCGCTCAAAGCAGTCAATGGTGGTGGAGGTGAAAGCCTCTGAATCAGATGTGGGTTTCGACTCAGAGTCAGAACCAAAAAAGGGGAGACAGATTATTGACGCAGAACCTAGTGACACCGTTGCTACCACCAAGATCCAGCCTGATGAACCTGATGAGCCAGAGGAAGGTGAGCGCCTCTTTCATTCATAGATGTGGGTGAAGGGTACTCTGTTGCACTTCAATGTTGATAGCGGTAGCCAGAAGAACCTCATCTCAACGAACGTTGTCAAGCGACTGGCCCCGCCGACATCGTCGCATCCGCAGCCATACACCATCGGGTGGCTTCACCAAGGAAGCGATTTCCATGTGAGCCAACAGTGCCGCCTGTCTTACAACATCAAACCCTTCAAAGATGAGGTATTGTGTGATGTCGCTCCCCTTTAAGTTTGTGATGTTCTTTTGGGCCAACATTATTTATGGAAATGCCATGCTGTATATGAGTCTAGGCCTCGTAGTGTTATTATTACTTGGGATAGGAAATTGTACAGGATACCCAAAGTAGTCCCACCTTCAGCAATTTCCTTGATCTCTGCCAAGCAATGCAGGAAGGTCATCTCTCAGATCGAGAAGTTTGTCTTCTTCGTGATTCGCTCTCAAAGTGAGCAGAAGGTTGCAGCCACATCCATGGCCTCCACGATCGAACTCTCCATGCAGCAGAAGCAAGTAGATAAAGTCATGGAAGAATACAAAGACATCTTCTCCTCACCCATTGGGGTATCTCTACACTGTCAGGTCAAGCATTCAATTGATCTTAGCCCCAACGCACCGCTACCCAATTGGCCAGTCTATTATCGCTCTCTGCTAGAAAACAAGGAGATCAAGCGTCAGATCCAAGAAATACTCCAAAAGGGGCACATTCAAGCCAACTCATTACCATGTGGAAGCCCAATCGTGCTTGTGCAGAAGAAAGATGGGACCTGATGACTCTGCATCGATTTTCGGGCCCTAAATAAAATCACAATCAAGAACTGATACCCGATTCCCTGAATCAACGATCTCCTTGACCAACTCAAGGGGGCCAAATACTTAAGTAAAATTGATCTAAAGTCTGGCTATTATCAGGTCCCAATAGAGCAAACAAATGTATGGAAAAAAACTGTCTTCAAGTCCAAAGAAGGTCTTTTTGAATGGTTGGTCATGCCCTTTGGTTTGACGAATGCCCCAACAACTTTCATGAGGATGATGGACAATATCTTGTGGCCTTTCACCAATTCTTTTGTGGTGGTGTATCTGGATGACATCCTCATCTACAATAAGAATTGGGCAGAATACTTACAACATATTTAACAGGTTCTGCACACTTTGCGACAACACAAGCTATATGCAAATTTGGAAAAATGCTCCTTCGGCATGGACAGGGTCTAGTACCTAGGCTACATTGTTGATGAGCATGAGGTGCATGTGGATCCAGCCAAGATCCAAGTCATTTGTGACTGGTCAGCCCCAACTACACTCACTGAGCTTCAGAGCTTTTTAGGCCTTGCCAATTTCTATCGCAGGTTCGTGTTGGGATTCTCCCATATTGCATGGGCCCCCAGCGAAGTAACTAGGGGTGGTGGTAAGGCAAAGTTTGTGTGGGGCCTGTCACAACAACAAACATTCGATGATTTGAAGCAACGCTTGTGCTCAGCCCTAGTGCTTTCATTACTCGACCTGCAACAACCCTTTGAGATCGAGACAGATGCTCCAGACTATGTTGTGGGCGCAGTTTTCACTGAGCACGGGCACCTCGTGGCCTATCATAGTGAGACACTATCAGATGTTGTCCGTAAGTACCCTACCTACGACAAATAAATGTACTCCATTGTGCAATCCTGCCGCCAATGGAGGCATTACATTCTCGCGAAGGAGACAATCATCCACACCAATCATAAGACGCTGCAGTTTATGCAGACTCATGGCAAATGGTAGAATAACTGCCATCAGAAGTGGTCCACATACTTGCAACAGTTCCATCTCAACATCAAGTATAAGACATGAAGCACCAACTGCGTCGCTGATTGCCTCAAACGCCCACTAGTTGCAACACTCACCACGGTGCTAAACGCCTGTGGCCATGGGACCTCTAGATGGCCCCAACTCTATGAGAGAGATCCTGACTTCGCTGCCACCTACCAGATGCTGAGCGCAAACACAACTGTCATTGATTTCCATCTTCAGGACAACCTACTGTGCCATCTGGGCCATTTTTGCCTTCCATCAGGCGAGCGATCGAAGCTGATTTAGGAAGCCCACTACAGTCGGGTGGCAAGACACTTCGGCGTAGAAAAGACAGTGGCCATGCTGCAACAACAATTATATTGGCCGAAACTTCGACAGGATGTCAACAAGTATATAAGGTCCTACACTGTTTGCACTATTGCCTAACCGGTCATTAAGAAACAAGGAATGTACACCCCTCTGCCTACTCTTGAAAGGCCCAAGGAATCAAGCTCGATGGACACCATGTTGGGCCTTCCATCAACCAAGTGGGGAAATGACTGTGTTTTTGTGGAGGTTGATCGTTTTTAAAAAATGACGATTCTGGCCGCCTGCAAGAAGAGCATTACTGCAGTTGGAACTGCCAAGCTCTTCTTTGAACAAGTGTGGGTACATTTTGGGATACCACAAACCATCGTCTCAGATCGGGACAACCGGTTTCTCAACACATTCTGGTCGAGCCTTTGGTCACTATTGGACACCAAGCTCACCAAATCCATTGCCTTCCACCCCCAGATGGATGGCCAAACCGAGTTCGTCAATCGGATGATCGTACATATCCTGCGCATGTACAATTCCAAGCATCCCCGTACATGGGATGAGAGTCTTCCCTATGTTCAACACAGCTACAATAGAGCCATGCATAGCTCAACCGACCACAACCCCTTTCAGGTGGGGTTGGGATTTCAACCATTGGGTCCCATGGATGTTGCACTACCCCTTGCGTCCACCCAAGTAGACTCGTCCCATGCTCAAACTGAAGTCGACAAAGCTACTCGGCTCATTGAGCGGATCCAACACATCTGCCAACAGGTTTAGGATATTTTACAGAAGTCCAATGCCAAGTACAAGCAACATCATGATCAACACTGGGTGTCACACAAGTTTCAGGTGGGAGATGAAGTTTGGTTGCACTTGCAGAAAGAATTCCTTTCGGGGCCCCATCGGAAGCTTTGTCCACTTCTTTATGGACCTTACACCATCACCAAGGCCGTGGGAGACAATGCTTTTGAGCTCAACATTTCCCCCTTCCTTGGCTTGCACCCAATATTTAATGTGGACCTCCTTCGACCATATTTTCCACCAGTATTGGACACCTCAGAGATAGCAGAACATTTGACACCAACAGAGCTCAACCTTGACTACTTGGAACATGCATCCATTGATCAGATCGTGGATACACAGGTCAAGGGCACTTACCAACAGAAGCTTCAGCTTTATCGGGTTGTCAAGGCATGGCAACTTTTGCACCAAGGCAAGTGGCTCACCCGTGGCCAAATTCAGCAGAAGTTTCCTCATCTGATGGGGGAACTCAACACAATGGAGACCATTGCTTCTAAGGAGGGAGGATTGGTCCAGATGGACATCGATGGCCACCCACCTCTTCCAGCTGGCTCACTTACAACTTTCATCTTGCCAGTTACAGTTTTCATCTTGGCAGTTTTTTCTAGATTTTCGAGTCCCAAATTTTCGGGGTCGTTTTGAGGCCCTAAATGACGTTTTTTTGGACTTTTGGAAGGCCAGGGTTTGCAGAAGTTGTACTTCTTGGATAGACCTTTTCGACAAGGTATCGAACACCCCAAACGAAGATCGTATGCAAAAGTTACGACCCCAAGAAGTTGATGTACCAACTTACCCCAACGGGACCCTCATGACTTTTGGCGCTTCATCTCCTAAGGTTAGGTTTTTGGATGTCTAGGGTTTTGGCATTCATGTTTGATGTAAAAAGGCTTTTGGAGCCTCATTGTACTCATCTTTTTGCGAATGAGAGTAGTTGTCACATCTCTTCTCAGAGATAAACCGCCACCATTCTAGCAAGCTTGTTTCAGTCTACATTTCACAATTTCAACATATTTCTTTATTTAATAGAAGCCGTGTTTTACTGTATCTCTGTTATTGTCCATGGTATTTTTGTGCTAATAATATAGATGTATATTAATTTCGTTTTGCTCATTAAATCCAGATCAGAAGCTGAATAGTTTTATCTTTGTCAATCTCAAGTGGGGGAACCCTTCTCCACTTTTGAGATTTCTTTGCCTTTTGAATGCTATGAAAGCTCCTTGAATGTTGTAGAGTATTGTTTTTGGGGTAAGCTCCTTGTTTTGAAAAAACTATCATTCCATGTTAACCATAAGGCCTGTAGGACAAAAGTTGGCAATGAATGAAATTCCTTTCTGATAGTAGCATTGTCTAACCAAGTTTGAAAAGATTCCTCCATAGAATGGCTTACTTACCTACCTTTAGCACTTGTGAGTCATTTAATAGTGGACCACACTTCTTTAGAAGAATGACAAAAAGCAAAAAGGTGATAAACTTGTTCTCCATGATCTTTGCACAACACACATTCTTGGGCCTTGCTAAGATCTCCTTTTTAAATTATCACTTGTGGAACTGTGTTCTATATGATGAGCCGTGACAAAATTATGGATTTAAGAGGTGCATGGAATTTTCATAGTAGATGCCAGTTCTATTGTGATACTTGCCAATTGAAGAGAGACATCATACCCCATATTTACCATATTGGAGTTGCCTCCATTTTTTTTATTGCCATACCAATGAGTCACGATGGTCTTTGAGATTGATTATGGCCTTTTCAAGAGCAATTATACATTGCCTTCATCCTTTTGCCCAAACCCCTTCAGTTCGTAGCCGTGGATTCATCTTTGATCTCGAGCCCCAAAATCTCCTAGCATCTGTCACAAGCAATTGCTAAGGAGAAAATAATTTTTTTGTGGAGAGAATTTACCAAAGCTTGTTTGAGACAAGAGGCAACTCCCCTCCCATCCAAGAATTTGATTTGATCCTAACCTTCTTTCCACCCCCCAATGAGCTATCTAAGAGCCTTCCTTAATAAAAGCTTTCTAATAAGTTGAGCCACTAACAACCTTTTTGTCAGTAGTCCTAAATTCTAATCCATTCCTCATTGCGTAAAGGTTATATGTATTTATCCCTCATCATATCTTGCCATAAGCTTTCTGTAGCTAATATGCTCCACACTCCTCTAGTTGCTAGAGCCTTGGAGAAATGAGATAAGTCTTTTGAATTCCATCCTCTTGATCTCTTCAGTTGTGTAAGTTTCTTCCACTTCACCAAGGGAATATTGTGTTTCTCTTTCCTTCCTACCCACAAGTATTTGTAGATCCTTTTCTTGATTTTGTTATGCTATTTAGACTAATATCCAGAGACATCCAAAAAGTAGGGCCAGTGTAAGGCCCTAGCCTTGAACGACTTTGGGTACTTCCGTCGTAGGATCACCTTGGTGGTCGTTGACTGAAATAGATAGATATGACAGAATGTTAATGGTAGAAGAGTCAGTTTTGGTTGCCCTTGCATGATGCTAAGGCACACCACAAACATGTTGGGTGCCCTTTCTCAGATTGGCCCATTGCAGAGGTTGGCAACTCGCATTAGTTGGATGCACCAAGAGAAAGGGAACTTGGTGAAGGAAGGCAAGGTGGGGGTTATGGTAGATGACCTCATCCATTCCACAAGTACGATGCATGATGGACAATATTGCCATAGAGAACTTGATTATCTTTTATAGACTTGGCTACTTGGGCTACATGCGGACCCAAGGAGTTGGGTGGTCCACACTTTGGGGTTGTGATGGATGACAAAAGTGCCTTTGGACACAAGCATCCACAAAGTGCAATTGTGGGACACACTTGTTGGGAACACATCCAATGGGCACACATCCGTCAGGCACACATCCATTGAACGCACTTGTTGGGTGCAATTGGGCTCCTTGGGCATACTTGTTAGGTACTTGGGGTGTAACACCATTGGACATTGGGTTGTTGGTGGACAAGTCATGAAGGGGGCAGAGGCACCATTGGGCACAATTGAAGTTGGTAATGTGGGCACTTGGGTCCACCTTAGAGTGAAGGGAGGCTTGCAAGTGCAAGGCAAGTCTCATATAAAAGGAGGACACCTCAAAAGTGCTAAGGCACAAGAGAAGAGGTCATTCACAAGGAGTGTAAAGGAGCTTTGTGATTATGCTAAGATTAGGGTTGGCATAGTGGGGAAATTTGCATTGGTCGAGTGGGGCAAATTGCATTGTGCAAGTCTGTTGGGAAGTAGGCAGAAGGCAATATTGCCTTAGACTCATTATACATTTGTAATAGAGATGCAGACAAAAGGCTACAACTCCCTTGTACATTTGTAACCTGCCTTTGGTTCTGCCTATACATGTGTGTTGTGGACTCTTTATGTGTTGGATGTTATTGTTCCTTGCTTTGCTTTGTGTTGGCTAAGTATTGAAATATTGGCCAAGTGTTAAATTATTCCTGCGATGTTTTAAAGGCTGCGGTTGGACAAGTGCCTATTGTTGAATGAACTTGGTTGAGTAGGACTTTGTTGCATTTGACAGATTGTAGCTTAAGGTGAAGTGATGGGCAGATCTTAAGTGAAGAGGTGTATTATGGTTGTAGTAGGCATAGGTTGGCCAAGCCCTTGCAATCAATGTAAGGCACTGTTGCATGACCTTAGGTGCTGAAACTGTTAGAGCATATTTTCCATTTCCTTAACATTAATCTCTCACCTAGGTACTTTAGAGCTTTGTCTCATGATTCTAATGGTCCAATTTTGACTAATTTTGACCAAGTGAGCCATAGGAGTGTTCCATCCCTAGATTTAAGGGGGAATATGCTATTATTAACTAGTGAAGGCGCACTTCCCACTTTTTCCTTGATTTTAGGATGATATCCCCTGATTTTAGGATTCTAATTTCTATGTTTGAGTTCATGGAGTCATTCAAGGAACCTTATCCCATGAATCAAGGAAGGGAAGCACTTTACTCTCTTTTTTTAGCTTTTTCCTATTTTACACGATCTTTTTTAGGAAATTGAGCAATCGCTTGTCATCTTGGGGTAATTATGAGCTAGTTATCTCATACTTGAGAGATTGCATGGCTAATTAGGGCATCTACGCTCTAAGTTAAGCCAAACTAGGTTTATGCATCACTCATACAATTTGAATTGCCTCCTTTAGAATTCGAATTACTTTATGTACTCATATTTTTCATTTAGTTTGTAATTAATGAGAATTGAGTTGTGTACTCCAAAATTTTTCTCTTCTCTCTCTCTCCTTTCTTTCTCTTTTGTAGAGTATTGCTATTCATTAGAATTCGAATTGCTTTATGTACTCATATTTTTCATTTAGTTTGTAATTAATGAGGATTGAGTTGTGTACTCCAAAATTTTTCTCTTCTCTCTCTCTCCTTTCTTTCTCTTTTGTAGAGTATTGCTATTCATTAGATTTCTAGATCTCTTTTCAAAGAAATAGACTTGGGGGAAAACTCAAGTTTGCAAAGAAAAATTCATCTCTAGGTTTGTGATAGCTAGGCTGTATGACACTCTTTAAAAGGCTCAAGTTATCATTGAAAAACAACCATTTGTTGCACCAAACATCTATTATTTTCTCAATCTTGTCGAACAACCAAAGCCAACCCTTTGAAGAGTAGTCATCTACCTTGATTTTGAAATGTAAATACTTCATACATTCTTTGAAGGGTTTGAGTTGAAGGGGACGAATTTGGTTGATCTGTTGAACCTCAACCTCCTCCAAATTGTGGCAAACAAAAGTAGATTTTTGGAAATTGATCTGCATTCCTGTAGTTGTATAATAGAGGTGAAGGCCCTTGTCTAGGGTTCTTGCTTTACTAATAGTGCCATTTCCAAATAGAAGGACATCGTCCATGAATAGGAGCTGAGAGATTGTATTGTTCTTAGTGACCTTTACGTCTTTTAAAACACCATCTTTCTTCAAACTTGTAAGCAGTGTGCTCAAACCTTCTGCCACAAGTAAAAATAATAATAGAGACAACGAGTGACCTTTGGATGGTTTTTCGAATGGACAAGCATCTCCATTGACTAAGACAACATAGGTGACCGTTGAATACACTCTATCCACTTGACTATAAGAGGGTTGAAACCAATATGTAACATAAGAAATGTGAGATAGTTCGAACTTCTCTAGTCCATAAGCCTTTGAAAGATCTAACTTGTTGATAAAAGATGGAGACCTTAAAGAGTTCATTTTCACAGTAAGAATTGTAAAAAGAGAAGGAAAACCTGCATAGGATTTAGTGAAAGAATGTTTTGGACAGTCCATCATTAGGTAGATGAAGATCTTCTCTTCTTTATGGAGTGCAATGTCTTCTATGTAGCTTGAACTGCATAAAAAGATCATAAGCCTTTGAAAGATCTAACTTGTTGATAAAAGATGGAGACCTTAAAGAGTTCATTTTCACAGTAAGAATTGTAAAAAGAGAAGGAAAACCTGCATAGGATTTAGTGAAAGAATGTTTTGGACAGTCCATCATTAGGTAGATGAAGATCTTCTCTTCTTTATGGAGTGCAATGTCTTCTATGTAGCTTGAACTGCATAAAAAATAAGATGATTCTCCAAGAAACTGAACTATTCCCTTGATGTGGAATTAAATAAGTTTGGTTCTAACCTTCGAGCAATGGTCGTAGCTATGGCTTTGTAAATGTTGTTGCAAAGCGAGATGGGACAGTAGAAGCCAAAGGAGGGTTGTTTGTCTTGGGGATATTGGTTATAGAAGTTGTGTTAAAGGGACCATATACCATACCAGAGCTTTTGGATTCTTCAATCATCGCAAGTCTCGCCCCAAAAATCTCAGTAAAAATGTTAAAGAACTCCATAGTCTAGCCATCAAGCTTTGAATCCTTCTCCTCCTGGAAAGAGGAAAAAACCTCCTTTAACTCTTCTTCTACCAGTGCTAGAATGCCATTATTTTGTTTAAGGTAAACTATCTTATTGAAGTTTGAAGAAATTGATAGAATCGCCTCAATGTCGAACCTCCTAAGCTTTAGAGAGAATGTCATTGAAATAAGATCTTGCAATGTTAGTAATATTTTCAAAATGTAAATTTTTTGAGGTCCTATGAGGCTGCCATCTAAGGTCTGTCCTTGACCTTAGTATGGCTCTAAGTTTCAACTGTGTGGCTGTCTTTTCTTGCTGTTTTAGGACAGCAAACACTCCCCCAACTTTCTGCTCAATATTTGATGGTTAAGTGCTCTTTTAAGGTGCCCTTGCAAGTGTTTTCTTTACCCAATGTTAGCACATGCAATATACATTAAAACACATAACACTACCTCTAGATCTTGAACTTTAAAATGTTGATCTACACTTCTAAG
>ML776797.1:154172-203902 GCA_009831015.1 Picea engelmannii
GCCAAAAGTGACATTTTGCACTTTAACCAAAGTCAAAGTACAAATAGACATAAAGGACTAGGACAAAGTGCCAAATGACTTTTCCACATGTGCTAAGGAAGGAAAACACATGGGGAACACCTCCCAAGGTACACAAATCAACACAAGGCATAGATAGTATTTTATCGTTTATGTCATGCCATGGTTTTTTTTTCTTTGGCAATTAACACTTACCTGCTGACAGAAAGGGTCAGTGTCATGAATGACGAGTGGGGGGTATATTACAAACTTAATAAAGATGGAACCTTTTAAATACGAAAGTGGGCTTCTTTGATGGGGAAGTTTTAATGATAAGATAATAGTAGGACAAAAGATATGAGCAAGGCATAGATAATATTTTATCGTTTATGTCATGCCATGTGTTTTTTTAATTGCTAACATTGGAACAAATACAGCTCCAATGAGTGTCGTATGATGAAGTGCTATTTTAATGATAGGATATAATAGGATACAGATATGAGAAACGAATAGATAATATTTTATCATTTATGTCATGCCATTAAATTTTCAATCACTAACATTGGAACAAATACCAATGAGTGTCATATGATGAAGTGCTATTTTAATGATAGGATATAATAGGATAAAGATATGAGAAAGGGATAGATAGTATTTTATCTTTATGTCATACCATGGAATTTTTCAGTCACTAACAATAGAGCAAACACAGATATGTTGAGTGTCATATGAAGTGCTCCAACAAAACGAGCTAACAAAATTATTTTGGTTTCTTTTTAAATCCAACAATAGGATAGAGGGAATTAGTTCACCTATGCGATGTTACATTCAGCCAGCCATCCGACTTGTGTGGATTTGAATCATGCAATCATAATTTGATTTGTGCCACCTCTTTCAAGTTTTTTGTCAAAGAAAAAAGGTTTTATATTATCATTATAAATATATTACATTGTTTTTATTGTCACAACGACAGATCAAAATGCTGATAATTATGCTGCCAAGATGGTGGGTTGCCAAGGCCAAATAGCCCTTACTTCTATCTACAACTTTCTGCCCCTTACAGAAATGGTCTTCTATGACAGACATAACCTTGATGACCACTATATTAAAAATGGCCATCAAATACATTACACCAAATATATCAAAAACATTCTGAAAACTATAGAGGCTATTATGTAAGTAGATCGGGTACAATACAGGATCTTTTCAACCAGCAGGATGATTTATATATGGGGCTTTCTGCTCATTACAAGTGATTTTGAAAACCTGCATAATGCCTATGAACTGAACATCAATAGTGTTGACCTTGCATTTGACATTTTCCAGTAGTGCTCCCTTTTTCTTCATGTCTTCTTTAATCTCGATCATTGGCTCAACCTGCTTGTCATAATTTTTTAACTAGCTCATGTACCGTGTTTACGGTTCTCATGGAATGTCTGAAGATGTTCATCACCGCTGCATACTTCTGACAAGATTTTGCAGCTATGCTGTTTAGGGTTCTGATCATTGATGCACTCACATTCTTTCATTTGTCTTACAAGAATGGACATACTTTTCGATCAGGGTACTGATTCCGCCACCTCTTACCAATGGTATTTACCAGAAATTTTTGAATTCTTGTTTGAATGAGTAGTTATAAGGGGCTTTGTTTTGATTAACTTAGCAATGGTTACCTCTTCTATGATATTGCTTCTCTTTGGCCTAGGGGAAACATATTTCTTGGTATATGTGGCCAACATCATAAAGTTAGACCTTCTCTGCCATTGCATTTAAGTTTAAAAATATGGTCTTCTCCAGCATTGCATTTAATGAAAAAACTGGTTTACTCCAGCATGCAAAATCAGTAAATTGTTCTATAATGGTGATGCTTCACAGTAATCTTAATCATCACAATCATGATTGGCTCTGCTTGAGGATATACTCATTAGTTATGTTATAGAGCATAAAAGATTATCTGGGTGTTAGCTTTTATTTGTATCATCTTTACCAGCTTAATTCACAGTTAATTATACTCTAGTGCATACCTTGGACACACTCATTTTATAGATTGATCACTAAAGGTAGATAGGCTGTTTCATTCAAGTTTTATTGTGACTGGCAGGTTGTTAGGGAGGGGGAAGAACCGGACAAGTTCTGGGCAAATTTTGTTAATGGTTGAGTTCCTCTGCATGTACCATGGTTGTCTAGGCAAGTGCAGTCAACGGATGAAAAGGTTATTAGTATAGGATTTTCCCCAATGTAGTTGCATCTGCTTGGAAGGATACACAGAATCTCTTCTCCAGGTAAGATTTTGATCTCTCTGCAGGCTGATGTTGCCTTTTCTCCCCTCCCATTCTTTTGATTTCATCCTTTATTATTGCATGTCTGATGTTGGATGCTTATATGGCTTCCCACGTATCATTAATATAGTGTTATGTATTTGACAAAATTTCCTTTATTTGACATCTGCAATTTAATCTAAACTTTTGGCAGACTCTACGGCAAAAGTGATTTTGGTGTATATTACTGGCAATCACCAACTAGATAGACCTTACTGAAGTCTAAAAAACTGGAAAGCAGTTGTAGTGACCCATATTTAGTGATGCTGTTCCTTCATCAGTATGAACGCTTACAGATACAACTCAATTGCCAGAAGGAGATTGTTTCAACACCTAAGGTGTTATTTCAGGGATTTCCTTTGTACTTACATTTGCAAAGAAAGAAGCAATGAATCCTAGTTTCTCTCTTTATACCAAAAAGGAAATGTATCTCCAACGGCTCAGCTTCTATAATTTCTTATGTTTACGTGGAGGCACTAAGAAATTGGCAAAGGGTTGCAACTTGACAATTGACATGAGTTGTTACTGGGAAACTACTGCATTTATATTTTTTCTCTTTATTGATTCTTTGAATTTTGTCCCCTTTCTAGGTGAACTTGATAAGTTCATATGCACTCAGTTAGTTTCATGGTGGCATTGAAACTATGCTTAGACTGTGTTCCAAATCTAACATAAATATGAAAGCAGTTCTTGAAAAGGAACTTTCCATTTAGAAGGCTCTCAATGTTTTTCCCAAGTCGTCTATCTGTTTCCTGTTTCTCTCAGTAAGGCTTCATCATAGCTTCAAGTTATTTTTGGCACCTTCCAGGCCTTTTCCAGGTTCTTATGATTACATTTTCTTTCTCAAGGTTTTGTGGTTTTGAGTGTTTTGTGGTCGTTTGGGTTCCTTCTATGTTTAAAGTTTCATTTCAGAGTTTTGCTTAGTTATTCTTAAACATATCCCCACTATCAATATTGCATAATTTAGCTACATATTGTCAACAAACTGTTGAGGTTTGCTTATCCTGCAAATCCTGTTTCTAAACAAATTGTCTGAGTTATGGGGACAACCTTTGGTTTGAACTAGAGCCAAATGAAAAAATTAGGAAGACTTGTGAATATTCGCAGGGCTTTTCCATGTGGAACAGACTTTTGGCCATCCTGTGTACTGATAACATTCTAACACTCAACTTTATATTAAAAATAGCACACAAAACTTTGTATTAAGTTGAGTTAAATCAAGGGAAGGAGACTTATAGTAAACAAGAAATCCATTTCTAAATTTTGATGGAATGTGGCGACTTCTGAAAACTTCAAGTTCCAATCTTTAATGCCTTACAAGCTACATTTTGCATTCTAATGAGTGGATATTATAAAACTTCATCACCCCAAGCAGCGTTGAAGATCGTTTTACCAACATATTAAGAAGTCTTATGTTTCATCATAGCCATTCAGTACAGGGAAATTTCTTGCAATCATCTATGATATATCCAATTAATCCACAGTAGACATTTGGTATTGAAAAGCTCCCATTGGATATTTGATCTGAAAAAATTCAGATCAATGGGAGACTGTGGATCATGAAGTATTATAATGTTTCTATCAATTCATTGTTATCACTACCTATTTGCTGCTGTCTTGCTTCTTTGATGTGAACACTTTAAAATTCAATGGCTTTTTTAGTTATACAATCCATGCAATAAATAACATCTTCTTAAGTTGAACAAGGTGAGTTTCTTTTAAAGATGCTTTTCCTGTTTTGTGCGTGTACTTTTGAAATGCAATGTTGTGGCTCCGATGAAATGCTAACACTATAGCCACATATTGCATATGCTTTTATGGAAATTTTAGAAACATGGGGTTTTTCAGGCAATTGATTTCCTTCAACGCTTCTCTTGAAATTTACACAGTACTAGGAATCTATGGGGAAGGCTAGCATCAGATGTCCTGTTCATGTATGGAGCATTTAACCAGATACGCTTGAATTTGTACCCACTCTTGGGTGTACTATGCCTCACTTTTCCATGTTCATGATTTCTTAGTCTGTCACAACGGTCCATTTGAATTGGCATATTTTACTGTATAGCTTGATGTAAAAATAGGAAGAACATGTATTTCCTTTGTCATAATCCATGCTTATATCATCTACATTGTTATAATATCTATATCTGTTTTGAATCATAATTGAAACTAATATGGCAATGTGTGCAACTTAGATTGATTAATAGTTAGAGCATGTCTTCAATATAGGGATCCCATTGGAATAGCAAAATATAGAATTCACTATTCCATTAAGCAACAAACAACAAGCTCTATACACTGCAGGATCCGAATTCAAATTGTCAGGTTGATTGAAAAATCGGGAAATTAGGGTTGAAATGGTAGCTTGAACAGTCTGAAAGTGTAACATCAATCAAATCAATAATCTGCACAGTTGTTATATTGGGATTCAATTTCAGTCATTCAAGCACATTTTAATCATTTGCACACTTTAATATTGAGATTCAATTTCAATCATTCAAGCACATTTTAAGTTGTTGAAAATTAATATCATTGATATGTCTAAAAGAAGGATAATTATAGAAACTTATTGTTGGAAGGGAGGTGTGATCCTCATACAACGGGATGGAAATGATCTAGATGTAACAAATAGGATGACCGATTAAATTGGATGTATTTATGTAAAGACGACCCATTGCTACCCTCTCTAGTAATGCATTTATATAAAAAAGACCCAACTCTACATATCTGGAGCAAAGATTTATATCCAAACACTAAAACAGCCCAACCCAACTGAGATCCGAATTCAAAAAAGTAGACATAGATTTATATGTAATTGCATTCAAAATGATATCTTAAAAGTTTATAAATGTAAAATAAATCAGATGCATGTCAGGTTAATCTTGACTCATTGAAGAGTGCTTTACGGGTTCATGGTATTTTATGTGATGATGCCTATTTAAAGGTTTGGTGTTCTTCATTGTTAAGAGCCTCAATCAACGGGCTTTCCTGGATTGGTTAGGGGTTCTGAAAAATATCTTTTGAACACTGGTTTTCTTAGTACAGGGTTTTCAATGTAAACCATTGGTGTTTGTGTTTGCTTTGTGATTGTTTAATTTCTCTAGCTGTGCTCTGTTTTACATGTGGTGTTAGAGTCCATGCAGAACCTAGACTCTTTCACGAGAGTTGTTTGAAAAGGGAAGCCCTGGAGAGAGAGCACGAGCATGAAATTAATCGGTTTAAAAATCCGATGCAAGGAGGGAGTTCTTGAACATAGTAGTGGATTGTCTGGATTGTCTTTACTGAAGATGCTTGTTTGCATAGTAGTGACATTCTTGAGCATGTAAAGATTTTTTTTTTGTTTTTTTGGGTTTGTTATGAGCTTGAAAACGATGGATCTGTTTGTAAATTTGTTGATTTGCTAATTGAGTGTGGACCAGGTAACGTTGGAACCTGATTGAATTGTTGTACATATTTGTAGATCTGGTGTTGAGTGATTTGTACCTGCCAAATGAGTGTGATAATGAGTGTGATCATGGGAAACCTCCATCTGTGAATCATTTTGGGAGCCATGCTTATAGTGTGGTATGGGGAACAATTTTAGAAGGGGATGCTTCATATTGTTGGTTTGGTCAATACCATCAATGGTTTGTGTCCGTTTGAAGCAAAAAGGTCGTGTGAGCATGGGAAACCTCCATCTGTAAATTGTTTTGGGAGCCATGCTTATAATGTGGTTATGGGCAACAATTTTGTAAGGGGATGCTTCATTTGTTGGTTTGATCAATACCATCACTGGATGGTGTCTGGTTGAAGCAAAGGTGTGCTATTGATACACTGTAAACAATTCCTGAAAGAATAAACAAAGGAATGTGATGCACGGAGAAGTTTTTCAGGTGTGCAATAGAGAATGCTGCAATTTGTCTTGGTAGAAATTTATCATGGATATATGCTTGTGGTAGTGAGGATGGGTATGATGGAAGAGGTCATGCGAATTTGAAGCCAAATCAAGAGATTGCTATGTTGAACGGTGGTTGTTCGTCCATGGAAGGACTAGATCATCATGCCAACACATAGAGGACATTCTCTGTGATGGTCAAAGGACTCACTACCCATTGATGAATATTATTTTACAAATTCTTGAGATATTAGTGTGTTGCTCATATTGTGAAATTGCGAGTTGCAAGTTCTACTGATGAAACTTTGGGTGCAACCATGAAGCCATGATGGACCAATAGAGAGCAAGTTTGTTGCTCAATTGTTTCTCTGCCAGAGGCGGTGCATGGTCCAACATGTAGTAGTTGGAGAGGTAGGTATGTTGGAACCTTAGTGGGAGTGAAGAGGTGGAAGATATTTGCTAAGGCCATAGACCTTTGGGTGACCAGTGGGTGATGTTGCTAAGGCCATAGACCTTTGGGATTTTATTGGAACAATGTTATGAAACAAAGAGAAACAATTGGTTCTATTGTAGTTTCATGGAGTCTTTTTGATAAGTTTGGAAACTGAGACTCAGGGGTTGTGTCCCATTAGAACTTAGGTGTATTCCATTATACCAATGAAGCATAATGTGATAGGCCTCATCTAGTATTTTGCCTTTTGAAGTCATAGATGGTTGTAGCATCAATGGTAGAGACATTGTGGGATAGATTACCGCTTAATTGACATTCTTTGGCAAGCTAGTTGGATCAAAGTCGAAGACGAAAGTACTTCATCACTTTAAAGAAAACGAAGAAGTACTTGGTTAGGAAGTACTCAGAGCATGTAATTGTATTTTGAGCAAAAGTGATGTGGAAAATGAAATAGGTTGATGTTTCCTAGCATCATATGCTCGAGCATACAATTGTAAGCATTTTCTAAGCTTGGAGTTAATCACACGCAAATGGGCATCGCATCATATGCTCGAGCATACAATTGTAAGCATTTTGTAAGCTTGGAGTTAATCACATGAGAATGGGCATACCACTGCAAGACCATTTTTATGCATGTATACCCTTGGTTTGGTGGTTCACTGGTGTAAAGTCTAGACGTAGGAGGGAGGGGTATGTGTTTATCCCAAGTCAAGTTTAAAGGGGGAATGCTAGGTTAATATTGATTTAGTCAAGAGTGGTGTAGGGGCCCATGGTATTGATTAGTCTATGGTATTTGATGCGATGATGCCTCGTGAATATGTCATTTCTTTCTATAGTATTTGTTATCGTGCAAACTGTGGGTTGGGAAAAGCCTAATCCAATCCACTGTATGATGATGACGGTGGAAGAATTTACACACTGTCACCTCAGATAAACCTTTCCTTGCTTTTGTGAAGGAAGAATCCAACACAAGGGGGAGTTTCGGGTGACTCTAGGGGGAAATGAAGTGGAAAGTGAGAGTATGGAAGTGAATCCCCTGTAGGTCAAGCTAAGAGATGGCATATGGCTTGGAGATGAGTCTTGGTGATGGTAAATAGTTGCCTGAGACTTGAGTACACGTAGAAGAGAATTGTACCTGCTCGAGACAAGAGAAATGGCCAATATACAAGCCTGAAATAAAGTGGACAAGCAAGAAAAACTTGATGTCCTATATTGTAGTATTAAACATAAATATATATCGGCAAGAACAATAGCTAGTTACTGCAGATTTAACCATCAAAATTGTCAAATAATTATTTGACAATGAAGTACTAAAACGATGATAATTTTCCAATACTTAAGCATGAACTTTGACTATAAATTAGGGCTGTCAAATGAAGTTATCAACAAAGTGTTAGGGCAGCCTTATGGCTGTAGCAAACAATTTCTACAACAAGAAGTTCCAATCATAAAAATCAACAAGTAAATCGTTAGAAAGATAACCAATAACCAATAGAACAATAATCTAGGTTTAGAAGTCAATTTCCACAGTTGAAAATGTTGAATTTTCTCTATGTTGGGCTCAAGGGCATGTAGTTTATTTCATTTAACATGTACTTGAACCATAAACAAATGCAACAACACCATACACAAGTGCTGCAATAACCAAGATTAGAAGAAGAATAACCATGCACAAGAACACAAGAAGTATCATGGGGAAACCCTTATCAAACAAAGGAAAAACCTAACAATCCTTTGCTATATTCTCAAGAGAAGATCCCCCACACCATAGACCTAACACACAAGAGGGTGCTTACCAAAACCTAGAACCTAGTGCCCAAGAGAGGTGCGCACCCCTGTAACAACCCTAATTAACTATTTAATTATCATGTTTGATAAATTTTAATTTAATTAATTATTAAAATAAATTTTATGGAGTCTTTATTATAATATTATCTTATTAAAATTGGTAGTTGAAGTAATTAATGTGACGGATAAGGTGGTTGAGGAATTAATGGGGGATAAGGCGGTTGGAGGATTGAAGGAGGGAGTGGGATTCGAAGGAGGAGGATAAGGGAGAGGGGACAAAACTTGGGGAAGGATCTTTGATTTTTGGGAAGGTAAAAATTTGGGAAAGAGGAAGAAAGGATGAAAGGAGTTTTAGTGAACAATTTGGCTTGAGGACTCTCATAGGGACACAGTTGTTGCTGTGAATTTTGGGTTTGGGGGCTAGGAAACCACAAGGATTCCTGAAGCTAGATAGCTGGAGAGGCTATTCCTAGTTGGCTGGGAGGTTAATATTCAGTTTGGGCAGGATCAACATCATCAACCAGGAAATGGCTAAATCAATTAAGCTTCAGGTTGAGGTAAATACCTTATGCATTTTCTGCTATCATTATATTGTTGTTATCATTATATTGCTGTTAATTATTATGCTGTTAGTATGCTGCTTTTGCTATGCCGTTAATTATTATGTTGTTAGTATGTTGTTGATGCTAAATTGTCAATTACTATGCTGGTAGAAGAATATCAAGAATTTATTTTTAAACTAAGTAGCAGTGATTAAAGAAGTAGATTAGAAAGTATTTATGTATTTATTTATTTTTATGAGGCTTTGTAATTCAAGCCTTTCAAATGGTATCAGAGCCCGGTTTCAAAACTGAAACCTTGGGCTTGAACAACCACTTAGTTGTGCAAACCAGTTCCTAAGATAACATGTAACTTACAACTTGAACCTTGGATAGGTTCATGCAACTACCTTTTGTTTACAACCCTTAATTAAACTAGAAATAACCTAGAAAGGACCTTGGAACCCTAAGGAAACTACCCAAAAAGTTATTGGACAAGAGGGTGAGTGCACCAGGGAAAAGACCCTACCACACCTCATTCAGTCTCATGTTCCTTGTTCCAACCTCTGTACCTCCCCTGCAAAATAACCAGAGGAAATAATTATAAGACTTACATCCTAGAAAACTTTCGGAATATATATATATATATATATATATATATATATATATATATATATAAAACTCAGCGCACAAAAACAAAAATAAATATACATATATATAAATAAGAAATATATTGAAAATATATAGAATAAGATAAAAAAATAAAAACATGACTCTTTTTTATCCAAACTCCAAGTCATATTTGAGTCCGATTCCAAGTGTGAAGCTCGCAAAGAGAGCCCACGGGGACACCCATGGGGTTGTTTGTCTTAATTCCAAGCTCACACCAAATATTACACAAGTGTCTGAGCGCCAAAGTGCTTGAGTTGAGTCCAAGTATCAAACACCCGAGAGTTCATGAGAAGGGAAAAATGTGCACAACACATCACAAGGCAGCGCACCTGTCCAAGCCAGTGACCACGATGAAGGAGGAGCCCACGAGGGGCTTGTTATTTCCTCAATAGATACATGCGCTAAGCCTCAAACAACGATCCAAGCACTATCGACCAAAGTCCATTAGCTATCAGCCAAACCATAAATCCCAAATACCGAGCACCAGGTAAGACAGGAAGCATATCGACCTAGCACATTCATAGCCATGAATTTAGTCACATGGTTTTCGTTCTCGCCCTCTGCACGCCTGCCTCTGATCCCATGCACCTCATCCCACAAGGCTCGTGCACACGACGTTCTCCTGGAAAGCCGAATAAACATCAAGCAAACAATATAAGTCAAAGCCCACCTAGCGACCAAGCACCAAGCCACGAAGGAGGGGCCCACGAAGGGGCGTTATAGTGCTCAACACGTCCAATAGACCCCGCCATGGAGGAAGGAGCCCGCCAGTTCCTCCAACGCCCAACCAAGCACCGAAACCTCGACCCCTTGCTATGCAAATAACTCACCAGTCTGTGCTCAAACTAAACGCCCAACAACAAAGCATCGAGAGTCAAGTCACGAGGAGCAATGCTCACACAAAGGCGCCAAGGAAACAACCCACAGACTCATTGCTTGTCCACCCGTGCTCAAACCAAACGTCCAACATCAAGCTCACGAGATCACACAAACTCCGTGCTCGTCGACATGCTAAGTAGTTGTAGAGGGAAGAGGATGTTGGGAAGAAACGTTATGGGGTGCGAGTGAGAGTTTTTGGGGGTAGGGTTTTGGGGGGGAGGGGGGAACATGTGGGCCTCCTTTGAGGACCCGCGATGCCCGACTTCAATTATTCTAAATTCTTTTAAAATTTTAATTATTTTAATTATTTTAAATGATTTTAAATTTTAATTATTTTAATTTCTTCTACATTTTTAATTATTTTTAATTTTAATTATTTTAATTAGAAAAACTCAAACTATTGTTATAATGTAGGGTTTAAAAAAAATTAAAAAATAAAAATAATATAAAATTAAAGTGATAAATTAATGTATGGCTTGTTAATTAAAGTGATTAATTAACATTACCTTAAATTAATATAATGCTATTAAGGGTAATGTGATAAATTTTTAGTTAATCAATTATAAAACATTATTAAATAAGAGAGGGTTTAATTAATTATAAGGTATATAAGGATATCAGGGCTATAATGCATGTTAAGGAAATACTTAGGGTAAGTGGTGAAGTACCCCACAGTGCTATCTTAGCTAGTGAGGTGAGAGAGTTAGCAATATACTTAGACAATGATACCAAACTTAGATGCTTTAACCCTGACTTAAGCCACTTACCCTAAAGATAGTAACGTCCGTTTACAGACAAGTAAAAAAAAAACTTACGCCTAACCCTATGTTTACAAGTATAAGTTGAGTGAATGTGGACTGCCTTAAAACTCTTCCCTGATAAACATTTGGTTTGATGCATATTCAGTTATTCAAGATGGTTAGGACTCGGGGAAATTGAGGCCGAGGGCCATCGTCGCAAGGACCGCCAACGCCGTCGCTACTGCCACCACCATCGCCTGAATTAACTCTCATTTTGCGCTCTTTGGAGGCTATTAATGAGACATTAAAGGTGCGTCAGTCAACAGATGTCGAAGTGGAACCCCCACCATCTGGGGTGGGTAACCCTGAAGCGTCGAGGGACTCAGAGGGAGGGCCTCCACCCGGGGACATCACCAGAGAACTACAGAAGATCAAACTCCTAGAGTTTGTCGGGGGTCGTGCAAGTGAACGTGCAGAGACATGGTTGGAAGGAATGACACGATGTTTCTCCTTAAGAGACTATGCTTCCACTTCAAAGGTGAAAATAACAATCTTTCAGTTGAGGGGCAGTGCCTGGAATTAGTGGGGTAACCTGGAGAGGCAATTGCACCTTACCCTAAACATCGTCTCATGGGAACTTTTTGAGGAAAGGTTTCAGATGAAATATTTGTTGGCTTACTACAAGGAACAACAGGTGGGAGCATTTCATGCTCTAGTTCAAGGAAACAAGACCGTGGAGGAGTACGAGATCATGTTCATGGAGTTGGTAAAATATGTCTCGTACATGGATACCGATCAACGACAGTCAAAACGTTTTGTGTATGGGTTAAACCCTAAGATAAGGGCCATGGTACGGATGTGGAAATCGTCGTCAGTAGCTGAAGCAGTTGAAAATGCACGTTATGCAGAGGAGCATATGAGCTTAAACAAAGGTATGAGATCAACCTTTCCACAACATCCTTGATTCGTGGGGAAGGCCCCTAGGACCTTCTCCAAGGGAGGGAGCTCTAGGCAGCCTCCTTATGGAAATAGAGTCACACCTAGGGCAATTGCTACAGGTATCTCAATGGCAGCGAGTGCAACATCCCACTCATCACTAACGACGCAGGCAGGTCCACGACCTTCTCAGGGAGCAACAAGTAGGGGCATGGGCTCCAGGGGAATGAACTCATTTCAAAGACCGTCACATGGCAATGCGCATGTTCCATCTCGTGTTACGTGTTGGGGGTGTGGAGGACCCCATTACTAGCGTGTGCCCATAGTTGCAAGAAGGATTTGTGCATAGAGAAGGAAAGGCCCCGATGGGAAGAGCGAGAAGTAGCCACCATATTTATGCAGCGGTTAATAATTGCCAGACAGAACATCAATCCACGATGGTGGAGTCGTCATGTACGCTAAATCATGTCAATGTTAAAATTTTATTTGATTCTGGTGCTACAGATAGTTTCATTTCACCTTCATTAGAAAAGTGTGGGTTGGTAGCCTACGAGCACGATGACTTTAAACAAATCGAGATGGCTTAGGGGGAAAAACAAGCAGTAGGACCTAGCGTTGATAATTGTCTAGTAGACCTGGGAGTGTGTACTACTAGGTTGAACGTATATGTCACTGCTCTGGGTATGTATGACCTAATCATTGGAATGGATTGGTTAGAAGCCCATCGAGCTATGGTAGATTGTTTCACGAAAATGGTGCTTTGTGTTGACGATGAAGGAAGGTCAATAAAGATCCATGGTGTACGGAGGAAGGTGTCTCTACGGTTTATCTCGACCATGAAGGTTAAACGTTGCATGAGGCAAGGTTGTCAACTATATGTAGTGGAAGCAATCAATGAAAGGAAATGACCCTCCTTGGATCAGTACCCAGTATTGTCGGAGTTTAAGGATGTTTTCCGAAAGAGTTGCTGGGGTTACCTCTTGAGAGGGAGCTTGATTTTACCATTGAGCTAAAACTTGGTGCAAAGCCAATTTCCAAGACTCTGTATAGGACGAAAGAGCCAAAACTTTGTGAGTTGCAGATGCAGTTGAAAGAACTACTCGACTTAGGGCTAATAAAGCCTAGTGTCTCACCTTGGGGTGCACCAGTAATTTTTTTGAAGGATGGTTCCTTACGACTGTGTATAGATTATAGGGACTTGAACCGTGCTACAATGAAAAATAGGTACCCAATGCCACAGATAGATGCTCTCTTTGATCAGATGAAAGGAGCACTAGTGTTCTCAAAAATTGATTTGTGATCAGGGTATCACCAGTTAAGGATTAAGGAAGGTGATATTCCTAAAACTGCATTCCGAACTCGGTTTGGGCATTACGAGTTCGTTGTAGTACCTTTCGGTTTGACCAATGCGCCAACAATATTCATGAGCCTCATGAATGGTGTTTTCCGAAAGTACTTAGACTGCTTTGTACAGGTCTTTTTGGATGCTATCCTCATCTATTCCAAGAATGAAAGAGAACACGAAGAACACTTGCGAGTGGTGTTGTCATGCCTTAGAGAGAACAAATTGTATGGCAAGTTGTTGAAGTGTTTTTTCTTCCAGAAAGAAATTCACTATTTAGGTCGTATCATTTTCGGTGAAGGAATCTTTGTGGACCCAGAAAAGGTAAAGGCCATTATGAATGGCCAGTGCCAAAAAATGCTCATGAGGTAAGAAGCTTCATGTGGCTAGCGGTTTCAGAGATTTGTGGAAGGGTTCTCTAAAATAGCGAAATTCATCACCACTTTTTAACGCAAGGGGGTCAGGTATGAATGGACAAAAGAATGCGATAGTGCATTCATCGAGCTTAAGAGGTTACTAACTAGTGCACCAATTCTACGAGTGTCGGATATGGAAAAAGACTTCATAGTCTGCACAGATGCCTCGAAGCAAGGGTTGGGGGCTGTGCTAATGCAGGATGGAGGAGTGATAGCGTATGCGTCAAGGAAGTTGAGACAACATGAGGAGCTTTATGCTACTCATGATTTAGAGTTGGCAACTGTAATGATAGCTTTGAAACTTTGGAGGCACTATCTAGTGGGGCGAAACTTTGAGCTCAAAATGGACCATGAAAGTTTAAAACATCTCTTCACTCAAAGGGATCTCAATGCCAAGTAGAGGCGATGGAGTGAGTTTATGGGTGAGTACGATTTTGGAATTTCGTACATCAAGGGAAATGAAAATGTGGTCACAGATGCCTTGAGTAGGAGACCACATGTCTTCTCCTTGGTACCCTTAAAAGTCAATCTTAGGGAGCATGTGTGGGGGCAACTTCTTGGAGATAGTTGGTATTTAAAGGTTACTTCAACCCTCCAGAGTGGAAGGAAATTAGGTCCAAAGTATGAAGGATATATGATGCAGGAGCATCGCCAATAACAAGCGAGCGGGGGACAAACGCCAACGCATTTTGGCACATGATGAATTGTTTGAAATGTTTTGAAGTTTGATACGCCAAACATAAATGAAACAATTAAGAAAGGGCGTACTTGTAGATTGTAATCAGACCTTGAGTGTCCCGCTCTCGTCTGAAGGATTAAGAGGCATTTATGCTAGTAAATGTAAGTAGGTAGCTTTAAATTCTTAGATTAGACAGTTTTAGGAGCCGGAGGGAAAACAAATATAGACACCCTCACTTGTATCATTGTAACATTAGCAGCATAATCAATCAAGAGAGCATAGGAGAGCAGAAGTAGAGAGTTGTGTAGAGTAAAACCCATGCACAGAAGTTCTGGATTAATACAAAGATCTTTAGTTGAAACTCATGGCGTTCAATTGCTTTCTGTGTTTGTACATGTTGATTGATATATGCTTGTTACTCTCTGTTATGCATTTGCTTTGATGCGTGAATGTATGATTTCATATTTAATGTCTGGAATCTGAAGAGATGGAGAGTAAGGAATGAGTTTCAATTGTTTCTCTGTCTGAGCGAGAGTTTTCCTGCAAGGAGTGCAGCGAAATTTGTTCGCAAGGAGTGCGTTGACATAAAACAGAGTTCGTCTCTGAAAGTTCAGGAGGGATAACATTGTTCTCATTCTTGCAGAAGTGTAAGTTAAGCACAGGAGTCGTGCAAGGTGTGCGCAGGCCGAGTAGATTCTCAGAGTTTGTAACCTGAGGGAAGAATTGAAGGACTGCTGCTGCAAAAAGAGTGCACAGAGTCTAAGAATTCAAATACTTGGAGTGTATTTGAAGAAGTGCCGCAAGGAGTGCGCATCGGAATTTTCCCCAAAGGACTTGAGGATTTTTCAATCAAGCTCAGGAGGGATAGGATCTTCGAAGCTGTCGAAGAAAAGCTCAAGAGAGCTAGTGCCTTGAAGTATTGGAAGAAGGCGCAACAACGTTGGTTTGTTGGTGGACAAGTTTCGTGAAGGCATACTTGTTCATTTCGCAGGAGTGTTAAGGAGGATTTGAACGGTCGGAATTCTCCGTGGAGAATTCACAAAGTTCAGAGAACCGTCAGATCTTGCAAAGGAGCAAGAAGGATTACGGTGAATGTTTTTCTAAGTGCAAGCTCATGAGAAATCGAGCCGTAGGATCTGAGCCAACAATGACCGTTGGATCACTCGCGTAATCTCATTTCGTGGATTCACGAGTTGAAGGTTTAAAACCTTTGCATCAAGATTTGCGAAGTCACGAGAGAATCACAGCCATCCATCGGAGGAGGACAGGTGGCAAAGATCAAGGGATCTCGCGAACTTGGAGGTTCGCAAGGTGAGAGCCCAAAGATTGGGTGCTCCAAGTCGTGAGTGGTGAAATCGCGAGGAGCTAGGACAACCATAGGATCTGAGCCAACAGGGGCCGTTGGATCACTCACGTAATCTCATTTCGGGGTTTCGTGGGTTGAAGAACCGAAAGCTTAGCATCGGGATTCGTGAAGTTGCGAAGTCCGAAACTCCAAAAAGGCGGGAAGTTCCGTTGTGGGACCCACATTGACGACGTGTCGAAATTTCGGCATATCGATGGATAGGAAGTCGAGACTTTTGTCTCGAAAGTCCCAAAGTCGCGAGTTGCGATAAGGAGTAGCGAAGAGTTTGGGATCTCGACACTTTGGGTGTCGGGGTACAAAGGAGGTAGCGCTTCAGGAAGCGAAGTCGTGAAGTGTCGAAGCTGGCCACGAGGGACACGTGGTAGAACTGCAAGGTGGGCCTGTGCGATAGATAGGCGGACACGTGTCACCTAGTGAAAGGAGTCAACACCTGTTGACCTCTCGCATCTCGGGGATTCGTGAGGTAAGGGAACAAGAGTTCAACCCTTCGACTTGCGAAGTCGCGAGTAGCGAGAACGCGAGGAGAAAAGTGAACATCGCTTCTCGGGGTTTCGTGAAAGGAAGGTGCCAAGGTTGGACATGGAAACTCGCGAAGCGGCGAGTAGCGAGAGGAGCTAGTGTTAAGCCTAGCCGATGGTCACTCACGGAAGGTGCTGACAAAAGAAGAGCTATACCCATTTTGTGATCTTAGGTATCGCAAGATTGAGAAGGAAGAGTCAGGAGTCACGACTCACGAACTTGCGAGTTGCGACAAGTGCCTTTGGAATTTGGAGCCTTGGTCATAGCGCTGTGGTCGCACGAAAAGGCAGAGCTCACGCCTAGTGTTGTTTGCACAGGGGAGCTTCTGAAAGGACCTGTGGATCGATAATTTGTGATTCCAGCAGGGAATCTAAAGAGCCGATTCGTCTCGAGGGAGATAAAGAACGAACTTGTGAGTGGATCTTGGCCCGAGGGCTGATAGGTTTGCGTCAAGTGGTATCAGAGCTTGACTTTGTTTGTATACTTCAGACAGGGAAAGCGAGAAAGAAATCTCAGCCATGCCTTCGAGAAGAAGAGACAGACAAACACCCGATCCGCCAGAGGAAAGGGAAATGACAAGAGGAAGGGGTAGGCAGGTGCCAAATCCAGCCATGGAAAGAGATGCGTGATATACGTGCCAGACTCGAGGACATGGAGACAACACAGAGACGCACAATTGGTGTTGGAGATGTCAGTGATTCCGAAAGCGAAAATGAAGCTGGACATGAAGGGGAAGAAGTCACAACAGAAGATGTAGCAAATGAACGCCTGATTAGGGCTGTTGCAAGAATGGGTGCTAGGGAAAAAATGGATACTCCAGTATATGAAGGAAACCTGGATGCTGAAGAGATTCTAGATTGGATTAGAGCTTTGGACACATATTTTGACTATGAAGATGTCGAGGAAGACAAAAAGGTCAAACATGTTGTCACAAGATTGAAAGGACATGCAACATTGTGGTGGAATAAACTACAAGCTGACAGATGCTGCAAAGGCAAGCAGAAGATCAAGAGTTGGGATAGGATGATCACGAAGATGAAGGCGAAATTCATTCCCAGGGATTACCAAATTACTCTGTTTCGAAGGATGCAGAATTTGAGACAGAAACCGATGTCAGTGAAGGAATATATTGAAGAATTCTACAAGCTGAACATCAGAGCAGGTCATCGCGAAAGTGATGATGAAAAAGTTGCTAGGTACATGAATGGTCCGAGATACGACATTCAGGATGAGATGAGCATGATGACCATCCGAACGGTGGAAGATGCTTATCATATGGCTCTAAAGGCTGAAGAGAAGCTGAGCTGAAAACAAGGTCAAAGAGGCCGAGGCAGAAGTCAGTCCAGAGGCAAATCAGTTGCCCAGGATAGAAATCAGAAACCCAAGGAAGACTGGAAGAAACCTCAAACTCAAACTGAGAGAGGTGGAATCTCACAGAGAGGGCAACATACTGAATAGAGAGGTCAGTATGTTGATGGAAACATTTTTCCTCGTACCAGAGGTAGAGGAAGAGGAAGAGGTGGAGTGGTGAAATGCTTCACATGTGGAAAGGTCGGACATAACTCTTATGAGTGTCCAGACATAAAGAAAGAAGGTGGTGAAACTCACATTGCCGAAGCACAAAGAAGGAATGTTGAGGCAGAGGATGCTGAAGGCGGAAGATCGCTGATGATGCGAAAAGTTCTCTTAACACCAGAGAAGGAGGTGGAGAGTTCGGTCCAAAGGAACAAACTTTTTCGGACTGCTTGCAAGACCAAAGATTGGGCATGCAAAGTCATTGTAGACAGTGGTAGCACAGATAATCTCATTTCTACAGAGATGGTAGAAAAGCTGGAGGTGGAGACGTTTGAACATCCGAGCCCATACAGAGTTTCATGGCTACAAAAAGGACATTAGGTAAATGTCACTAAACAATGTTTAGTTGAATTTAAGATAGGAGGGTATAAAGAGGAAATACTCTGTGATGTTATTCCCATGGATGTTTGTCATCTATTGCTGGGTAGACTGTGGCAATATGACAGGAATGTGATTCATGATAGGAGGAAGAATACATACACCCTAGAGAAGAATGGGAGAACTCACATGTTGCTTCCAGTCAAAGATAAAGAGGTGAAACCTGAAGTAAGCAATGTTGTACTTCTCATGACTGGGAAGGAACTTCTTATAGAGGTTAAGAAGGAGGAACCACAATTCATTGTGGTCAGTAAGTCTAAAATTGTTCTAACCAGTACAAGGGTAGATGATTTACCAGAAGAGGTTCATAAATTGTTGGAAGAGTTTGCTGACATAGTAGTGGACGAACTACCTTGTTCGTTGCCACCGATCAGAAGTGTGAGTCATCATATTGATCTCATACCTGGAGCTAGTTTACCAAACAAAGCAGCATATAGATTGACGCCGCAGGAGAATGAAGAAGTCAAAAGATAGGTCCAGGATTTAATGGACAAGGGGTTGGTTAGAGAAAGCTTGAGTCCATGTGCTGTTCCGACAGTGCTCAGTTCGAAGAAAGATGGAGGCTGGAGGATGTGTACTGACTCAAGGGCAATCAATAAGATAACCATCAGGTACAGATTTCCATTGCCAAGAATGGATGATTTGATGGATTGTTTGAGTGGAGCCAATTTTTTTTCGAAGATTGATTTGAAAAGTGGATATCATCAAATTCGTATGAGAGAAGGCGATGAATGGAAGACAACCTTCAAGACTAATGAAGGGTTGTATGGATGGCTTGTTATGTCGTTTGGCTTAAAAAACGCGCCGAGCACTTTCATGAGATTGATGAATGAAGTCCTTAAGGATTTCATCAGAAAATTTGTCATTGTGTATCTTGATAACATACTGATTTTTAGTAAAACGGAGGCAGAGCATCTGAAAAATTTGGCTACAGTAATGAAGAGGCTACAACAAGAGAAGCTGTTGATAAACATGAATAAATCCTCATTCATGAAGACAGAGCTCATTTATTTGGGATTTTTTTTATTTCTGCAGACAAGTTGAAGATGGATCCAGATAAGGTGGAGGTAATTAAGAATTGGCCATCACCGAAGAGTATATTTGAGGTTCGAAGTTTTCACGGATTTGCTAGTTTCTACAGGAAGTTCATTAGGAATTTCAATGGAATTAGTGCATCGATGATGGACACAGTGAAGAAGAGACACAAGTCTTTTCACTGGATAGAAGAGGCGGAGAAAAGGTTCAATTTGTTGAAAATGAAAATCACGGAACAACCAATTTTGGTGTTGCCAAATTTCAAAAAGACATTTCAAGTAAAATGTGATGCAAGTGGATTTGCAATAGGGGCAGTGTTGAGCCAAGAAGACAGGCCGATAACAGACTTCAGCGAGAAGCTGAATGAAGCGAAAATAAAATACTCCACGTATGACAATGAGTTCTATGCTATTATTCAGGCATTGAAGAAATAGAGACACTATTTGATTCCTAAGGAGTTTGTCTTATACAGTGACAATCGTGCTTTGCAATTTGTGACTCAACAGGAGAAGTTGAATCAAAGACATGTTAAATGGGTTGAATACATGCAGAACTTTAGTTTTGTAATTAAACATATTTCTGGAACTGCTAACAAAGTTGCTGATGCTTTGAGCAGGAAATATTTGCTGTTGCAGGAGTTCAGAGTCAAAACACTGGGTTTTGATGATCTCAGGGACATGTACAGAGATGATCCAAATTTTAAGGAGGCATACGAAGCAGCTGAGAATCCAATTCTTAGGAACATAAGCCAATGGATAGAATACATGATCCAAGAAGGATTACTGTTTAAGGGTAATCAACTTTGTATTCCAAAATGCTCCATGAGGGAGAATCTGCTGAAGGAGAAGCACAGTGGAGGATTGGCCGGGAATTTCGGTCATGACAAGACGTTCTCAAAGTTAATTGAGTCATATTTTTGGCCAGTAATGAGAGAAGACGTCAAAATATTCGTGGACAGATGCAAAATTTGTCAGCATTTAAAAGGAAAGAGGCAGAATGCAGGCTTTTATCAACCGCTACCCATACCTGAGAGGCCATGGGATGCAGTCAACATGGATTTCATATTGGGGTTGTTGAGAACACAAAGGGTTTGACTCGGTCTTTGTAGTGGTAGATAGATTTTCTAAGATGGCACACTTCATACCATGTCAGAAAACCAGTGATGCAACTCACATTGCGAATCTGTTTTTCAAAGAAGTCATTCGACTTCACGACTTACCAAGGAGCATAGTTTCGGATTGAGACGCCAAGTTCGTGGGACACTTCTGGAGAACCTTATGGAAAAATCTAGGAATGAACTTGTCGTTCAGTTCAACTTATCATCCTCAGACGGATGGACAGACAGAAGTTGCCAACAAAAGTTTGGGAGACTTGTTGAGGAGCTTGGTGACAGAACACCACAGTCAGTGGGACAACATTCTGCCACAGGAGGAATTTTCTTATAATGATTCAATCAACAGAAGCACAGGGCAGTGTCCATTCCAAATTGTTTACGTGATGCAACCAAGAGGAGTTTCAGAATTGAGGGATTCAGAACGGGATGAGATAAGAAGTGCTAGTGCAGAATATTTTACCGAAGCAATGAAGGAACTTCACAGCCAGGTGAAGGAGCGATTGCAGAACTCGAGCCAAGAGTATAAGCGCAGAGCAGATCAACACATGAGACAACTTCAATTTGAGGTTGGTGATTTGATTCTAGCACATCTGAGAAAGGAAAGGTTCTCAAAGGGGACATATAACAAACTGAAGATGAAGAAGATCGAACCATGTAAGGTCTTGAAGAAAATTGGGGCAAATGCTTATGAGATTGAATTACCCAATGGGATCGAAATTTCTCCGATATTCAACATCTTAGATTTGTACCCTTATAAAGCTGAAGAAGCAGGAACAAGTGGTGAACAACCAGAGGTTCAGTGGACTAAACAGATGCCAGTTGCAGAGAAGCCACAGATGAAAAGCATACTGGACAAAAGAGTTAGCAAAAGGACCAGAAGAAGGGAATATTTTGAATACTTGGTCAAGTGGAAGGGACATCCAGTTGAAGATGCCATCTGGGAGAATGAAGCAGAGATCCAGAAGCAAGGACAGACCATGCGAGAGCTCATGGACAGGAGCCCATGAAAATTTTCAAGCGAGGGAGTATGATGCAGGAGCATCGCTGATAACAAGCGAGCGGGCGGAAAACGCCAACGCATTTTGGCACATGATGAATTGTTTGAAATGTTTTGAAGTTTGATACGCCAAACATAAATGAAACAATTGAGAAAGGGCATACTTGTAGATTGTAATCAGACCTTGAGCGTCCTGCTCTCGTCTGAAGAATTAAGAGACATTTATGCTAGTAAATGTAAGTAGGTAGCTTTAAATTCTTAGATTAGACAGTTTTAGGAGCCAGAGGGAAACAGATATAGACACCCTCACTTGTATCATTGTAACATTAGTAGCATAATCAATCAAGAGAGCATAGGAGCGCAGAAGCAGAGAGCTGTGTAGAGTAAAACCCATGTAAAAAAATTCTGGATTAATACAAAGATCTTTAGTTCAGACTCATGGTGTTCAATTTCTTTCTGTGTTTGTACATGCTGATTGATATATGCTTGTTACTCTTTGTTATGCATTTTCTTTGATGCATGAATGTATGATTTCATATTTAATGTCTGAAATCTGAAGAGAGGGAGAGTAAGCAATGAGTTTCAATTATTTCTCTGTCTGAGCGAGAGTTTTCCTGCAAGGAGTGCAGTGAAATTTGTCCGCAAGGAGCGCGTTGACAGAAAACAGAGTTCGTCTCTGAAAGCTCAGGAGGGATAACATTGTTCTCATTCTTGCAGAAGTGCAAGTTAAGAACATGAGCCGTGCAAGTTGTGCGCAGGACGAGTAGATTCTCAGAGTTTGCAACTTGAGGGAAGAATTGAAGGACCACTGCTGCAAAAAGAGTGCACAGAGTCTAAGAATTCAAATACTTGGACTGTATTTGAAGAAGTTCCGTAAGGAGTGCGCGCCAGAGTTTTCCCCAAAGGACTTGAGGATTTTTCAATCAAGCTCAGGAGGGATAGGATCTTCGAAGCTGTCGAAGAAAAGCTCAAGAGAGCTAGTGCCTTGAAGTATTGGAAGAAGGCACAACAACGTTGGTTTGCTGGTGGACAAGTTTCGTGAAGGCATACTTGTTCATTTCGCAGGAGTGTTAATGAGGAATTGAACGGTCGTAATTCTCCGTGGAGAATTCACAAAGTTCTGAGAACCGTCAGATCTTGCAGAGGAGCAAGAAGGATTACGATGAATGTTTTTCTAAGTGCAAGCTCAGGAGAAATCGGGTCGTAGGATCTGAGCCAACAATGACCTTTGGATCACTCGCGTAATCTCATTTCGTGGATTCGCGAGTTGAAGGTTTAAAACCTTTACATCAAGATTTGCGAAGTCGCGAGTGGCGAAGTCGCAAGAGAATCGCAGCCGTCCATCGAAGGAGGACAGGTGGCGGAGATCAAGGGATCTCGCGAACTCGGAGGTTCGCAAAGTGAGAGCCCAAAGATTGGGTGCTCCAAGTCGCGAGTGGCGAAATCGCGAGGAGCTAGGAAAACTGTAGGATCTGAGCCAACAGGGGCCGTCGGATCACTCACGTAATCTCATTTCGGGGTTTCGTGGGTTGAAGAACTGAAATCTTAGTATCAGGATTCACGAAGTTGCAAAGTCCGAAACTCCAAAAAGGCGGGAACTTCCATTGTGGGATCCACGTTGACGACGTGTCGAAATTTCGACATTTCGGCATATCAGTGGATAGGAAATCGAGACTTTTGTCCCGAAAGTCCCAAAGTCGCGAGTTGTGATAAGGAGTAGCGAGGAGTTTGGGATCTCGGCACTTTGGTTGTTTGGGTATAAAGGAGGTAGCGCTTTGGGAAGCGATGTCGCGAAGTGCCGAAGCTGGCCACGAGGGACACGTGGTAGAACTGCAAGGTGGGCCCGTGCGATAGATAGGCGGACACGTGTCACCTAGTGAAAGGAGTCAACACCCGTTGACCTCTTGCGTCTCAGGGATTCGTGAGGTAAGGGAACGAGAGTTCAACCCTTCGACTTGCGAAGTCGCGAGTAGCAAGAACGGGAGGAGAAAAGTGAACATCGCTTCTCGGGGTTTCGTGAAAGAAAGGTGCCAAGGTTGGACGTGGAAACTTGGGAAGCGGCGAGTAGCGAGAGGAACTAGCGTTAAGCCTAGCCGATGGTCATGCGTGGAAGACGCTGAAAAAAGAAGAGCTATACCCATTTTGTGATCTCGAGTATCGCGAGATTGAGAAGGAAGAGTCGGGAGTCACGACTCACGAACTCGTGAGTTGCGAGTTGCGACAAGTGCCTTTGGAATTTGGGGCCTTGGTCATAGCACTGTGGTCGCATGAAAAGGTGGAGCTCATGCCTAGTGCTGTTTGCACAGGGGAGCTTCCGAAAGGACCCATGGATCGATAATTTGTGATTCCAACAGGGAATTTAAAGAGCCGATTCGGCTTGAGGGAGATAAAGAACGATCCTGTGAGCGGATCTCGGCCTGAGGGCCGATAGGTCTGCGTCAATATAGCCTAGAAGTAGATGGACTATTAAGATATCAAGGAAGGATGTACATCCTCGAAGGTGGGGGTATTCGAAGCATCATACTCAAGGAAGTCCATAGAGCACTTTATTGTGCGCATCCGGGTGTGAAGAAAATCTATGTAGACATGAAGAAGATTTTATTTTGGATAGGCATGAAGCGTGATGTAGTCCATTTCGTTGCCAAGTTCCTAGAGTGTCAACAAGTGAAAGTTGACCACCACCACCCGACAGGTCTCCTATAATTGCATGATGTCCCTATGTCCAAATGGAAAGTCATTTCTATGGATTTTGTTGTGGGATTTCTGCTCACATCGCATAGACACAATGCCATTCTTGTGATAGTTGATAAGTTGACCAAGAGTGCTCATTTTCTTCTGGTTAGAGACACTTACGATGTCACTGATGTGGCATGCGTGTTTGTAAGTGAGGTCATCCATTTGCACGGTTTACCCAAGAAGATCATTTCAGATAGGGACTCTAGATTCACTTCTAGGTTTTGGACAAGTTTGCACTCAACGTTGGGGACACAGTTGAACTTAAGCACAACTTATCATCCTAAAAAAAATGGGCAAACTGAGAGAGTAAATCAGGTTATGAAAGACATGCTTAGGATGTATGTTATGGATAATCAAACCCATTGGGAGAAGTACCTACCTTTGGTAGAGTTTGCCTACAATCACAGTTTTCATAGCTCCATTAGAATGCTACCCTACAAATCTCTGTATGGAAGGCCATGAAAAACACTGTTGAGTTGGGAAAAGTTAGAAGACCGAGTGAAAATTGGGCCATAATTGATTCAAGATATGGAGGAATAGGTGATTCAGATTAGGCAGAAACTAAATGAAGCACATGATAGACATAAAAGTTACGCTGATGCACATAGGACTGATCGAAGTTATAAAGTGGGAGATCAAGTTTTCATTTGTATCAGGGCTAATAAGAGTACCATTCGGTTCGGTAAGGGGACAAAGTTGTCGCCTCGATTTATAGGACCGTTCAAAATCCAAGAGAGAATTGGACCCGTTGCCTATCGTCTCGTATTGCCACCCCACTTGCATAAAAATCATAATGTTTTTCATGTATCTGTTCTACTTCATTATGTTGCCAACTAATCTCATAAACTGAATTGGAATGAATTGCATGTATCAGACACGGGAACCCTCACAGTAGAACCGTTACGCATATTGGACCGTAGGGCCCAACAACTCCAGAACCGTCTAATAGACCAAGCTAAGGTCTAGTGGGACAAGTATAGCCTAGGATCTGCTACTTAGGAGGATGCCGAGACCTTACGACGAGATCATCCCTAACTTTTTTTGACCACCTCGAGAATATGTTTCTCAAAGGTTGGGTGTATGTAATACCACATTTTGACTTAGACATCTAGAATTATATAAGGCCTAATCACCTTTATTTTCTATTCACTGTGAAACTATTAATGATACACTTGAACTTTTAAGACGTATGAACCTATGTGAATGTCAATTCTATGAATGTTTAATGTTATTTGAATGATGATGGATATTATGCAATCTATTATGTGAATGCCAATTCTATGAAAGTTTAATGTTATTTGAATGATGATGGATATTATGCAATCTATTATGTGAATGACAATTCTATGAATGTTTAACGTTATTTGATTATGGGGATATTATGCGATCTATTTCTAACTTGAAAATTTTGACATTTAAAGTTGTTGGTATGTGGATACCGAATTGAGATTATAGTTTAATGTATTTACATGATGATAATGCATAGATATGTATGAGTTTGTGTTATAGACTAATATGCAGGTCAATGGGCTATGAAATAGCCAAAGGATAATGATAATAAAAGTTTATGTCGTGAACACCGACCGATAAACAATATGTTATGAATCTTTGTATGTGAAATTATGTTGGTTCGAATGCTTTTCTATGATATATGGACCAGTGTAGGTTTTCAGGTGGTGAGACTGCCTAAAATTGAATATACAATGACAAAATTCCCAACAACACAGTGCCACTGTATGTTCCATGGTAGGGTGTGGACCGTAGTCCTATTAAGAGGGGTGGAGGCATTTTCCACCGTGTATCATCTGAAACCTGGAGTCACGGGAGGACGGTGTTAGCTCACACTCCCCTAGACGTGTGATGATCACTCTCAGTTGCCTGCTGGGGAAGCTTGGTCAGGAGAGTTGACACTTCCGCTTACGAGTTCTATTTAGAGTTAGGTCAATATAGTTGACGCTCCAAGATAGTCCAACAGAGGAAGGATAGGAATGGAAGACGGAAGTAAGTTAGGGAGGAATGATGAATAGAAATAGTAGAGAGCGTGTGGGGATTTCTCCTTATAGTAGAATTTATTTTTTCCCCCCTTTTTGAAAAAATAAATGAATATATGTATATTTATAATTGCTTAACTGAACTACAATTATCTAAATGAATGTTGTTGTGATAAATTATTATAATTGAGAGATTTTTCAAACATTTTAATTGGTTTATTATCTTTTATGAAATGAATGGTCTTGTTGATTGGATTGGATGCATATAAGAATTACTATAGGTGTAATAATTAATGTCATTAGTACATGCGCGAGTCTTGTATGTGCTAGCTACACATGCATTCCTTGCACATGTACACTAGTATGTATAAGTGCTTTTTTTTATTGATGATGTTGCTTATTTGATGTGGATGTATGAACCATGTGTTATTATCCCTGTATTGTAAATTAGTCTAACTTCGGGACAAATTTTCTTGAAGGGTGGGTGTATGTAACAACTCTAATTAGCTATTTAATTATCATGGTTGATAAATATTAATTTAATTAATTATTAAAATAAATTTTATGGAGTCTTCATTATAATATTATTAAAATTGGTAGTTGAAGTAATTAATGGGAGGGATAAGGTGGTTGAAGAATTAATGGGGGATAAGGAGGTTGGAGAATTGAAGGAGGGAGTGGGATTCAAGGGAGGAGGATAAGGGAGAGGAGACAAAACTTGGGGAAGGATCTTTGGTTTTTGGGAAGGTAAAAATTTGAGAAGGAGGAGGAAGAAAGGATGAAATAAGGAGTTTTAGTGAACAATTTTGTTTGAGGACTCTCATAGGGACACAGTTGTTGCTGGGAATTTTGGGCTCGGGGGCTAAAAAACCGCAAGGATTCCTGGAGCTAGGGAGTCGGAGAGGCTATTCCTAGTTGGTTGGGAGGTTAATACTCAGTTTGGGCAGGATCAACATCATCAACCAGGAAAGAGCTAAATCAACTAAGCTTCAGGTTGAGCTTCAGGTTGAGGTAAATACCTTATGCATTTTCTTCTATCATTATATTTTTGTTATCATTATATTGTTGTTAATTATTATGTTGTTCGTATGCTGCTGTTGCTATGCTGTTAATTATTATGTTGTTAGTATGCTGCTATTGCTAAACTGTCAATTATTATGCTGGTAGAAAATATCAATAAAGGAAATTCTAAACTAAGTAGCAGTAATTAAAGAAGTAGACTAGAAAATATTTATGTATTTATTTATTTTTACGAGGCTCTGTAATTCAGGCCTTTCAACTTTAGCCGTACATGCACTTGTTGAAATTTCCAAATGACAAGTGAGTGTGTGTAATCCTCAATGGGGATTCACCTTTATTTATATAAGAATCGACACAACAAAAGGTGTGTCTATTGGCACAATAGGGCCGACCTCATTAACTCAATAATATATTTTATCATTACACAAATATTAATTATCTTTCACATATGGTGGGGCCGACTTGTACCCTTTACATCACAAATTAGGGTTACAAGTAAATCTTACTCTCAGACAATATAGCAAGGATCTCACATGTCTACTAGTGCTCAACCACTAGGTACACGTCCACCTGTGCTGAGCCACATGGGCGCCATACTCAACAAATCTCTCCACTGAGTTCAAAGGAGAACCATTTGGAGTACCATCTCAAGCCAACTCAACTGAGTCCACATGAGTACAAGGAAAGATACCATCTCAACCTGACTCAATTCCGTTAAGAGGAGTACAAACCAAGAGACCATCTCAAGTCATCTCAACTCAGTCCAGAGGAGTAGACAAGAGACCATCTCAAGTCATCTCAACTCAGTCCAGAGGAGTAGACAAGAGACCACACATCATAACAACTTAGTCCAGAGTCTGACGCACACCCATCACATGGGCACACCCAACACTTGGGCTCCCTCACACAGATGTGTCAATTCAGTCTAGAGGAGAGCAATCTAGAGGATGTCTCATGAAGCTGCAATCAACAACATAAAAGTGAGTAACTGATGTAGGAAAGTGAGTTTATCTGCAACCCTAATGGCTGTAGCATTAATTTATTAACAACAATGACAATTACAAGGATAAATAAAACACCCTTAGGGCTTAAGCAAACTTAAAGCATAAACAAAAGTTTCCAACTTAGACAATTACAATATCTTATGTTTTCACGTATCCCAATGCAATGATTTTGTTTCTCCAATGAAAGAAGATTAGTGCCTTTAACTATTAGGTTGTCGAGTCTCAAAAATTAAATAGCTAGTTGAGCTACTTCCTTGGGGGTGTAAGCCCTTTTACTCCCCAAGGCAAGCTAAATTAGCTAGGAAAAACCCTAGGAGGGTGTAAACCCTTTTCTCTCCTCCTAGGAATTCCTTATGCAATAAAGTGTTTCAAGAAAAATATAATGGAATTAGTGGGGTTGTATGCACTTATACTCACCAAAAGTTTAAACAAATTAACCTTGAAACCAAAAAAATAAGCAATGACAACAAAGATTCTTTACCTAGTCCAAGCATTAATAAGATAAACCTCTTTTTAACCAAGAAAATCCACCAGAGAGCAAGAAATAGATCTCCATTAGAGATAACACATCATCCATCCATCCAATAACCAAAGCAAAACCATTACAATATAAAGTGACAAGAGAGATATGCAAAAATGCTCAAGTAGGGCACAAATTTCAACCAAGAATATCTTATCTCAAGTGAGAGCCATGATGAAAATGAAAAAGAAGTGATCCCTATTTATACAAATCCTACCAAAAGTGTTTGTCTAAATTTAGGGTAAACCACAAAGTAAGGGGGAAACAACCCTTACTTTTCCCCTATACATTATCAAATTCAAATTTATCTTTAAAAATGCACATAAACCTTAAAGTGATGCCATCCCTCTTCTAGGGTGATGTTTTGGCACCTTTTGCAAGCCATTGGAGGAGAAGATGGAAGCCATTGGGCCTTCTAGGGTCTCCCTCTCATGCTCTAGGTCTTCCTCCTCCAAGCCAGTCCTTCTCCCATCAAAACGCGCCTAGTGTTAAGAAACAACACCACCACCACCACAACCCTAGCCCTAGGGTGACATCAACCTCCAAAATGTGACGTTTTAGCCTCAAAAGCAAGACATTGGGTTGGATAAGGTTTGGGTTAGGTCCTCCATGGTGTCTCCTCGGGCCTCCAAAGGATAACATTGTTTTTCGGTGTATGGACCATGGTATCCAACCTATGGGCTTCAAGCCCCAAGGAAGCCCAAGCTTGTCTTGTTCTTCCAAATCTGTCACTCAACTAGGTACTACAAAGACAATGAATGTGCCCTCCAAGGATCTCAAGTCAAATGCATCAGGATAAGTAAATAAAATCAATAAAAGAGTCATCTAAGCATGCACATCCAAACCACCTCATCAAAATAAACAAGTTCTTAAAGACCCTATGCAATTTGCGAAGTTTAAGTATGGGAGGGTTGACAAATCGACCTATTGGGTGAATTGTACCTCAATTTTAGGAGTGTTTCCCGAGTGGACGTCTCTCTAGGTCACGTGGATGTAGTGACATGGATGGGGGCAAGAATTTTGGGAATGGGGTTCATGACATACAAGGGATCATAGCGTCTCATTTATGGGTGCTTTTGTAGAGGGTGTGCCAAACCTTCGTTTTCAATGCAACCTTTTTCCAAGCCCATTTATTGTCTTTTGTTTCTTTAAGATGTCTTCAAGTTGAATCCAAGGTGGGGCTTCTTCCTAAGCATGAAAAAAAATGCCTGACTTGACTCTACCTTGGTCACATCATGCTACCCCAAGTTGAAAACAATGTGTGGGGCTTCTACCTAAGCATAAAAAATAGTGCCCACACATGCTCCACCTTGGTTGGCATTTTGTATTTAATTATTTTTCACGGGTCCCATCAGTTTCTTATGAGAGGCATTTCATTGTCCTCGGGATCCCTAGACGAGCATCTAGAAGGTTCATAATTGGATTTTATCTTTTGCCAAATGTAACATCCCGCTCTTGCGCGCACTGAGAGAACTTATTCTTTGAGAACACTTGCTTGCAAGTGATCTATATTATTATACTATTAGGCGTTTGATTATGATTATGAGGCGTTATGGATTGATGACATGTTATGTTGTTGTATTGACATAGATAGGTGCTATTGACTCAGTTTTCCTTAGTGTGCAGGATTTTGGACCTCGAGGATGCAGAGGCATCGATGAAAACCCTTGGACTTCGGATCGAGTCGGGGAGTGGACTATTGGGGTTTGATTATTGTATGTATGAAATTTGTGCATTTGATTAGATGATATGATTATGGATATTATTTCTGACATGATTTGTTGATGATGTAGGCTGACGATAGCTTGTTGTCCAGACTCACATGTGGAGTAGAGGGGTCACGCACGATAACCAGAGACATTGAGGGAAAGGTGTGGATAACAACCCTACCACAACCTACTAGCACTCCCGCCGTGGCTCAAACTATAGGTTAACGATTACCTAGTTCGTGAAGACCCACAATGCCGTGAGCAAAGACTGCGACAGTCGCTCACGATGATTCTAAGGGGCGAGTAATAAGGCAGGGGCCTTATTCCTTAGAGTTCCTTAGTCTCCCACAAGATCACCTAATAGAGTATTGACTCCAGGGGTTTTTGATGTCTACCAAGTCAGTCAAGAGGCGAGTGGCACCCTTGGAGCACGGAGTGCGTCCTGAAGGGCACATCGCGCAAGAAAAACATAAAGAGGCGAGTGGCACCCTTGGAGCAAGTAGTGCGTCCTGAAGGGCACGTCGCACAAAGGAAACAAAATGAGGCGAGTGGCACCCTTGGAGCACCTAGTGTGTCCTGAATGGCACACCACGTTGTTAACTAATAAGTGAATAAACCTAGATGGTCTTAGAACGAATAATGTGATAAGAAAGATTTAATACAGTTTCCTTAATAAAATGTCGCCCAACCTAGGAAAACAAAATCTAGGTCTAAGTGATACTTGTGGTAAAAAAAATAAAAATAAAAAAGAATACTAATAATCATCATTAAACCTGTGACAAAAAGGGGGTAAGAAACTTGATTAAATTATTAAAATCAAATTATGGAGGGATTTAAAATTTTAAAAGGGAAATAATTGTTTGTCACATGTGCTAATTAATTTTTTTACTAAAATGAAAAAGGGGGAAAAAGGGGGAAAAAGGGTAAAGTCTACACTTACTAATTTGAGTTTTAGATAAAAATAGAAAGAGAGAAATTTAAAAGATTTAGGAAAGTAAGGGAAAAAGGGGGAAACATAAAGAGAAAAGGGAAACATAAGGAGAAAACATAATGACTAACTTGGCAAGAAATCTTGCGTTTAAGAACTTTCTAAATTGAACTCAACTAGTAAATTTGTAAGGGGGTAAGTCATTAAGTTGTGTGATGGAATTTGGGGACACCTAGGAGTGATTCTAGGAATGATTTTAGGTGGGTGAGAGAAATACGATTAATTAAATAATTAATGAAATTAATTTATGGTGCAATGAAGGGGATGGGTGACACATGTAAGGGGAGGTTTTTTCTGAATCAAATTAAATGAGAATTTGGGAAATAAAATGACTTAGAAACTCTATATAAAAGAGGGAGAAGGAGGAGGATAGATCTCTTCTGTTATGCATAACGTTACGCTGCAGAATTTTAGACTTGACTGACTTAGATTGTGGGAGTTGGGCTACCCAGCTCGGTGAGGAGTGGTAGCTTGGCCTTGCGAGGAAAGATGGGAGCTAGTTGTTCTCTGGTTTAGTGTGCATGGACCCTTTGCAGCTCGGGGGGCTAAGGGGGAAGAAGAGTACCCCTAGTGTTGGCTGGGAGGTACCGGTGAAGTCTCATCGATCGACAAGCGGGAGCTGCACGGAGCGCGCGGGACAACGAATCAGAGTAGATGATTTGGGCTACGGTACACTAACTTTTATTCTACATGGTAGATTATTATTGACCTTACGCTTTCAGTTCTGTACTTTTAATTGTGTAAAGAAGGTGTTGGACTTAGCATTTTAATTGACAAGTTAATTTCCCCATACCTTAAGCTCACTGCTTGACTTGATTCCCTTGGCACTCGATCCATGAATGTTGTGACAGTCCAATTGGTTATATTGATTTTTTTGAAGAGCTATGCTTACTTCGTCCTCATCCCTAGATCATCATTCCACGCCTGAGTAGTCGACCAGGAGATGGATCATGTCAGTGTTAATAGACCTGTAGATCCTAATGTCCTACTTTTCTGTGCGTGGATGATGAGCAAAGGATGTGTTTGCCTAGCCGCCTACCCCTGTTGATTGTTCTTGGATGATTGATGGTCATTGCGCCTTCTTGTCTTGAGTAATTCTGCCATTGTTATCATTCCTATCCCCTAATTTTAATTCTGCATTTTAGCTACATCTTGATGGACGGATTAATTTTATCTTTTTACTCTGAATCTGATTCCTTACAAACTGACGATTTTCGCTCTGCAATTTAATACTTGACTGTAAATTTTTCCTTTGCAAATTTTCATTATCTTTTAAGGAAAAATTTACCTTGCGTTCTGACCCATATGCCTAATCCTGCTCAGCCCTCCACCACCCAATCCTTGTTATCTCCGACTATTCAGTATGGTTCAATGTCTCCTTTATCGCCAAACTTCTTCTTTCCATCTTCTTGTATGTTTTCTCCAAAATAGTTTTCTCGAGTTTCCACGTTTTTGTCTTTTTAGTTGGAATTGGACTAGTTGAAATCATGATTTTCTGTTTTTAAATTGTGTTTATGAATCTAGAAATGGATCCAGCCTGCTAAAACACCCTTGGAACCCTTGGGATACTTGACTTATACAAATTAACCACTCCAATATTCAAATCCATTTTCTGTTTTTTTAAATTGTGATTCTGAATTTAGAAATGGATCCAGCGTGCTGAAAAACACTTGGGACACTAGGTTATCTCATTATTCCAGCATTCCTGTATTTTTTTTAGGCTGCGCGTGGGTGACTGTAGTCAGAAATTTGGATTTAATAAACAACTTGTTATTACTCAACAATTTTAGATGCGTAATAGACAACTGGTTAAACTTAATACAGTTAATGATGCTGACAACGTTTGGAAATTAATGTGGTGAATAATGTCATATTTATAGAAATTACATTACTTTGGTTAATGTTGTTGTATATTGGTAAATTGCTAAATTAGACTTGTATTGAATTGTAATCTAGACTTGTATCTAACTTAGATTTGTATCTAATTTACAATTTAGACTTGTAATTAATTTGCAATTTAGACTTGTATTGAATTTATAATTTAGATTTGTATTTAACTTGTAATTTAGACTTGTATCTATTTTAGACATGTATCTAAGTTGTAAATTAGACTTGATTTTAATGTTAATTTAGAATTGTAATTTATTGACTAATTTGTAATTCAGACTTGCTAATTAGATTGGTAACCAATGTTAAATTAGATTGTAAGTTTTGACTAATTTAGACTTGATTAATGGATGGGTTGTTGGCGAAGTCGTGTATGAGTTTGTGCTTTTCTTCGAATGACGTCAGCTTGTGTCTTGTCAATCTGTTGCTTGGGGTGTGGGTGTAGTCCTCATGTCAGTAACTCGACTCCTAGTGAGTTGGATTCATTTGGAGTCCTTGGTCCAGGTAGGTTAGGTAACGCTAGGGTTATCACTGCACCTATCACCTGGGAATGTCATGAGTCCTGATGAGGGGATCATGGCACACCCTATTGGATAAAGGTGAATGATATCATGGTTTGAGTCTGTGATTCATGTGAGAGTGTTGTTGATCATTGTAAGTTGTTGTTAGCGCTTGAGTTGTAATGCCTTCATGCGTCTGGTTCGCACGCCTTGAGGTTCTAGTCATTGGTCATCAAGGTCTTTGTGTTGGGAGGGAGATGTTGTCCCTTAGCTTGTAGGCATGGTTATGTTTGCGTCGGGCAGATAGTCGTTTCTCCTTGTTGTTTTACGCATGTTTCACCTAGTTTTTCTTGTGCCAGTGCGTGGAATCATAATTGTCTGTTGCTTGTTCTGCGAGCATGGTGCTCACCGTCAGATGTGTTGTTTAGCTGTAATCATTGTTGTCGTCCCGTTTAAAAAAAAATTTGCACCTTCTGCTTCGCTTGTAGTCATAACAAAGGGGTCGCTACATATGGTATCAGAGCGGGTTGAACCCACGACTTGGGATCACTACGACTTTCGTTGATGTGATATTTGATTATAATGTTGTTAATTAAGTTGAATTGTATTCGTGCAGGTAATCATGGTTAGAGGACGTCGCGGAGGCAGAAGACGAGGTGCTAGGGGAGGAGGCGCAATGCCTCTAGTAGAATCCATGCCTGTGGGGTCTAACCCCCAGGGAGACGAACAAGTTTTCAGGCAGGAGAAGATAACGGTGGGTGATGTGGTTAGGCTGATGAGGTCTTTCCAACATATTTCTGAGGCACTGATCAGCCGTTTGGATAGAGATGAGGCCAGGGCACCGACACCCCCTAAGGGTCCATCGCGTGCTTCGGTTGGTACTGGTAGCATTCACTGCGAACTTGAGAAGGTCAAATTTCTCGAGTTCTTTGGTGCCCCAGACAGCACAACCGCCGAGGCATGGTTGGAGAATATGGTGATGTGCTTTGCACTTCGCGACTATACCTCCAACATGAAGGTCCGCATGGTGGTATTTCAACTGAAGGGGAGCACTCTTCTATGATGGAAGATGCTCCTGCCACAATTGAACATGACTGTCGAAGATGTTTCATGGGAACTGTTCGAGGAATGGTTCCAAGAGAGGTACCTATCAGAGGAATTCATTGAGCGTCGACTCAACGAGTTCAACGCCTTATAACAAGGCTACTGTACGATGCCTGAGTACGAGGCCCATTTTATGGAGTTGCTTCGGTATGCTCTGCATCTTAACACTGAGAAACTTAAGGTCAACATGTTCTTGTTTGGACTTAATGTCAGCATACGTGCAAAGGTTAGGATTATGATGCCTTCGACTTGCATGATTCCATCTAGAAGACTCTCATAGCAGAGGGGGATCTTGTCAGTGAGGGTCAGAGCAGGACTCCAGTGAGGCCGGTAGGGCATGTGTCATCTGGTGCGCAACAACAACAGACACCAGCTAGGTAGACACCAAGATATTGTGGCTTCCATAGAGGATCCACTTTCACTACACCTCGGGGACCAGCGCCTTAGCAATGGATACCTTATCGGGGACCATAGCATCAACAACAATGTCGACCACAACAACAATAGTTTAGGCCTGTTCAACAGAATAGACTAGGATTCCAAGCCAGTGGGCTGTCATCTTCTACTTTGGGTACCAGGAGTACTAGACCGAAGAAGGGGTGTTGGACTTGTGGGGAGCCACACTACCAGCGCGACTGCCCAATGGAGAGGACTAGAGAATATGGATCAGCTGGACCCACTACCATGGGGGATTTGGGCAAGGCCCATCGGATTCATGCAGTGGTGAATAACCACCAGGAAGTAGTCGACTGTGCTTGAGATGTCAGGTACTGTCGCTGACCAGACCCTTAGTATTTTGATAGATTCTGGTGCTACCAAGAGTTTCATTTCTGGTGCAACTCTAAAAAATATTAAGGTAAAGGTAGTCAAATAGGATGAATTTAATTTTGTAGAGATGGCTTTGTGAGCCAAACAAAAGGTTGGAGGAAAGGTTATGGGTTGTACCCTTAACCTGGGAGAGTTTTTCACTAGGGCCAACATGTACGTCACGATCTTAGGATCTTATGACGCTGTGATCGGTATGGACTGGTTGGAATTGCATGAGGCGATACTCAACTGTAAGACGAAATAGTTGAGCTTGGTCGATGATGAGGGATAGAGACGCATGATTGTAGGACATAACCAAGGAGTTTCCCTGAGGTTCATCTCTTCCTTGCAGCTATGGAAGAGCATGTGCAATGGATGTAAGCTTTTTGCAATCCTTGTGTTAAACTAGAAGGGGGTAGTGGAAGGTCTAGAACACCTTCTTTTGGTGAGAGAGTTTGCAGATGTCTTTTCAGAGGAGTTACCTGGGATGCCGCCAGAGAGGGAATTGGAGTTTACCATAGACCTAAAACCAGGGACTGAACCGATAGCTAGAATGCCTTATCAGATGTCAACTCTGGAGTTACAGGAGTTGAGAATGAAACTAAAGGAATTGCTGGACCTGGGACTGATACGTCTAAGTGTGTCACCGTGGGGTATGCCTGTTATCTTCATAAGAGAGAAGGATGGGTTTTGGAGGCTCTGCATTGACTACCGTCAATTGAACAAGGCAACGATCAAGAATCAGTATCCCTTGATGAGGATTGATGATCTGTTCGATCATATGAAGGGTGCAACGATGTTCTCAAAGATTGATTTGCGATCAAGATATCACCAATTACGGATCAAGGAGGATGACGTCCCTAAGACCGCCTTTAAGACGAGGTTTGGGCATTACAAGTTTACTATTTTACCGTTTGGACTGACAAACACCCCAGGGGTATTTATGAGTTTGATGAATGGGGTGTTCCGCAAGTACTTGTACAAGTTCATCCAAGTATTCATTGATGATATTTCGATTTACTCTTGGAAGACAGAGGAGCATGACGAACACTTGTGCTTGGTACTATAGTGTCTGCGAGAGAATAAATTGTATGAGAAGTTATCCAAATACTCATTTTATCAATCGGGGATTCACTAGTTAGGGCAGGTCATCTCCGACGAAGGTATCGCCATGGATTCAACAAAGGTCGAGGCTATTATGAAATGGCCTGCGTCGACGAATGTCCCTGAAGTGCGTAGCTTCATGTTTTAGCAGGATACTATCAACAGTTTGTCGAGGGATTTTCGAAGATAGAAAATCTGATCACTAAATTGCAGAAGAAGAACAAGAAGTTTGTTTGGACCGAGAAATGCGCGGAAGCATTTCGGAGGCTCAAAGAGATGTTGAAAACAACATCAATACTAAAGTTCCCTGACATGGGCGCGAACTTCTTGGTATGCACTAACGCATCCAAGGAAGGCTTAGGCAGAGTCTTGATGCAAGACGGTTGAGTGATCGCTTACATATCGAGGAAACCGAGAAGGCATGAGGAGAAATATGCGACAGATGATTTGGAGTTGTTAGCCATTGTATATGCCTTGAAGGTTTGGAGACACTACCTTGTTGGACAAAAATTTAAACTAAAGACGGATCACTGTGGATTACAACATATCTTTACGCAAAGCGACCTGAATACGCGACAACGACGTTGGTCGAAATTGCTTAGCGAGTACGATTTTGAGATTTCTTACATAAAAGGAACACTGAACAAAGTGGTAGATGCATTGATTCGGAGACCACACATATTTTCAGTGTCGCCGCTTTAGATGAATCTACATGAAAAGATTCTAACTTTACAACGTGACGATGGCTGGTACAAAGAGGTCAAGGATTTTATCGGACAAAATACAATGATGGTACCAAGATTTGAAGAATTTACATTGGATGACGATTGACTATTGAGGTTTAAAAATAGGATTTACGTACCACCAAACGATGAGTGGAGGAGTTTGATCCTAAACGAGGCTCACAGAGCAGTATACATGGCCCACCCATGAGTCACGAAGATGAGGGCAAACCTTAAGCCCTTATTCTTTTGGAAAGGAATGAAGACAAACATAGTTAACTATGTGGCCAGATGTTTAGAATGTCAGCAGGTAAAGGTTGAAAATAGACATCCAATAGGATTACTACAACCACATTCTATTCCATAATCGAAATGGGAAGTTATTTTGATGGATTTTATTGTTGGATTGCCACTAATGGAAAATAGACATGACTCGATTTTTGTGGTAGTCGACACTCTGATGAAGAGTGCTCATTTTATTCCTGTGCGTACGACATATCAGGCACCTGACATAGCTAGATTTTTCATCAGTGAGATTGTGAGACTACATGGCGTGCCTAAGAGGATTATATCTGATCGAGGATCGGTGTTTACTGGACAATTTTGGACTTGTTTCCAAGAGGCCTTGGGAACCCAACTTAATTTTAGTACTGCTTATCACCTGGAGACTGACAGGAAGACCGAACAAACAAACCGGACCTTGGAAGACATGTTACGCATGTACGTGATGGACCAACAAAAGCGTTGGGAAGAATTCTTGCCACTGGTAAAATTCGCTTATAACAACAACTACCAAAAAACCATTAAGATGGCTCCTTTTGAGTTCCTTTATGGGCGACCGTGTCAGACGCCTTTGAGTTGGGATCGACTTGAGGATAGGGTCCCGCTGGGACCTAAAGTGATCCAAGAAATGGAAGAGAAAATGAAAACAATAAGACAAAGGATCAAAGAAGCGCATGATCGATAGAAGCATTATGCCGATGCGCACAGTGTCGACCGTAGTTACGAAGTTGGCGATCAAGTCTTCTTGCGGGTAAAACCGCATAAGAGTTCGATCAAGTTTGGAAAGGGAGATAAACTCTCTCCTAGGTTCGTGGGACCCTTTGAGATTGTGGAGAGAAAGGGGTCCATGGCCTATCAATTAGTCTTGCCTAATTCTTTGAAGCGTATGCATGATGTTTTTCACGTATATGTTTTGAGATATTATATTAGTGATCCTACACACATTATTGACATGAGTTCCTTGCAGGTATCAGACAAGGGGGTGCTCACGGCTGAGTCGATCCACATCCTGGATCATTGCACTCGACAGCTACGACGTTGAATAGTAGATCATGTCAAGGTCCAGTGGGACAACTATAGTCCACACTCGACGACTTGGGAGGATGCATATGATATGCGCCAACAATTTCCATTTTGTTTGATAGATAGACTTTTGACACTGTGATACACATTATTTTGGCACTTATATACTATGAAACTTCGGGACGAAGTTTAGACCAAGAGGGGGTGTATGTAACATCTCTCTCTTGCATGCACTGAGAGAACTTATTCTTTGAGGACACTTGCTTGCAAGTGATCCATATTATTATACTATTAGGAATTTGATTATGATTATGAGGCATTATGGATTGATGACATGTTATGTTGTTGTATTGACATAGACATGTTCTATTGACTCAGTTTTCTTGAGTGTGCAAGATTTTGGACCTCGAGGATGCAAAGGCATCAATGAAACCCCTTGGACTTTGGATCGAGTCAGGGAGTGGACTATTGAGGTTTGATTATTGTATATATGACATTTGTGCATCTGATTAGATGATATGATTATGGATATTATTTATGACATGATTTGTTGATGATGCAGGCTGATGATATCTTGCTGACCAGACTCACATGTGGAGTAGAGAGGTCGTGCATGATAACCAGAGACAATGAGGGTGAGATGTGGATGAAAACCCTGCCACAACCTAATAACACTCTCACTCTGGCTTGAACTGGAGGTTAACGATTACCTAGTTCGAGAAGACCCATGATGCCGTGAGGGCAGACTGCGACAGTCGCTTACGATGATTCTAAGGGGTGTGAAATAAGGCATGGGCCTTATTCCTTAGAGGCCCTTAGTCTTCCACAAGATCACGTGACAAAGTATTGACTCCAGGGGTTTTTGATGTCTACCAAGTCAGTCAAGAGGCAAGTGTCACCCTTGGAGCACAGAGTGCGTCCTGAAGGGCACGTCACGCAAGAAAAATGGAAAGAGGCGAGTGGCACCCTTGGAACATGTAATGCGTCCTGAAGGGCACGTCGCGCAAGAGAAACAAAATGAGGCAAGTGGCACCCTTGGAGCATCTAGTGCATCTTGAAGGGCACGTCATGTTGTTAACTAATAAGTGAATAAACCTAGATGGCCTTAGAACGACTAATGTGATAAGAAATATTTAATACAATTTCCATAATAAAATGTCGCCGAGCCTAGAAAAATAAAATCTAGGTCTAAGTGATACTTGTGGTAGAAAATAAAAATAAATAAATAATACTAATAATCATCATTAAACCTGTGACAAAAAGGGGGTAAGAAACTCGATTGAATGATTAAAATCAAATTATGGAGGGATTTGAAATTTTAAAAGGGAAATAATTGTTTGTCACATGTGCTAATTAAAATTTGTACTAAAATGGAAAAGGGGGAAAAAGGGTAAAGTCTACACTTACTAATTTGAGTTTTAGATAAAAAGGTAAAGAGGGAAATTTAAAAGATTTAGGAAACTAAGGGAAAAAGGGGGAAACATAAAGAGAAAAGGGAAACATACGGAAAAAACAGAATGACTAACTTGGTAATGAATCTTGTCTTTAAGAACTTTCTAAATTGAACTCAATTAGTAAATTAGTAAGGGGGTAAGTCATTAAATTGTGTGAGGAGGGAATTTGGGGACACCTAGGAGCAATTCTAGGAATGCTTTTAGGTGGGTGAGAGAAATAGGAGTAATTAAATAATTAATGAAATTAATTTCTGGTGCAATAAAGGAGATGGGTGACACATGTACGGGGAGGATTTTTCTGAATCAAATTATTGGAAATTAAATTAAATGGAAATTTGGGAAAGAAAATGACTTAGAAACTCTATATAAAGGAGGGAGAAGGAGGAGGATGTATCTGTTCTGTTATGTGTAACGTTACACTGCAAAATTTTAGACTTGAATGACTTAGCTTGTGGGAGTTGGGATACCCAACTCGGTGAAGAGTGGTAGCTCGACCTTGCGAGGCGAGATGGGAGCTAACTGTTCTCTGGTTTAGTGTGCGTGGCCCCTTTACGGCTCAGGGGGATAAGGGTGAAGAAGAGTACCCCTAGCGTTGGCTGGGAGGTACCGATGAAGTCTCATCGGTCGACAAGTGCGAACTGCACGGAGCGCATGGGACAACGACTTAGAGCGAACAACTTGGGCTACGGTACACTTACTTTTATTCTGCATGGTAGATTATTATTGACCTTACACTTTCAATTTTGTACTTTTAACTATGTAAAGAAGGTGTTGGACTTAGCATTTTAATTGAGAAGTTAATTTTTCCATAGCCTTAAGCTCACTGCTTGACTTGATTCCCTTGGCATTCGATCCCTGAATGTTGTGACTGTCCAATTGGTTTTATTGATTTTTGTGAAGAGTTACGCTTTACTTTGTCCTCATCCCTAGATCATCAGTCCATGCCTAAGCAGTCGGCCAAGAGCCAGATCGATGGTCGTCACTTCGGTGTTAATAGACCTATAGATCCTAATGCCCTGCTTTTTTGTGTGTGGATGATGAGCAAAGGATGTGTTTGCCCAACCGCCTACCCTTGTTGATTGTTCTTGGCTGATTGATGGTCATTGCGCCTTCTTGTGTTGAGTAATTCCGCCATTGTTATCATTCCTATCCCCTAATTTTAACTCTTCGTTTTACCTACGTCTTGATGGATGAATTACTTTTATCTTTTTACTCTGAATCTTATTCCTCACAAATTGGCGAATTTCTCTCTGCAATTTAATACTTGACAGTAAATTTTTTCTCTGCAATTTTTCATTATGTTTTAAGGAAAATTTTACCTTGCATTCTGACCCATATGCCTAATCCTGCTCAGACCTCCACTACTCAATCCTTGTTATCTCCGACTATTCAACATGGTTCAATGTCTCCTTTATTGCCAAACTTCTTCTTTCCGTCTCCGCATCTGTTTTCTCCAAAATATTTCTTGAGTTTGTACACCCCAACCAGACTATTTTTACTCGCCTTACAGACATCTCCTGCGCATGCAATTAGAACCCATTTTTAACCCTCACACCATCGACACAACTTCCTCTTTTCCCTCTCCTCTTCCCACAGATTACGATCTCTTTAACAATTCAACCTCTGACATGGGTATTGATGGCATAATGAATGCAATTATTATGCGGTAACAGTTCTTAGTGTTTCTGCAATAGTCTATTAATGGTACAGTGCAACCCAACAATGAAGTAGGGTTTAAAAACTCCAAGGAGCCCGATTACAGTTACACGTGTAAAGAAGGTGGAGTGGATTCCACCACTTTTCAGATACAGAGACTCAAGCTTTTTTTTTAATCATTAAATGTTACGTTGTAAATAATGTACTCTTTGTAAATAGTGTACTCCTTGACTGTAATTTTTGTTCCATGTCTATGTTATCGAAAATTTTGTTTTTGCAATGTTTGCGCTGTGTTGGTTATTGGCCTGTGAAAACTTATCCCGAACCAGTCTAACCTTTTATTTCATTATTGACGTCTACTTCAAGTTTATATATATATATATATATATATATATATATATATATATATATATATATATATATATATATATATATATATATATATATATATATATATATATATATATATATATATATATATATATATATATATATTTAAATTTGCTTTTCAAGATAAGATATCCTTGACTCTGCGTTGCCTTCTCACCATGCATCACACAGTTATAATAAATTGCAAAAATAGTGAATATGCAGAAAACTCGTGGTTCGATCAAATGACAAGAGTTGCAGGCTTGCCTATTTCTTGCATTGAAACAATCATAATAAGAGCTACATTGAAGAATAGTTATTCATGTTATTATCGATAATGTCCAATAAATTAATTATAATTCATTTATGACATGTGGTTATAAAATAACTGAGATGTGTAACTGTTTTACATTTTTGTCTTTTTAGTTAGAATTGGACTACTTGAAATCATAATTTTCTGTTTTTAAATTGTGTTTCTAAATCTAGAAATGGATTCTGCTTGCTGAAACACCCTTGGAACCCTTGGGATACTTGACTTATACAAATTAACCACTCCAATATTCAAATTTATTTTATGTTTTTTTTTTAATTGTGTTTCTAAATTTAGAAATGGATCCATCTTGTTGAAAAACACTTGGGATAGTAGGTTATCTCATTATTCGAGCATTCCTATATTTTTTTTGGGTTGCGCATGGGTGACTGTAGTCAGAAATTTGGATTTAATAGACAACTTGTTATTACTTAACAGTTTTAGTTGCGTACTAGACAACTGGTTAAACTTAATACGATTAATGATGCTGGCAACGTTTGGAAATTAATGTGGTGAATAATGTTATACTTATAGAAAATTACATTACTTTGGTTAATGTTGTTGTATATTGGTAAATTGGTAAATTATATTTGTATTGAATTGTAATCTAGACTTGTATCTAATTTACGATTTAGACTTATAATTAATTTGCAATTTAGACTTGTATTGAATTTATAATTTAGACTTGTATTTAACTTGTAGTTTAGACTTGTATCTATTTTAGACATGTATCTAAGTTGTAAATTAGACTTGATTTTAACGTTAATTTAGAATTGTAATTTATTGACTAATTTGTAATCCAGACTTGCTAATTAGATTGGTAACCAATGTTAAATTAGATTGTAAGTATTGACTAATTTAGACTTGATTAATGGATGAGTTGTTGGCGAAGTCGTGTATGAGCTTGCGCTTTTCTTCGAACGACGTCATCTTGCATTTTGTCGATATGTTGCATGGGGTGTGGGTGTAGTCCTCATGTCAGTAACTCGACTCCTAGCTAGTTGGATTCATGTGGAGTCCTTGGTCCAGGTAGTTTAGGTAGTGCCAGGATTATCGCTGTACCTATCACCTGGGGACGTCATGAGTCCCGATGAGGGGATCATGGTGCGCCCTATTGGATAGAGGTGAATGATATCGTGGCCAGAGTCTGTGCTTCCTGTGAGAGTGTTGTTGATCATTGTAAGTTGCTGTTAGCGCTTGAGTTGTAACGCCTTCATGCACCTTGAGGTTCTAGTCATTGATTTTCAAGGCCATTGTGTCGGGAGGGGGATGCTGTCCCTTAGCTTATAGGAATGGTCATGTTTGCGTCGGGCGGGTAGTCGTTTCTCTTTGTTGTTTTATGCATGTTTCACTTAGTTTCTCTTGTGCCAGTGCGTGGAGTCATAGTTGTCTGTTGCCTGTTCTGCGGGCGTGGTGCTCACTGTCAGATGTGTTGTTTAGCTGTAATCGTTGTTGTTATCCTGTTTTAAAAAAAGGGGTCACTACACCAACTACAAGCATCTGGGCCTTCACACCTTCTTCCCATGAAATGAGGGACAATCCCTTCTTGGATTAGTATGGCCAAAAATCCCTAAAGGTAAGGAGATGAGGGGATGAAGTGTGGAAAGTGACAAGTATGGTTGGGAGTGGCATGATGACTAGTCAAGAGGACCTCCCAGTAGCAAACCTATCCTAAGGGTGACCCACTCACCAGGGCGCAATGTCAACCACCAAAGTGAAACATGGCAAAAAATATAATTTCCAAGTAGACGTTACATAATCAAAAGCAGTTTAAAATGCAACTAACTCAAATGTATCAAATATTGAAATGACACTCACCATAATACCTGGCTTGTACCTCATGGAGAAAGACCCAATGTGTTTAGGAAGAAAACTGAGTTGGTGGATACCCTCATGATGAACCTGAAACCTTGGTGGCGAGGTGGGTCTTTGTTTGTGCAAGTGGATGTTGCTGGTCAAGATGTCTCTCGGTACTCAATGTCTGCAACATGAGGGCCTCGAGACATCATCTCCTTAGTTATCCCTAGGAATTGAGGATAATAGTTCTTTGATATGTCTTCTATTCAATGCCATAGTTTGGAAAAATCTTTTCATTGCTCGTTAGCTTTCCCTTAAAAGTCGGTTAGCTTTCCTTTTCCAATATGAGCAATGGATACATGCATAGGTGGAAGTGTTACAAGGACATCACTACTTGGAATTTTGCAATTGGACAAAATAGGAGAATGGAGGAACCTCACCCCTCCTTTATCTTCACTGAGTTACTCTTTTGAACCTACTATGAACTCCTATAAATCACTTCCATCCAATCTAGACTTGTAGTAGCAGTGCAATTTTGTAATAGGGTATGGGTATTTTCCCCATTTTTTTTAAAACAATGTAGTGCAATATAGATAAATTTAGAAGCTTAAAGAATGGCCCTTGAACTTTTGAGAAGATAAAAATAAATTAGAAGCTTAAAGAATGGCCCTTGAATTTTTGAAAAGATAAAATTCTCCCTAATTATAAAGAGTAACCCAAAACCCTAAGCATATGAGTGGAAGTAAAATGTGTGAAACACAATGAAAAAAATTTACAAGAAATGAAAATAACATTTGCTTTATATTAATTTTTTGTTTTACTTTAAAATTAATCAATACATGAAATATTAACTATAACAATCTCCACAAAATATCAATTTTTAATAATTAAAAAAATACATAAAATATTTTTCTATATAAAATATATATTATTCCATTATATATTCCTTTATAATATTCAAAATTTTGTATCAATTTTTAATAAGAAATATATAAAATATTTTTTTTCTATATAATATATATTATAAAAATTCCATATTCCTTTATAATATCCAAAATCTATGTTCATTAATCAGCCTTTACTCAAGTCAAAAATACTATTAAAAAAAAAAAAAGTTGAGTGGCTGTTAGTCACTACATAGTTTTACAATCCTACACTCAAAGGCTATGTATGAATTCGATATCAAAATTATTGTTATGTAAATGCACAGAGCTTGGCAGGCCCAAAGTCAGAGACTTTGGCATGGAAATTGTCATCTAGCAATATATTCTCAGCTTTAAGATTGCAATGGATGATGTAATCTCCGCACTCTTCATGCAAATAAGAATCCGTCGAATTGATGAGATATGGAAAACGTTTTGGCCGTAGTAGTAAAGGAAAAATTTTCAGTTTACCTTTTGATTAGAGGGAATGCCTTTGAGATAAGGCGAGCTCAATACCTGCAAAACACAACACAGGTTCAAAAAAATTGCAATAAAGCTTTGTATGCTTAAGCGTCATAAAATAACAAACCCTAACTCATCAAATCCGCGAAGATATTTGAGCCAAAGAATCTATTTTTTCTTTTAATTTTCTTGTCTAAAGCAGAATGAGAAAATGCTCCATAAAAAATGGACCTGGAGCCTGGCGATTGATCTATTTAGACCGTCTGTGTTACATAAGTCCATAAAGCTATCATCTGTCACAAATTGTTTCTCTAAGCACAAAACTTTATTATAATCCATGTTGGGTGGTAAATGAATTCTGAAGCCCGTTTAATATTGAAGCCGTAATTTATTTAATGTATTCTGAAGCATTTAATCCGTCTACATTACAATCAGTAGGCACTCTAACTTGTGAAATTCTTATAGAAATTACGAAGAGCGGAAAATTTTCACGAGAACTCGTTCAATGAAAAGACTTCGTACCTGAATCTGTTCTTGTAGAAATTTAAGGTATCCCATAGAAATTACGAAGAGCATAAAATTTTCACGAGAACTCGTACAATGCAAAGACTTCGTACCTGAATCTGTTCTTGTAGAAATTTAAGGTATCCCATGGCTTCAAGAAGAACAGATGTCGTATCAGTCTGCAAAATCAAGATTAGGCCATGAAATATAACCTTTCGTGCCACAAATAACTTCATACATAACTGCTGGATAGGTTTTTTTTTTCCCTGAAATGAACCGTGCAAAGCTAAAGATTAAAATGTTTCCAAAGATTCAAGGTTTTACCTTTCCAAATAGATAAATGAGTTGTTGGAACGTTGTCATGCATTCGCCTAGCTTCTCCGTGCGCACGTAGATAATTTCCATATGGCGGTGGCTGCAGGGATGACAGTGGAGGTCGAAGTAAGTTGAGGAAAGTTTCTCATAATTTCCATATATTACATGTTGCATCAGATATTGATTACAATATGAAACCTGTCATGGGGAACGAGTTAGTTCAATTCTGGGTTTTGCTGTTTCAATTTCTCCACCGCCTGTCGCTGACGCAACTAATGCGCAACAGTTGGAAAGAGCCGAGTGGAAACCGCGAGGGAAATACAGGACATGACGTTCCTCCAAGGTAGATCAAGATCAACTGCGACAATCTATCCATTGGGCAGGAGGAGACAAGACATATCCAAGTGGAAATCCCTAGAGCAACATGACGCTGGGCAAAGAGAAGTGAGACCTAGCTGGAAACGGTTCAACGAAGTCTATTGAAGGCAAGTTGGAAAGTCAACACGAAAAGCAAGGTGGTTTGGTAAGCAAAGTGGTTTGGTTGTCTCTATATATGTCTTCTTCATAATAAAAAAATAACTAAATTATTAAATAATTAAATTAAATATAATTAATATACTTTTTAAACGAGTTAATGAGAATGTCGAAGTAATTTAAAAGGTTCTCATATTAATGTTGTTAATTGAAATTATAAATATATTACAATTAAAATGTTAATTGAAATCATAAATATATTATAATTAAAATGCTAATTGGAATCATAAATATAATAATAATAATAATAATATAATTTTAAAGTCACTACCAATCTAAACACCAAATTGAGATCTTTTTATTTGTAAAATAGGGATCATTACAATTAAAATGATCTTATTTGTTGTTGGTTCACTTTTGCAATTGGTGAAAAGATTATACAATTTGAAAAGAGAAAATGTTTATGAGTTTTGGTTCTTTGCATTTGAATGGGAATAAATAAAAATTATTAAAAATATATTTTTTGCTACATGTCTTTGAACAGGGAAGAAGAAGCTTGAGAAGTTAGAAGAACACACTTACCTTAGGAGAGTTTCTTGTAGGAGACACAATGATGATGATGATGATTAACGTCCACTAAGACCTAATTGGTCCAATAATAATAATAATAATAATAATAATAATAATAATAATAATCTATTTTTACGGTCACGACCAAGCCAACACACCAAATTGGTGTATGAGACCCCCTTGTTTATGGGACAAGGACAAGGGACCCCCCCTCAGACCAACGATTGACTAGTAAAATATAAGAAGGTATACATACCCTACCCCCTCTGGATTTGAACCTATAGAAAATACTATGAAAGATGAAAAAGTTATATTGACACAAAATTTAATTTATAAAAAAATTAAAATAAATTTAAATTTAATATTGTTAATTTAATATTAAAATATATTTTTGAATTATAAAAGTTGAGCATCAATTTTTTACTTTATTTTATATATTTATATTTAATAAATGAAAAGTAAATTAAAATGAATTTATAAACTAAAATTAAATAAAAATGAATTTATAAACTAAAATTAAATTAAAATGAATATATAATTAATTAAATTTATTAAAACCAATCTGTAAATTAAAACTCAACATATTAATTAGTTATTAAAACTAATTAATATATGTTGAGTTTTAATTAGTTTTAATAACTAAACATATTAATTAATTATTAAAACTAATTAAAACTCAACATATTTAATTAGTTATTAAATGTTTATTTTTATTTTTAAACATTTAATTCATTAATTATATATATATATATATATATATATATATATATATAGTTGATGTGCTGAATATGTTTAATTTGTTTTATATACTTTAATATGTTTTATATATGTTTAATTTGTTGATATTATATATTTGGTGGTTAGGTAGCTAACCATACTAATTTCATTACTGAATCTGTAGCCCCTTGCCCACAAACCATATGCATGAGTTCTGGTTCGTAAAAAAAATATTTCAGAAGCTAAAAATTTGCAGACAACACATTGGGGAATTTATCCCGCGGAATATTTGTTCTGACATATCTGAAGGTTAGCAGTTGGTGCTTTGTCTTTTGTTGGGAGGGATGGATTTTGTTTAGGATAAACTCTGGGCACTCATGTTATGTAAGTTTTCTCTTTTCTTTATAGCAGTATTAAAATTTAGATATTTTTTATATAATTAATTTTTAATATAACAAAATTCTTCTGTATAATTTAGATATTTTAATATTTTTAAGTTTTATTTTAATTTATATATATATTATTTTAAATATTTATATATATTTTAATGTTTTTATTTTATTATATATATATATTATTTTAAATATTTATATATATTTTAATGTTTTTATTTTATTTTATATATATATTATTTTAAATATTTTTATTTCATTTTGATAAACTTAATCAATTATACAAACTACTCAAATTTTAATTTATCTTTTTTACTTTTTAATTATGATTAGTGTAATGAATTTTATTTTTAAAATAAAAATTTAAATAACAATAATCAAAGTAGAGGTTATTCTTTTTTAAAGTAGTTTTTTTTTTTTTTTTTAAATTTTTTTTTTATTGATTTAATTGCAAACTAAAGCTAAAATAGAATGAACAACAGAAAGGAGAAAATTAATTAGACCCTGGCCAAAATAAGTTGATGATATTCTGGCCAAGGAGCAAATTGACGTTGCTAAATTGAATTTAATGGATTAATGGGACATGTCCATGACCACCCTGTTATCACTCCAAGAAACCCTTTGTGGTTGCAGACCAAAGGTGCTTCGTAACTTAAGAAATAAATGTTTTTGTATTTTGTAAAGGTGGATCAATGGGATAACTCAATTCAACTTATAGCATTCAGACATCAAAGTGATAAACAAATAGACAATGCTCTCCAAGATTGGTTAAACA
>ML776797.1:210731-249414 GCA_009831015.1 Picea engelmannii
ACAAACAGTTTTCAGATCCTCAAAACATGGATCAAATCAACTAAAAATAGTAAGTAAAAATATGTTGCAAAAGAAGTGGGATACTTCCTCAAAAGGAGGTCAATCCCTGATTTTCCTTTGTTGAATGTTGGTGCAGTGTAGAGCAGCCTTCCAAGGCTAAAAGATCCTTCTCCCATGGAGACCAAGTCGAGCTGGCTGATGTGGCAAGGTGTCCTGCTTTTATGCCTTTGTTAAAGACATCAAAAACCTTTGAAACACCTCCTTTCTCCACCATTTGTCAAAACTAACTGTTGTGCTGGACTTGATAATTCACCACATGTATATTCCAAGAGGTTTCATCTCATTATGCTTCAAAAATTCCTGATCTGGGCGAAATTTTGAAAATTCTGGTTAAAACAGACTTTCGGTGGTTGACTGGAACAGTTCCTGGGTAATTTAACCACCGAAAGTCAGAATTTTCAGAAAAAACCGCCTTTGGGAAAAATCAATTTTCTCAGCCATAAAATATCCGTTTTGCACGTTCCAATAGTCGATCAACATCTACAGATCGTAAGCTTTCCAATGGTACAATCAGATTTGGATTTGGAGCTAGGGAAGCTAGTCAAAATTTCCCTACAAGATTAAGCATATTTCCTTCAAAAATGCTGGTGCGTTTTTGAGAGTTAACACAACCCAAAGATGTATTTGTGATGGATCGATATATATATATGATTCACATATGCACCGATTACATATACATGAATGTTTTCTGATTGAAATTCTTCACAAATTCCACAATTCAAATTCATGGGAATTTGTGTTCCAGATTGAAATTTTTATTTTATCTTTGAAATTTTTAAGTTATCTTAAAAATTAAAATTATTATTATTATTATTTTGAATTTTGAATTTAAAAATATTAATTTATTAAAAAAATCTACATTAAAATTAAAAAAGAAAATTGAATGAATGAAATGAAACTTAATTATATTAAAAAGTTATAAATATACTTAGTAAATTGGAATCTGTTACTTTTTATTTACTTTTATGATAATTTAGTAGTCTAAAAGTTTTATTTTTGGGTTGTTTTTTTAACTTTTTTAGTTTGATTTTGTTTGAAATCCAGTGATGAATGGTTGGATCTACAGATTTGAGTGGCTAAGTTTGTATAAAATAGTGATTTTGTCCAAACTTACATGACCGGATTTCGGCCAAAAAAACCCCAAAAATAAAACGTTTAGCCAACGCCCATGATAACTATGTGTTCAACTTCCTTCATTTTCATGAATAATTAACTTTGTATCTACATACATGATATGCCATAATTTTCAATCTCAGAAATCCCAATTTAAAATTTTTGTTAAATCATTCTTGAGGTTTTACATTTTCATGAATAATTTACTTTGTATCTACATACAAGATATGCCATAATTTTCAATCTCAGAAATCCCAATTTAAAATTTTAGTTAAATCATTCTTGAGGTTTTACTCTCTTCTTAGAGATTCCAAGATTAGAGGCTAGTTATTGTAATGTTATTGTGATGTTATTTCAAAGTGGAATAAATTGGTATATAACATCACGCTGGTCTTCAATCTCAGAGGACCCAATTTAATTTTTTGTTAAATCATTCTTGAAGTTTTACTCTCTCCTTAGACATTCCAAGATTTGAGGCTGGTTATTGTAATGTTATTTCAAAGTGGAATAAATTGTTATATAACATCACACTGGTCCCTGTTCGATTATTGCAAACCCGTGTGTCAAATGGAAGATAGTATGTGCATTGATCAAATCTGGAGTGCTTGAAGCTCATCACTGTCGATTTTATACCAGAAAATGAGTAGGAGGTCCATTATCAGGAACCCTTTGAGAGGTATTTTAATAAGTTCAAAAAGAGATCTGGAAGCTTTTTCGGGTCTTGTTTGTCTTTTTGGAAATTCTCTTCGCCACTTTCGAGTCTTGTTTGTCTTTTTGGAAATTCTCTTCGGCGCGGCTTGGTGCAGTCCACATAGCTAGAGTGCAAGCACTGGTGGATGCCTGTTTCGTTCTGCGCCACGGGGCACCTAATATTCTATGTGGCCATGGCCTAGACCTTGAGGTGTATAAATGGTTTCAAGTATCAGAGAAGATGCCATAATCTCAAGCTAGGCTTGGCAACCGAACATCTGAAGTGCTTGAAACTTATCACTGCCAATTCTATACTAGAAAACGAGTATGAGGTCCATTATCAGGAACCCCCCGAGGGATATTTTAACCCTCTGATTCTCTGCTTTTTATTCCTTGCTATTACATTTAGCTTCATGGTGTCTGCCCCTGTCACTCTTTTGTATTCATATTGGAGATACACGAAGCTCAGGGCGTGCTGGTTATGGCTGAAATGTTGGATCTCCCCCGTTCTCATCGGCTCCTACATCAAGCTACAATTTATGATCGAAAGGTGTGAAGGGATTGCAGGTAATGAAGAGTTCAATGTGCAGACGAATCAACACTCAACCGCCACTACTGTGGCCTGGAAGATGTTGCCAAAGCTATGAAAAGATTGTGTAATAAAGAGTTTAGACAACAGATGAATCAATACTCAACTGCCACCGCCTTGAGGATGTCACCCACTTAATAAATGCACACCAACATCAATAAACATGTCCCTATATATACCTCACAAAAAAGATATTTTAAATAAGCATGAAAGGAGGCGACATGACCAGGAGGCAGCGAGACCGCTGAACAACATGACATTGACTTTGAGAGGTGGTATTGGTTAGGTGGTATTTGAAAACCTGTCAATCAGTTGACAGGTTTTCTACAAAACCTCACACTAAAATGCCTTCGGCATAAAAATAAACTAAATTCACTACAAAATAAACAAAAAAAAATTAAATGCAAAACAATAAACTAAATAATTATTTTTTTGAAATTTTTTGTAGACTCAATTAAAAAAAATTAAACAAAAACACGATAATTAAACAATTTAAAATTGTTGTTTTTTGTTAACGGGTAGTGAGAGGGTGATGCTCGACCTCCCCCTTTGCCACATATTATTTGCAATCAGTGGCAAAGGGTGAGGGCATCACCCCCTCCTCACGCTGGGCACCAAAAGGGGCATGCCCGCGTCTATACAGACACATACATGCCTCGTTTGGTGCCCAACATGGGGAGGGGGAGATGCCTGGGATCTCCTAGGACACGAGCATGCCCCTTTTGGCGCCCAATGTGTGGAGGTGGTGATGCCCTCCCTCTTTGCCACAAATTCCATGCAATTTGTGGAAAAGGGGGAGGGGGGCAATGCTCGAGGGAGGGGAAGGGCATGCCCCTTTCGATGCCCAAAGTGTGGAGGTGGTGATGCCCTCCCTTTTTACGACGAATTGCATGCAATCTGGGGCAAAGGGGGAGGGGGAGGGCGGAAATGCTCTGGGGAGGGGGAAGGGGGCGATGCCGAGCATCACGCCCTCCCCACCAGTTAACAAAAAACAAAAAAAATAATTATTTAATTATAATGTTTTTGGTTTAGTTTTTTTTTTTTTTTTTAATTGAGTTTAAAAAAATTATTATTTTTTAATTATTTTACTATATTGTCTCGTTTTTTTTTTAATTAATTAACTATTTATTTTGTATTTAATTTTGTTTAATTTAGTGTTTAGTTTAATTATTTACTAATATGGCTATTTTTTAATAATTAGTATACTTAGGTTTAGTTTTTTTATTAATTTTTTAATGTTTCTTTTATTAATTTTTTTCAAATTTTATCTTTTAAATTTATAGTTTTAAGGGTTGTATATTTTATTTTATTTTTCTTAAAAAAAATTAAAATTTTACCTTTTTTTTAAGTTTGTTTTTAAATATTTAAAAAAAAATCTATTTTAATTTTAGAAAATTTTGATTTTCACTATTTTTTCAACTATTGTTTTTTTTTTTTCTTTATTTCTAAAAGCAATTTGTTTTTTTTTTACTAGAAAAAAAAGAATTTGTTTAGTAGTGTTTTTTTTCTTTTCTAATTTAAATATTTTTTCAATGTAAATTATTAAAAAAATTAAAATCAATTAGTAAATCAATTATCAAGTAATAACACTTTTAGATTTATGAGTCAGTTTTTAGTGTTTTATTTGTAGTGATGCCAATGATTAACGTCATAGTTTCAATTAGGTCATTTTGAGGGTTCTCTATGCGATATTGTATTTGCGGTGGTGCAAGTGGTCAAGGCCATGTTTCAATTAGGTCATAGTTTTAACTCGAGAGAAAAAAGTGATGCTACTGGTAGCATCACTTTTCGATTCAAGGGTCAATTTCAGAGTTTTTAAGGGTTCTATTCGCAATTTCAAGGGCACGATTTCAAACAAGTTGCAATTTTAACCACCTCCCCCCAAAAAGGTGCTATCGGTAGCACCACTTTTTGATTTGGGAGTTGATTTTGGTGTTTTTTTAACCTAAAATTATGATATTTTTGGGCTAGAGTTCTAATTTTTGAGGTCACAATTCTCATTAAGTTGGTATCTTTGTTAGCAAATATAGAAGATAAAATGTAGTCAAGTAGTGTTCTCCACAAGTTCTAGTAATGAGTTACAAATGAGAGGTGTTTATCTTTTTATATGAAAAGATCTAGCAACCCTCTCAATATAAAAGTAATATTCTCCTAGTTTTTAGCCTATGAAAATATAAAATACCATTATCTCTTTACAATCCCTAGAGATATGGTAAAAAATACATGAACTATGAGGTGTTTCCGCCACCTATAAAATAATATCCAAGTTACATGAGTGAATGAGTAAAAATACCTCAAAGATGCTCCCCAAATCAAGTAAATTCTCCTCAAGTGCCAAATCATCCTCCTCAACATGTGGAATGACCTCCTCCAAAGGTGTCCTATGAGTGGTAAAAAAATCAACGATAATTTTCTCATGACACTTTTTAAAAGCACCATAACTGTGTCAATTTTTGCTTGAATTTATATTATGACCACATTTGGGAAATCTTGTGGCCGTTCTTTGTCTAATGTCGTTGATATGGTGGAATTTTGGGTATCTTTCAAAATATAATTTCTTCTGAAGTTGGACTCCCTCAAAATATGTGCTAAAACCTCCTCAAGAGTGGATGACTCACTCAAATGATGTAAAAAGGCATGTGTAGGGTCTCCAAAGCAAACATTTTCCTTCAAAGGGTGCAATGTTTTATCCTCCAAGTGAAAAATCATCTCCAAAAGGTGTAGAGTCCCTTCAAAATGTATCCCCAAGGGTTATCTCAAGTGGTTCTGAGCTAGACGTGAAGCTATCCCTAGAGGAGGATGTCACGAGTTCAAAATCTTGTTCCTCCTTGGGGTTAGGCCTGAACGGAATCAGGGTCGACAATTTACCCTGTTTACCATCCACGAAGTGGGGAAGTACTCGGGAGTTTCTCGTGAGATATTAACTCCAAAAAAGACCGTCCTTTCAAAAGGTTCCCCGTCCTCTCCAAAAGGTGCTAGGTCATCTTCAAAAGGTGTGACATCCTCAAATAAGCCCAATAACTTCATAAGAAGTGGGATGACCTCCATCAAGTGTGTAAGGGGCCTCCTCAACATCCTCTAAAGGACCAAGGTTCAATCCAAATCATATCCATGCAAAGTACATAATCCAAAGAGGGGCTCAAGTGACCCAATGTTTCCATCAATTCAAAGGCATATACACAAGTCCAATACAACATAAATTGTGAGTCATTTCAAATGTAAATTCCATTAGATAGATCAAATTAAGCATCATATTCAAACTTCACAATAACTCATATAATTCACACAATTTTCCAAGTTTAGGTATGGGAGGGTTATCATTAGCCCGTATTACATGTGCCAACACCCAAGAAGAAAAATATTTCCCAAGAAACCTGTCAAAGAGCATGTGTAATGATAGATGGTATGGTTTGGGGTTTAACTTCATGAGTGGTATTGCATAGTCAAGTGAGGTTATGTAAGATATTCATCCACATGAGAGCCTTTGGAATGAGGGAGTGCTTACCGTTGAGTTTCCCTTTCTTCGACACCGTGTCTTTCCAAACCCCTTTTTTCCTTTTTCTTTATTCATTTAACATTTTCTGGCTTTTGAAATTTGTTTTACTATTTTTAGTCAATTTTAGATATGCATTCTTTGCATAGGACTTGGGGTGATGGCCTCATACTGAGGGGGCATTGCTCATGCTTTATTTCTTTTGGTTCTTTTCTGTTCATTTTGATTTTAGCATCTTGCTATTTTCATTTTTTTATGACGATGCATCAACCTCGAGCATTCAAGCTCCTTCTAATGGGATTATGAAGAATGAACCTATATATGTGACATATGACCACCAACCCAAAATTGGGGACAATGGAAATCATGAAATATGGAGAATATTATGTATGGATTGGGATATGGACACACTACCCGTCTCAAATCTCCCTAGTGGTACAACATTACCTAAGGATGACAACAATTATCTAAGAGATGATAAATACCACCAAGGTGAAACAAGGCAAAACCAAAAATTTAGAGCATCGTGATCCATTACATGACTCAACCAATGGTCACTAATTTCATGACAAATACATAATATGAAGCAATGAAACAAGGTATCTCATATAATGTTAAGCACCATAATCATCCAATGTGAGTGAGCTGGGAAAAATGTGGGAAGCATCATCAATTGACTATCTATAGAGAACCATGGATCTTGTCTGTGGCATTGCTGTCCGTGATATGGCATAGGAGAAAAATATCCTCTAGTTACCTCTAGTTGTGAGGGCGTAATAGGATCTACATAAGGTTTGAACATCTGAGATTTTTTTTTGGGAGGTGTGTCCGAAAGGGACAATAAGGACATCAAAACGAATTCCAAATTTAGTTAAAGTATTCAAAGACAATTGAATAACCAACAAATGTGTTTACAAAGACTTTAAGAAAATACAAGTTTTAGAAGTTCAGAGCAATTCTTGGTATGGCTTTTTTTCTTTCTATGAAGGGGATTATTACAAATATTAATGAAAATTCTATACATGTAGAAGCAATTCAAGAACACATAAAAGTGCAATTAGGCATAAGAGCATAACATTATTTGGGGTATATGCATACAATATATCCATGAAGATTTTAGTTGCATGAAAGGATGAGGTGCATTGAAGCACATATGTTGATATGGAATACAATTTTAATTTAAGTATGTTATGTTGATGAGAGAAGTCTTGGATAATTTATCAGATTAACTTAGAGGTTCATTGCCAAAGTTAAGTTGATCACCAAATTTCATTGTCAAAGATGATCACTAAACCACTTACTTATATATTATGCCCTAGAGAGGATAAGTGGTGTATAAGGTTTATAGGCCCTATTTTATTATCGTATGAGTAAACAATAGGTTAATAGAAGATTGTACTAAAAAAGCTTCAAATTGTGAAGATGGTTAATGATTTGAAATGGTACATTATATATTTTTCATAATTTTGAGTATTTATGGGATGGAATAATAGAGCTATATTTGTGTTAGGTCCATTTTAGAAGTTGTTCTGGCGTGGTGATTTGAGGTCTTGGAACTTTAGGATCCCATTTTGGGCACTAAATAAGCGCCCCCCACCAGATCCCTGAATGACAAAAAGTTGTTGTTAGTCACTAACCCTTGACATTATCTTACACATTGAAATATTTCTAGTGTTCTAAATATCACATGTATTGAAGTTCATATGAAGTAGCTATGCTTTTTACAAGTTGACTTATGCTTTGACCACCATAGTACCTAATGGATGCCACATTAGCTCCTATAACTCACATGTGGAGCTAGTCATGTGTGGAATTTTAAGAATATTCTAGAGGGGCCAATTCTCAAACATTTTTTGAGAGTTAGGGGAAGAAAAAACCCTAATAACTATCATGAGGTGTTAAAAACTCATTTGGCAGGGGGAAGGTGTGTCATTCCTATTTTGATGTTTTTTCTCTCTGTACATGATTGGTAAAAAGGAATGAGATATGAGAGAAAAGTAGAGAAAAAATAACACCCTTTAGCATCCTATCACATCCCACAATGTCGATTTTATCCATAGTGAGCTAATCTTACTTTGTATTTTGCACAATAAATGTGACAAAGAGAGCAAGGTGGAATCCTTATTTCTTGTTTGAAATTTTCTCTCATTAATTTCTCTAGGATATATTTTGGTGTTAATGGTGTGATCCTTTTACCACTATATATTTTCTCTTATCATCTCAGTTATTTTTCATAATGAAGGTGGCATGTTTCTAATATTAAATATTAATCACAAGTAATCACTCCACATCAAAGTATAATCTCATTGTTGTTGTAATATGATTTTAAAGAAATGCTATGATGAACTATCCATTGGAATATCCAAGGTAGTTTAGAAATCATAATGATATTAGAATATTACTTTTGGGGTTTTGTATGGAATAGTTGTAGTATATGATCGTGTTAGGGTCCAACCCTAACCCCCTTAAGTAGATAGATATGTTGCTATGTATTAAGACTATCTCTAGTAAATAAGGCCCATGTAGTAGATATAGTATAAAAGCAATAACTACAACAAGGCATACTAGAAGGTTCTACCTACTAGAAAGTTCCTAGGAGGTAGATAGAACTATATAAAGAAGTGAAATCAATGTAATGGGATATCTTGTGAAGTATATTGTAATTGAAACTTGCTCATTTGGAGGTTACCCCTTCAAAGAGGCAAGTGAACACTTCTCTAATCGATAAAGGTGTAACATTTTGTGATATTTTGGTTCTTTTATTGCCTATTTTTGTTATAATATGTCATTTCTACAAAAAATATGGGTATATTCTATTATTTTTGATTTGGATCTTCCAGTTTTCTAATAAAGAACACCACAAGTGGTATCAAAGCACTTTCTTGAGCCAACATTTTAGAGAAATTTTTTTTTTCAGGCTAGGGACATATTCTAAAATCTATAAATAACACAATGATTTGTCATTCAATAGGTAAAGCTATGGTAGGGGAAGAATACACATAGGAAATACAAGCGATTTCACTTGGTTAGTCACCCTTGAAACTTATTGGTATCCCTTTGAGTAGTACCACATCAGAGAATACCCATATACATTATTTTCACTTCCATGTACCTTAGGGTATATCGAAAGTCCCCTAGGTTACATAAAAATAACCTTATATAATTTGATCGATCATCTTGTTGCTATAATGCACCGAGAACAACAACAAGGAAGATTAATCTCTAGTACTTGGGTAATGAGTTAGTACATCTAAGGGTACAATTAATCCTCCTTAGTTGGTTCCCTGAAATATTCAGCCGAGTACTATTGTTGGAACCTACACACATATCAGAGAACTATAACACTTGGCACTACCTTTCCATCAAGACCTTGGAAACCCTGTCCCCTACTACCAATCCATGAAATTCCTACATAAATTGCAGTATTGAGAGTTTGAGAATTCTATTAGTTCATTAATATTGATGTGGGAGTATAACTCTGATAGGAGTAAAAAAACGTTTTGGGTCATATCCATACCCTTATTTGAGACCCATCTCAACAACATCCTTGATTCAAGATGATTGACATGGTACCACTCTCTAGTAAGTCTTATTGGTGGACCCACTCACCCCACTACTAGGAGACTATCTCAACAGACCCAAAATGCCACGTTGATCACCTTGGTGCCACTCTCCAATAAACTTTTTCTTGTGGACCCACATCTCTATGGATACCACTCAAGGAACAAAACTATCCACCATAGTCTACTCTTTGGAAACTCTATGTGATGAGTTGCAACACAAGATAGGCCACAACCACTCCCTTACTCAACAAAATATTGATGCCATCTATCACAAGATAGCCTAAAGCTAAAGTCACTCCCAACCCAACTATCCAAACACATGGCGATGCAAAATTAGATCCTTGCTTCACAATTTATGGGTTTTCAATGGTCAAACCAACCATCCCAAAAGGAAGGGGATGAATCATCTAATCCCATTGGGCATCACTATAGCCCACTTGTTCATGATCTGATGACCCAAATGTGACACAAACTTCCTAAAGTGGATCTCAACAATTTCCATGGATCCAACCCCATAGGCCATGCCACTCAGATGGAACATTATTTTCTGTGCATGGCATCATAGATGACTTAATGAAACTTCACATGGGTGTCTTATATTTGGATCCTGAACATTGACAATGGCATAAGAACTCCCATAGGGGTTATATTGCTTGGAAACAATTTGTCTTAGACCTCTATGAACACTTTGAAACATACACTCATTATTTGGAATGGCTGATCAAGCTTAAACAACTTGGTATAATCAAAGAATTCACATCCACTTTTAAGCAACTGGCCATTTTCACTGAAGGCATGTCCAATACTCTTTTTAGGGAATTATTTATCATTGGTTTGAAAGAAGAGATATATGTACAAGTATTAATGGCTTGTTCTATTACTTGGTTTGAAGCATATCCAAGAGCACAAAAAGCCCAAAAGTTGGTGAATTCTCAAATTAAAAGGGCCACATTTATTCCCCATCCCCATCCCACTATTCCCCCCCTACTAATCCCTCTACTTCCTCTCCACCCCTCAATATATATAAATTAACTTGAGTCAAAATTGCGGAGTTCTAACTTAAATGTCTCTGCTACAACTATGATGAGGAATTTTTTTCGGCGCATAAATGTAAGAAGAAAAAATTTATGGCCATTTTAGAGAACATTTTTGATGATAAAGCTGAAGCTATACCTCTAGATATTGTTCATCAACCTATTGAATACATTCCCCCATATGGTCCACATGATGTGGAACCCCATATCTCCTTTCATGTCTTGAATGACATTTTTACACCCGAAACCCTCGAATTGATTGACTACATTAAATATTGCAAATTAATTATCTTAATTGATAGTTCTAACACCCATAATTTCATTCATTGATGTGTAACACAATAAAAACACTACTATATCCATGCTATGAGCAACTTCCAAATCATGATTGCTAATGGAGATTTTGTGAAATGTGGTGGTCATTGAAAAAATGTGAGGCTTCAAATGGGTGATTATTCCTTGAAGACGCACATGTTTTCTATTGAAATGGGTGGTTGTGACATCATCTTGGCTATTGAATGGTTATGGACATTGGGTACCATCACCACGGATTTTCGTGAGTTATGCACAAGTTTCCAACAGGAAGGGAATAACTGCACTTTCAAAGGAATTACAATTGGCTCTTTAGAGATCATCAACTCCCACCATAAGGAAAAACTTCTTAAAAAATGACATTCAGGCATTCTAGCTCAATTCCATGTCGTTCAAGTCTTTGAGACACCTTCTCAACCCATTCATCTTGACATGTAGTTAGTCTTGGCCAAACACCAATCCATGTTTGAACCTCCCCACAGACTACCACCCTCATAAGGGGAGCATGAATATTCTATTATGCTTATATTGTTCGACAACAAAGGTATTCCAACAGAGGACGAACACCTTCAGTAACCACTCACAAAACTAGATCAAAGATCAACACACTGATGTTTTGACATGGTAAAACCTCTACAGGGAAACATCCACGACCCCAACCAACTCAACCACTTGGAGCAATTTATTAATGCAAAAGAAAAAGATTAGATAGATATTTTACAAGAGAGTTTCTCACAATAGATCATTGACAAATGACCCTCCATGCTCTTTAAATAGATATCATGAACCAATCAGGTGTTAAGCCACGAATAAATGGCTATTAATATCGAGGAGAATATGAACCGTCAGATCACTCTATGTCGGGAACATATCGTGACCGTAGGATTTCCTAACTACAAATGCATACTAAAGAAACACACTAAGAAACACACTTTTACCTAATGACACATTAGACCAAGTAGATCTTAACTAACTCCTAAGTGTCTAAATATCCTAACATCCCCCCTTAAGAACAACTTGGGATAGGATTGAAGGATTTACAATAGTGACACAATAGGAGAAGGAAGGAAGCATTAGACACTATGCCCCATTGATGTCAACTTCCTGAACTCCTGACATAGATCGAACTTTGAAAAAATTTGCTTCTGTAAGAGACTTTGTGAAAATGTCTGCAACTTGATCTTCTATAGGGAAAAAGAGCACTTCAATAACTTGATCATGAATGAGCTTTCTGATGAATTGCATGTGTAGCTCAATGTGTTTTCTGCACTGATGTTGAAATGGGTCTTTGGCGAGCTTGATGGCACTTTGATTGTTGCACCAAAGGATAGTCGAATGTTGCTGTTGGAATCCAAACTCTAAAAGAATCTGTTGAAGCCATAAGGCTTCCTAACTTGCATTTACCACTGCTTGGTACTCTGCTTCTGTTGAAGAAAGTGAAATAGCACATTGTTTCTTACAAGCCCAAGTGACAATTATTCAACCAAGGATGAAAACATAACCTGCAGTAGACTTCCAATCATCAGGGTCCCTGACCCAATCTGAATAAGTTCACAAGAATACTTAGATTGGGAAAGAAAAAATCCTTCTTTGGTTTCCAAAATTTGGAGGCCAAGGAAATAATGCAAAAAGACTAAGTTTGTCATTTCAATTTTTTTCTTAAGGATGGTTTTCACATGGTTTAAAAGTTTTGAGTCACTACTAGTAAGGATAAGGTCATCAACATAAAGGAAAAGGATTATGAGATGGCTTCCTACTTTCTTGGTATAGACATTAGGATCAAAATGCCATCTAGAGAATCTAGTGGCAATAAGAAAGCTGTCCATTTTGTCATACCAAGATCGAGGAGCTTGCTTAAGAGCATAAAGATATTTCTTAAGGCGAAAAACAAGGCTGGAGTCATTTTGGACATAGCCAGGAGGTTGTTCCATGTAGATTTCTTCTTGCAAATTTCCATGCAAGAAGGCGGATTTAACATCCATCTAATGGACCTCCCATTTATGTGAGGCATCAAGGGCAAGAACAAGGAAGATGGAATTCATTTTGGCTACAGGGGCAAAGGTTTTATTACAGTCAATTCCTTCAACTTGGGAAAATCCTTTGGCAACTAACTGAGCCTTGTATATTTCAACACTTCCATTTGATGCATACTTAGTTCTATAGACCCAGTTACATATGACAAATTTTTTTCCTTTTGGAAGAGGTACAAGATCCCAAGTATCATTTTCCATTAAAGAACGATACTCTTCATTCATTGTTGTATCCAAATCGGGATGACCTGAAGCTTCTGCAAATGTCTCTGGATCATGAGTCTCCGAAACTTTATCCAAAAGAGAAGAGTCTTGCTGGAACTATAAACGTGTCCGACGCTGATATGAAGGATCACTGACAAGATCACCAACTTGTTCTTGTGTTGAACAAACCCATCTAGGAAGCGGTGGAGCTGGAGCTGGTGCTGCTTCAGGTTCAAAGGACTCATCTAGAGGAAGGTGAGCAGGCGGAGGTGGATTTTCATCCTCACTATCATCATCTGAAGAAGAAACCAGAACATAAGAAGGCACAAACGCTAAATATGGATCACAGGATGAAGAAGGCACAAACGCCGAATTAGGCTCACAGGCCAAGAGATTTTCATCAAATTTAACATCTCTTCTAATAATAATTTCATTACAATATGGTTGAAGAAGTATATAACCTTTTACATCTTCATAATAACCAACAAATATACACTTCTCACTTTTAGGCTGCAATGCTTCCCTTTTCTCATCAGGAATGTGAGCCCATGCTATACTGCCAAATACACAGAAGTTACTTTCATTTGGTTTAATTTTAGTCCAAGGTTCTTCTAGTGTTATATTTTTAAGAGCCTTTGTCGGAGTGTGATTTACTATGTAATTTTAACAGTCGATGGCTTTCGCCCAATACTTTAGACTTAATCCATTAGATTGGATCATACAATTAGCCATTTCTTTTAATGTGTGGTTCTTTATCTCAACAACACCATTTTGTTTTGGTGTATATGGAACAATGTGTTGCATTTGGATGCCTTGTGTAGTGCAGTAACTTGTAAAATTATTGTTCACATATTCGCCTCCATTATCTGTTCTTAACCTTTGAATTTGATGTCCAGATTGTTTTTCTACAAGGGCCTTGTAGGCCAAAAAATTGTAAAAAAATTCTCTCTTAAGTTTTAAGAAGTAAACCCAAGTATGTCTGGGAAAGTCATTAATGAAATTTAAGAAATAATTGCACCTAGAAAAAGAAGGAGAATAAAGTAGACCACACAAATAACTGTGAACAAGCTGCAAAGGGATCAAGGTGTGCCAAGAGGCATGTTTTTCAAAACTGTCCCGATGATGTTTGCTGAGAACACAATTGGAAAAAACACCATCTCTGTATGAAACAGGAGGAAGACCAGTCACCATCTGTTGATTACATAGTTGCAACAATGAGTAATAGTTTAGATGACCGAACCGCTCATGCCAAAGTTTGCTCAAGTCATCGCTATGAGTAACAAAAAATGATAAAAAAATGATGACTCAAAGTTGTCAAATTTGTATAACCTGGTAATATCATCAGCAATTCCAATTGCAAGAACATGCTTAGGATCTTTTAGATCCTTGATTACAACTTGGTGAGGTGAAAAATTGACAATTTTACCTTCAACTGAATGAGTGATTTGATATAATGATAGAAGGTTACAAGAAAGACTTGGAACACAAAATACATCATTGAAATGACCATTTTCTACTTGAACTGTTCTAGATCCTACAACACTAAGATATCTATCATCACCAACAAATATTTTCTTGGTGTTACATTCATTTAGAGCAGAAAATATGTCTTTATCCTTAGCCATATGATAAGATGATCTAGAATCAATAAGCCACTCATCAGAAGAATAAGTAGAAGTTTTATTGAAGGAAAAACTAGAAGCAAAAAATGCATGTCCATGAGAAGAAGAAGAAAAAGTAGAATCAATACTGATGTTGTACTTATTCATCGCTGTTTCTAAAGATTCCATATTCTTGAAACATTTGGGCTCATCACGACCATATTTATCACAAAAGTTGCGATGTCTGTCAGTCTTTGTATTTTTATATTTTTCTCCTTTTTCACCATTAGGAGCGGAAACTGTCTAAGTGGGTTTGAGATCCTTATGTTGCTTGCTATTGTGGCGATGATGTTACTTCTTGGGATTCTTGGGTTTATCTTTCTGATGGATGGCTAAGGATTTGTTGGAGGTACCTGCAGTTTTGATCACTCCAAGTTGTACAAGCTTATCTTTCTCTCTAAAAAAAACATCGCAAAAGGACTCAAGAGTGGGTTTTTGATAAGCTGTCGCTAGAGCCTCTTTCATGGCATAAAAGGTAGCTACAAACATAAAATATGCACTACCTAGCTTAGAAAGAATAATACAGATGCAACGCTCTTCATCCATCTTTATCTTACATTCTTCACATAAAATTCTGAGTGTTTTAAACTTAGATAGATAGTCTTCAATGCAATAAAAATCACTAAACACAGATTGAATCTTTTCCTAAGCTTCATCGGGTTTATCAATTTATTGAAGGTGGAACCTTAAATCAAGAGAGATGGACATTCTGATTAGTCCACGTGATTCGTCATTCGTATTATCCCATTTGGCTTTCTTATCAACATCAATGGGTTCTATTTTTTTTCCCAAGGTAATCTAGTACAAGCCTTTACTTCTTAATAAATCCTCCATATTGGATTTCCATTGGAAGTAGTTGGTGATGGTAAACAAAATATTACTTGAAGAAGCCATATTAAATATGTAGATAATATGTATTTAAAAACTTAAATTGATGATCTTGATTGAAAGATCTTGAAAAACTGGCGGTTTTAAAAAAAATGACACTGAAAATGGACTTCGGATGTGAAAGTTATTCCCTCTTAAAAAAAAGCATAAACAGTAACCAAAGGACCACATGATGGTGTAAGTTGATTTATGAAGTGACCCACTTTTACAATAAAGTTACTTTATAAAAGAAAAGCTGCATGCAAAATAAATAACTCTAAAATATTAAATCTACTTATAGTGATTCACTTTTATACTTGAAGTGAAATACACTTTACAATAGAGCATGAACTTTTTTTTTTCAAAAAATAAGTAACAAAAAGAGAGAGTTGAACTCAAGACCTCTTACTCAATAAAGAAACTTTTAACCAAGTGGGATAACAAAACATATTGTATTATTTAGCAAGAGGATTGGGGTTGTTGTTGTTGAAGACGGTCTTGGAGAGCGTGCTAAAAAAGTTGTTTTCACACAAGAAAACAATTTCACTTCTCGATGACAACAAGGGTTAGATCTCAGTTAGCTTACCTGGAAAATGCACCTTTTTCTACCTGTTTCTGATTTTCCGAGATCACATAGGGCACAGGGAAAAGAGAATACACAGATCTAAAGTAGTAGAAACCCATAAACAAACAATATAAAACCGAAATAATACTCTGCAAAAAATTTAAAAAGGGCGTATTTAGGCTTTATAACTCCAGATCTAGCTGAAATGGTTGTATCTTGGACATACATAAACCTTTTAGAGTGAAACAAAAAGCGTTCCTAAATGAAACGAGCACTTCAGATGCAATGAAACAATCCTCTCAACCCAAAAATGTATGGAAATGATAGAAAACAAAGATGAGACAACTCGAATTCACGATCTCAATCTACAACAGGATTGAGTCTTCAAACAAGATTTGATACCATGTTCGACAACAAAAGTATTCCAATAGAGGACGAACACCTTCAATAAAAACTCACACAACCAAATCAAAGATCAACACACCGATGTTTTGACATGGTAAAACCCCTACGAGGAAACAACCATGACCCTAACCAACATGACCACTTAGAGCAGTTTATTAATGCAAAGGAAAAATATTACATAGAGATTTTACAAGATATTTTCTCACAATCGATCATCGAAAAATAACCCTCCATGATATATAAATAGATATCATGGACCAATAAGGTGTTAAGCCACAAATCAATGGTTGTTAAGATTGAGGAAAATATGAACCGTCAGATCACTCTATGTCGGGAACATATCGTGACCGTCAGATTTCCTAACTACAAATGCATACTAAAGAAACACACTAAGAAACACACTTATACCTAACGACACATTATACCAAGTAGATATTAACTAACTCCTAAGTGTCTAAATATCTTAACATATATTAGGTAGCCTCCCACCCAATGCATGCCCATATTTCCATCCATTTTCCCAAAAAATGAAATAGAAAAGATATCTCCCCTCAAATATGCACACGACCTTAATTTACTTAGAAGGAAGGGTTGACCCTCTATTTATTCCCCTCAAAGAGCTAGCTAGAAGGTAAGGTTATCCCTTGATTTCTTCCCCTCAAAGAGATAGAAGGGTTGTTTAGGTTATCCCTTAGCTAGAATATCCTTAGATTTTGGTAGGAGTGCTAGTCACTGGTGTCATCCACCCTAGTACCAACCCCTATTCTTCATCATCTATCATGCTCCTCAAGAAAGAGGGCAATTGGTGCATGTGTCCTGACTTCTAAGCTCTTAAAAAAACTGGCAATTAAGGATACATTTCCCATTTCAATCATTGATGACCTTTTGGATGGGCTCAAGGGTGCTCAATTCTTCACCAAACTCGATCTCCACTAAGGCTGCCACCAAATCCACATGAAGGAGGCAGATGTTCCTAAAATTTCTTTTCCCACTCATAAATCCATTTACAAGTTCTTGGTGATTCCATTTGGACTTTTCAATTCACCTTCCACCTTCCAGAGTCCCATGAAAAAAAAATTTCAACTCTTTTTGCATCATTTTATCCTTGTATTTTTTGATGACATCTCGATCTATTTTAAAACTTGTCAATCCCATGTTGCCCATATGGATACGGTCTTACAACTACTTTTTTTATCATCAATTCTTTCTCAAGAGGTCTAAATGTGCCTTTGGTGTCTTTGAAGTGGAATATTTGGGCCATATTGTTAGTCATGATGGTGTGTGTGGTTTGTTCCTTAGGTTGTTCATGGCTAGGAAAAAATGCCAAGACACCCTATGGAGGATTTAATACCTCCCTACTTTAGGATAATTTGAAATGTTTTTCCCTCATTGATAAGAAAATATTGAAGTGAAAAATCATTTTCACATAAATTTATATTACTTTGATATAAACTAATACAACATAATCAAGAATCAACTTAAGCTAGGAACCTTTATCCAATTCTAAACATATATTGAAAATAAGCTAGAAAAAAACACAAGAAGCTTAACTTCCAATCTCATTAAGTGCGATGAAGCTAAGTTCCACTATCTATAATTCTTGGAAAATATATTTCTTTAAAATTGATGATAGTTATTACATAAATAATAAAATAAAAATAATTAAGGATATGTTCATAGAGTTTTCATATACAAATAATTAACTTATAGATATACAATATTGAATACTAAACATACCATTAAGTATGATTAAGTAATTCAAAATACAAAACATTTCCTTATAGAGGTCATAACATAATCCACGATAACAATTTATATTAACAAGACCTAAAATGTATCAGAGTAGAAAACAATGATGACTTCAAGATAAATATCATGTCTTTAAACATTCATGCACATCGTTATGTAAACATATCCATATACAAAACAAAACAATCAAAGAAACTAAGATAGATAACAAGTTTAAGAAAATATTAAATTAAAACTGAACAATAGAAACAAACTATCCAGAACCAATGATGAATCTATCATAAGTCTTTCAATATTTAGTGTTGTAGATCATGAAACTCAATGTAAAATACTACGCCCTTGTCAAAACGAGTCCTTTCAAAAACAATGCATGAATTTCTTTAGAAGGTGCCCACTGCCAACCCATCTATTCTCTGATCCTTTCACTTAAATAAAATTCCAGTGCTAACCATTTCTATAACTATCCCTTTCTCCACATAGATTAATATCCACATGCAATTTAAAACTATTTTGATTCACTTGAGTGAATATCATGCCACCTATAAAATTAGGGATATAATTTCAACTTTTTGTTTACGACTAGATGAGACTTTTTTTCATATTGAAGACGAGTCTTCCTTTTCTTTAGATATGGTTCCTTTGTCTTTGGGGGACATCTCCTTTAGTTTTGGTTGGATATAATTTGTTTCCTCGAGTTTAAGCTTTTCATCCTAAAACACATGGTTCATCAATAATGGGGCCTTGAAATTATAACACACGATCTTGTTCCATTCAATCCTTGCGGGATCAATATGAATTAACATCTTCCTATATAAAATTTCAATATCAACAAACAAATAAAAAGGAAGTGGTGAATGCACTCGATATAAATCCTTCACAAGAGATAAAATTGAAAAGTCATGAGATAAAGAATCAATGACTTGCTTTCTAGACAAACTCTTATCACTTTGATCAATAGAATCCTTGTCATCATGAAAAGTTGTCAAAGAATTATAAACATGTTCTTAAAACATCTAGGGCTCTTGCATCCATGGGAAATGTAAGCCATACTTGTAGATGGGTGTAAATTGATTCTTAAACTCCTTTGCTATTTCCTCCATGTCAGTGATTTTGTGTTGCAAAGTGATAATTAATTCCTTCTTTTCATTTACCTTCCTAATATTGAGAACCAAATTAGTTTGATATTTCACTCTTATGGATTCCAAGGAACTATTTGACAATGAATTAAGAAAGTGAATAATATGTTTAGTCTCTTCGAACTTTGAGGATATGCGAGGAAACAACTTATTGACATCAATCTGTGCATTGACTATTACAATAGTTTCACACTAATGAAACAACTCAAAATGTGGTCTAAAGGAACACATTTTTTCAATTATTTCATTCCATATTTGTTGTTTAGAATCAAATATATACTTCCACCCCGAAGTCTGGTTTAATGTCTTTATTGAAAATTTATTGAGATCATCCCGAGATTTTGTTAACATGTTTATTTCTCCATCTTTCTTGTTAACTTGGCATTGTAGCCCCTTCATCTCTGATCATTTATCTCTTTAAATCTTCTAACTTTTCTTTGTTTGACTTCTTAAAACTTTTTATTTGATTAGTCAATTATGTAACTTGGGATTTATATGCTTCTACTTTATCTAGCATGCCATTGACACTATCTTCATTACTAGAGAGACTCAAAATTTTATCATCATCATCATCAAATACCTCTAACAAATATTTAAAATAGGGACAGTTTCTCTGAGAGATCCTTTCATAACTTTTCTATTTTAGAAGAATATTCTTTTGATTTTTTTTTCTTTTCCCTTCTAAGTCCTTCTAACTCCTTTATCAGCTGTGAATTCATCTCTCTTATCCTTCCATTTTCTGATGCTAACAAATATTTTGTTTTATAAGCATCTATTAGTTCCTTGGACTCCACTAGATCATTTTGAGGCATCTTGAGCTTAGACTTGAGAATCTTGATTTCAAAATCTTTTGCCTTCATTAAAATTTTTATTCATTCATTACTCTTGGATGGATTAGACAGAGTTACAATCTTGTTTTCTAAATCTCCGACCCTTGTACTTTTGACTCGGTTTACAATTCTTGAGAATCTTAATTTAAAAATATTTTTCCTTCATTAAACTTTTTATTCATTCATTACTCTTGGATGGATTAGACAGAGTTAAAATCTTGTTTTCTAAATCTTCGACCCTTGTACTTTTGACTTGGTTTACATTCTTTCATTACTAAATTGTGTATTCAATTTTCTTACTAGAATTTGTAATTTATTCTCATTTGTTGTCGATTAAATAAACCTCCTCAAAACCATTTTTCTAGTCTTATTATACCATTCCACCATATCTGCGACGTTGACATGACTTAAGTCAACCTGAATAAATGTTTTTTTGTGGTTTGATAACTTTGAAACTTTAGATGATTCAAGTTGCAAAAAAAATAAATTAAATTTATTCCTTTCTTGATCAATTGATGCTAAGAATTGAGGAATCCCAAGATCTTCTGATTCCATCTGTGCTTCTTGACCAACCTTCAATTGTTTAGGGGTAAAATCATGAAGGTGGGTAATACTTTTGTCAGAATTAGGTTTCCAAAATTCCTAGAGACCTTTTTTTTTCCGGTCGAACTAATACTTCTTTCGATTGAAAGTCTACTTTTTTTGGCCAAACCTTTAGACGTCAAATCGAACGGTACCGTGACGATGCCATCGATTTCTGTGTACCATATTATCCAGACATATTTTTTTCATCTGGTAACATCTTTTCGGCCGAAAGATTTGTTTGGCCGAAAAATTACTAGCAGGACGGATTTTTTCATTCGGTACCAACGTTTCGGCCAAAACATCTTTCGGCCAAAAGGTTTTTCCGTCCAAAAACAACTTTTGACCAAAAAATGTTTTATGTATTGCCTACACATCGGTCAATCCAATCTTTTCCGAACTGCTAAGAGTCTGGTGCATGAGGGGTTGGTCATTATTGGTCGTGGCGATGGTCGCTGAGAGTCTAGTGTAGGAGAGGTTGATGGTCATTGAGAGTCTAGTGCATGAGATTCTTCCCAAAATTTCTATACTTCAAGGTATTTTTCGCATAGCCTGGGTATTATTAGCATGGGTAACTGTTTGAACTGAAAACAACTCCAATTTTCTATACTTCAAGGTATTTTTCGCATAACCTGGGTATTATTAGCATGGGAAAATAACATAGAATGGGTATTTTTCGCATATCCTGGGTATTATTAGAGTACAACACGGGATGGAGCACAATAATATCACTGCTATTGCTACACACTTCATATTTCTCCATAACCCAATTTTTTTATTAACCTGCTTATTATATTGAGCCAACCTCAACATTGCGTGTAAGATAAACAAACCCTCAATTTGGCAGGCAGGGCCCTCAATTTGATTGGAAGAAACAATTTCAAATCTCTCTAGAACATTCACAACAATAAGAAGACCTGCAACCACCTAGTTTTCCTCTTCTATACCATTGATAAGACTCTTAATGACGAGATTCCACTTCTTTTCTTCTTTAGGATGACGAGAAATGCCATCTTTCTGAAAACCATAGAAGAAGAATCTACATTAAATATTTGACTTTAAGCCGGACATGATCAATTTCATGTTCAAATAAAAAAATAATTAATGATATCAAAATTATGGAGAGGTTTAACACTCACAACCCAATCAACGTTTGTTCCCTCTGAAAGGAAATCCTTTAACATATAGAATCTTCTTGAATTCATCCAAGTCACCTTAGGGCATGACCACTTTGTTGGAAATAATAAAACAACTGAGAGGGGGGGTGAATCAGTTGTTTATAAGCTTAAACAATTTTATACTTTTTAAATATTATTAATCTTCCTTCAAGTGATCATCAACAACATACAACATATGAACAGTAAGAGTAAAGACCATCAATCACTCATAAGGTACACACAAAGACAGATTTTCACGAGGAAAACCATAAAGGGAGAAAACCTCTTCTTCTTCGAAATGATAGGCAGTCTTTCAGTTCTGTACATCATTTACAATTGAGTACCAACTCAATATGAGGTTGCTACCTTTGTTTTACAAGCTGCAACTTGTTTGAGAGCACCAACTCTCTAGCACCCACTAGAAGGAGGCACCAACTCCCTGAATATTCCAGCACCAACTGGATGGAAACACCAACTTCCTGAATGTTCCAGCACCAACTGGATGGAAGCACCAAATTCCAGTTACACAGGCTCCAACCTGTATAACAGAGAACACTTGTTCTCCCTAGCACCACCCTGCCACCCTTGTTTCTCTGGCTGCAACCAGATAGAAGCTACAACTCCCTGTGTTCAAGCACCCACTTGAACCTCTGAGGACAACAATCCTCCTGAGCACCTCCCAACCTCCCTAGATATAATAAATAATGAATACACAGACAACTACTCAGATAAATCAAATCTTACCAATCTTTCTCTGTATCTGATCTTCAACAAACTGTTCTACAATTCTTTTCTTCTTTTGTTTGTTTAGCATGTCTGCTCTGCATCACCTTTTCTGTCATTCTGCTCTGCTTCTATTCTGTCTATCATTCTGCTCTGCTTCTGCTCTGCATTTCATGTCGCTCTGTGCATTTGCTTCATTTCTTGCTACGCCTCTGATCATTTTCTTTTTCTTACTGTTTACTCATTTTTCCTTCAGAACGACCAACCAAACACAGTGTGTTTCAACTTATTTTATACACTTGAACAAACGATTCAACTTCCCATCTCCTTCGGCAAGAACCACGACAACTGTCCCTGTAACTGAACCGTTAACACTATTACTATCACGAGTCCGTTTCACTTAACATATTCGTAACAGAGGAGTTAACTGCAAGAAAGAACGGTAGCCCTCCGATCACAATCAATGTTTATCCGCACCGTTGGATGACATTTATTATTCTTTCCTTTCAATCGGGTTTCGACATTCCTCATGTTTAATGTTCTTTTCACTTATAAATCCCGATACACAAAATTCCATAAATCGGTCAAATCAATGATCCATATCATAATCAAATCTAAAGATTCAGAATGAATCGGGAGTTCTCTCATCACGAAATCATAATCCTTGTTGCACTTGTTTCTTTTCCTTTTGGAGTCGCGATTCGCGAAACTCTGACACAGAGTTAGATCAACGGTCCAGGTGCGATCTTGACACAATGGCTACGATTGTGTTGCGATATCGCATATCGCGATTTCGACATTTCTGTTGCATTGTGTTCTTGTCTCCTTGATATCGCGATCCCCGAAACTCCGATATAGAGAAAATCAACGGTCCATATCACTGCTTGATTTAACGACTATGATTAAATCGTCATATCGCATATCGCGATTTCGACATTTCTAATGTTTGAAGTTCTTGTCACTTCCAAATCGCGATCCCCGAAACTCCGATGCGAGCTGTGATCAACGGTCCTGATCATTTTTGGATCTGACGGTCTAGATTCAATTCGCAATTTCGCATATCGCGAAATTGGGGTTTTTAATGTCAAGTGACTTTGTCATTTCAAAGTCCCGATCCCCGATTCTCCGATGAAGCCTCCTGTCAAGCTTCTCCCGGTAGCTCTCGATCGCTGCCACGCATCCACACGAATGGACGGTCCAGATTATGTCGGGATTTCACCTTGGCTTTTCTCGATGGTAAACCTCGTGCAACTCCTGTCCGATCTGACGGCTGACGGGATTTCTGAATGAGATCCAACGGCTGTGGATCTCTGTCTTCCTTCTCTTCTGCAGACTCCTATATCTTGAGCTTTGCTGCGTGAGAGCTCCTCGACGCTGTTCCTCCTGAGATTTCACTACTGTACTTGCCATCAATGACAAGTATACACTGCCTGTAAATATGCTAACGAGCCTTTATACATTCTTCATGCCATTCGCTGTCTGTTACATATTTACCAACACACTTTTTCCACTCCTATTAGGAAATAAGAAATGGAAAATGATTATATTAATAAAGGATAATATGATTTATAAAATTCAGGATAGATACCAAAGAAAGTGATAAACCTTGTTGAATTTCAAAAGATGATAAATTTCCACTTCCAAAAGTTCAGATAGGTACTCCATCAAGCTATCGAAATAGACATCCAAATTTTCTTTCTCAACTGCAACATACACTGTTTTCATCTTCTTAACAAGGCCTCCAAAGATCATCATGCTATTAAGATTATACATGTAAGATTTACTGTCATATCAATACTCAGTAACAACACATAATGGACTTACTCTTCTATAAATACCCTTGTAATCCCATTAGATTAGTAATCACCTGTATTACACTTAGTATATCAACACCACATTAGCTATTGGTATTACTTCTCCTTATTCACGTAATCATCATAGTAATCACTACTAATGAATCTGTAGTGTCAAATGCTTACTAGCATAGCTGTGTTCTTTGATTAAGATCTACCTTATTTCCATAATCTCTATACATGAGTTAGCCAAGCTGATCTTACTAGTACCAATAAAGAGCATAGATAATGATACTTATTACTCATAGATAGTGAAATCATAGTAACCTAATATGGAAGCTGTAACATAAGCAAATAGAGTGAATTAGTACTAAGATCTTGAACAAGCATGAACTTATACTATTACATGATAGTAAGTAATTGCGTATCTTTGCTTAATCTGGTGTTATATGTAATACAATCCTATCTGTTACATATTATGTGTATTCAATGAAAATTTCTATTACGAAAAGTGTTAGTCCCTAAAGTTGCACTTGACTGTGAAAGGGAAAGCTAGGGAATCATCAAATTATTGCAATGGTATTTTATAAAGGTTTTGAATAGGATTTAGAAATAGTTAAATGTTGGTTCAAGGATACAATTGTTGAAATTACTAAGACAACTGAGAGGGTGGGGTGAATCAGTTGTTATTGTGCTTAAACAATTTTAAGTCTATTAATACATTCTTAATATTTCTTCAAGTGATCATCAACATTATACAACATATGGACAATAAAAGTAATGAGCATCAGTCACACATAAGGAATACATAGAGATAGATTTTCATGAGGAAACCCATAAAGGGAGAAAACCTCTTCTTCTTCGAAATGATAGGCAGTCTTTTATGTTCTGTACATCATCTATAATTGAGCACCAACTCAATGTGAGGCTACTACCTATGTTTTACAAGCTGCAACTTGATTGAGAGCACCAACTCTCTGGTTTCTCTAGCACCCACTAGAAGGAAGAACCAACTCCCTTAATGTTCCAACACCAACTGGATGGAAGCACCAACTTCCAGTTACACAGGCTCCAACCTGTATCACAGAGAACACTTGTTCTCCCTTGCACCACCCTGCCACCCTGGTTTCTCTGGCTGCAACCAGATGAAAGATACAACTCCATGTGTTCAAGCTCCCACTTGAACCTATGAGGACAACAATCCTCCCTAGCACCTCCCAACCACATTGGAATATAAATGAATAATTAAACAACCAACTACACAGATAAATCGATTCTTACCACTTCTTCTATGTTCTATAAATCTGGTCTTCTTCTAACTGTTCTGCAATTCTTCTCTTCCTTTTTTTGCTCTGCAAATCTTCTCTGCTTCAACTTGTTCTGTCATTCTACTCTGATTCAATTTGTTCTGTCATTCTGCTCTGCTTCAATTTTTTTTTTTTTCATCTGTTACTCTTCCTTGAGTTTTATCTCACATTGCGCATATTCTCAGTCTCACACTGTGCATCTTGTGATTTTCCCTTTCTTATAGTTTAATTCATTTTTCGTCTAGAACAACCAACCACGTAAAGTTTGTATCCTTTTATTTTATACACCACACCCACAGCCGTTACACTTTGAATCTTCTGAGGCAAAAGAAAAACCATCTAAGCAACTGAAACGCCAACTGATCAGGAATCATGAATCGGTTTTGCTAACTGATTCGTAATTGATGAATTAACTATGAGAGAGAACAATAGCCCTCTGATCATATTCAAGTTTATTTGCACCGTTGGATGAACTTTATTAATATTTCCTTTAAATCGGGTTTCGACATTTCGACATTCCTGTGACCAAGTGTCTCAACACTTCATATCGCGATCTCCAAAACTCCGATACAGAGCTTTTCTGCGCTAGCTCCTTCCTTTATATGACCAAGGCCATGACCAAGCACTTATGCATAAAGTGCTTTTCATGAATTCTCATTTCATGAATTTGGAGATGAGGCATCTCGACTCTCCAAGTCGCGATCCCTGAAACCCTGAAATGGAGCTTATCTGAATTGACTCCTTCCGTTCTTGTGACCACCGGTGGTGACCATAGGCTGTGCCAAAAGGCACTTCATATTTTGTGAGTTTATAAACTTCATTGAGTTTGATTGATGGTTGAAATCTCCATAGATCCGACGGTCCAGATCTTATCGCGATCTCGCATCTCGTGAGTTTACACACCATGCTCTGTTGACTCCAAGTCAGCGACTTGTCCTATGATTCGACGGTTTAGATATGATCTTAATTCAATGGCTCAGATCATATCACGATTTCACATCTCGTGAGTTTCCACACCATGCTCCGTTGACTCCAAGTCAACAACTTGTCCTATGATTCGACGGTCCAGATCTGATCTTAATTCAATGGCTCAGATCATATCGCGATTTCTCATATCGTGATTTTGACGTTCTTGTGGTTATGTTTCTTGCCTCTCCAAGTCGTGATTCACGAAACTCCGAAATGGAGTCGGATCAACAGTCCAAATCACACCTTGATCTGACGACTATGATTAAATCGTGATTTCGGTGGTTATATTTCTTGCCTCTCCAAGTCGTGAGTTGCGAAACTCCAAAATGGAGTCGGATCAACGGTCCAGATCACACCTTGATCTGACGGTTGCGATTAAATCATGATTTTGCATATCGCGATTTCAATGGTTATGTTTCTTGCCTCTCCAAGTTGCGAGTCGTGAAACTTCGAAATGGAGTCGGATCAACGGTCCAGATCAACACTTGATTTGATGGTCATCAAGAATTGTAAATGGGATCCAATGATCAGAAATGCTGCTTCTCCTCCTGAGCAGTCCCGATCAACACTTGATCTGATGGTCATCAGAAATTGTAAATGGGATCCAACGATTAGAAATGCTGCTTCTCCCAATTTGTTTCGCTTACTCTGATCTTGCCATCGATGATCTGCCAACAATCCTCTACACTATCTCTTCTGAGCTTATTCAAATCTTCTCTGCAGTGTCTTCTCATAATGCCACTATCTCTTCTGAGCTTATTCGAATCTTCTCTGCAACGTCTTCTCATAATGCCCTTCTATTACATACTTTCTATACTCATGCCATCTTCACTGTTGCACTTTCCATCATTGAAAAGTATACAAGCATGCACTGTCTGTTAAATATTTTCCAACATTCTCCCCCTTTGGCATTGATGGCAACACAAGCACCCACATGCATTCAGAATCTCACAAGCACCCACATGCATTCAGACTCTCCTTCCGAACTCTTTTCTCCCCCTTTGACATCAATGTCAAAGAAGAAACATGCTCCCCCTGAGCTGTTGCAAAACATACTCCCCCTATCAACTATGAGCGTCTTGGAAATACACCATATATTCAATAAGTACTCCCCCTAACCAGGTGAAAGATTAGACACAAGAAATTATAACCCCCAACTTTTGACGAAGATATCCAAAAGGGGTTGCTGCTAATGGTTTTGTAAATATATCTGCAGTTTGTTCTGTAGAATGTATATAATTCAGTTGAACAATTTTGTTTGTAACTTTTTCTCTGAGAAAATGGTACTTTATTGGAATATGCTTAGTCTTGGAATGAAGAACATGATTCTTGGTGACACTAATGGCACTAGTGTTATCACAGTGAATTGGAATGGGATCAGTGTAAGTTACCTTCAAATATGAAAGAGTTTGTATCATCCATAAAATTTGTGTGCAACAAGTAGCAGTAGCAATGTATTCTGCCTCTGTAGTTGATAATGAAATGGATCCTTGCTTTTTACTAAGCCATGCAACTAATAAGTCACCCAGAAAGAATGCTCCCCCACTGGTGCTTTTTCTCTCATCAACACCGTTTGCCCAATCTGCATTTGAATAAGCAATTAACTGGAAATTCTAATTTCTGGGATACCACAGACCATAAGTCATTGTTCCCTTCAAGTATTTGGATATCCTTTTTACAGCTATCAAATGAATTTTTTTAGGAGCAGATTGATACCGACCTACCATTCCAACAACTTGCATTATATCAGGATGGGATGCTGTGATGTATAGAAGACTGCCTATCATAGAGCGATATGTCCTTTGATCAACATCCGGTGAAACATAATTTTTACTAAGCTTGCAACCAACCACCATAGGTGTACTAACTGGAGAGGAATCTTCCATCTGAAATTTCTTCAACATCTCCTTCAAATATTTTGCTTGAGAGATAAATATTCCTGCAGAACTCTGTTTTACTTGTAAGCCAAGAAAATATGATAGTTCTCCCATCATGGACATCTCAAACTCTGTTTGCATAGAGTTAGAAAACCACTGGACAAATGATTCATTAGTACAACCAAAAATAATATCATCTACATAAACCAGAACAACTAGTAAATTATCACCTTCAGACTTAATGTAGAGATTGCTGTCAACAATACCTTTCTTGAACCCTTTGTCTTGTAGAAAGTTGTCCAGTCTATAATACCAAGCTCGTGGTGCTTGTTTCAGTCCATATAAGGCCTTCTTCAGCTTGAAAAAATGATTAGGATTATCTGTCAATGAGAATCCTTCAGGTTGCTCCATATATACTTCTTCTTCTAGATCTCCATTTAGAAATGCTGACTTAACATCCATCTGATAAAATTTAAAGTTCTTATGACATGAATAAGAAATAAACATTCTGATGGCTTCCAATCTTGCCACTGGTGAAAAAAATTCATCAAAGTCTTGACCTTCAACTTGTGCATATTCTTTACAGACTAATCTGGATTTATTTCTAACAACTTGCCCTTTTTCATTCATTTTATTCTTGAACACCCATTTGGAACCTATTAAATTCTTATCTTCAAGTCTAGGGACAAGCTCCCAAGTATTGTTCTTTTCAATTTGATCAAGCTCTTCATTCATTGCTCTAATCCAATCATCATCCTGGCTAGCTTCCTCAAAATTTTTAGGTTCAGTCATAGATGAAAAGGAAACATAAGATTGTTCTGAGTCTTTAATCAATTTCCTTCTTGTTTGAACTCCTTTATTTATATCCCTAATTATCTGATTTTCAGGATGATTCTTTCTAATAATTCTGAAAGGTGATTTTGCTTCTTTCTGCTGATTTGTGTCAGTCTGAGTATTCGTATCTTCATCTGATTTAGATTCTTCCTTTTCTGATCCTTGGACCTGTTCATCTTCATGTTCAACTATATCTTCTGTTCTTGGTTCAACACAACTTACATTTCCGACTGGGATTTCTTCATCAACTTTTATATATATACAATCAACTAGTTTATGCAGTCTCTTATTGTAGCATCTGTGCCCTTTACTATTTGTAGCATAAACCAAAAAGATACCTTCATCAGCCCTGTCATCATATTTGCCAATATTTTCATCATTGTTCTTGATATAACATTTACTCCCGAAGACTTTAAAATGCTTGATTGAAGTAGGTCTTCCAAACCATAGTTCATAAGGAGTCTTGTCATTGTGTGGCCTGAGATGAGATTTTTTAAGGATATGAACAACTGTATGAATTTCTTCCACCCAATATGTCTGAGGTATGTTCCTTTCATTCATCATTGATCTTGCCATTTGCTGTACTGACCTATTCTGCCTCTCAACAACTCCATTTTGCTGTGGAGTCCTTGAAATTGTGTACTCTCTTTTGATCCCATGTTTATCATAGAACTCTTTGAAGTTCCCTGAACTAAACTCTCCTCCTCTATCAGACCTTATTTCCCTTAATCTTTTTCTTGTTTGATTCTCAGTCAAAGCCTTAAAAACTTTGAATTTTTCAAATGCTTCAGATTTTTCTTTCAAAAAGGTAACCCAAGTTAGTCTAGAATAGTCATCAATAATCAACATAAAGTAATTTTCTTTCTTGTAACTTCTTTCCTTGATGGTCCACATAGATCCATATGTACTAACTGGAGAGGTTTTTCTGTTGAAGGAAAGTTTTTAGATTTGAATTGAGTGTGAGTAATCTTTTCTATTTGACAGGGTTTACAAATAGAGTCATATGGATTTGATATCTTCAGAAGATCTTTTACTGCCCCATTGTTTCTGAGTTTGATTATGTGATCAAAATTTAGGTGACCAAGTCTCCTATGCCACAACCAACTTTCATCATATTTGCTTAAGTGACATTCTTTTTTTTCTTCTTTTAATACATAGACATTGTTTTTTGTTCTTATACCTTTTGCAACTAGCTTTCCTGAATCCACAGATTTTATTCTACAGTCTTTAGAGGTAAAAACAACTTCACACCCTTGATCAAAGACTTGACTGACACTAAGCAGATTATGTTTCAAACCTTCTACAAACAACACATCTTAAGATTTCCTTTTTCCATTACTCAAACTTACAATTCCTTTACCTTTTATCTTTCCTAGTGCATCATTTCCAAAAGTTACATTCTCTGATTTGCTATCACTTAGAGTTAAAAACTTACTTTTGTCTCCAGTCATGTGTTTGGAACATCCACTGTCAATATACCAGGGATTCTTTTTTCTTTGGGCTGATAGCACTAGTCCACACTTTTCATCTACTTTCTTCTTCCAAACTTTGACATTTTCAGTAGTGGGGATCAAATCTTACTTGTAATTCTTTAAGTGACAGTCTGTAGCTTTATGTCCATAATTATGGCAGTTGTAACATTCTGGTTCATTGAATAATAGATCATAATGATTGTTATGCTTATAATTGTTGTTGCGTTTCACCTGTGTCCTTCTCCTAGTCATCACATGATTTATAGTCTATGATTGTTTGTTGCTTGGTTGTCTCAATCTTTGTTGTGGAAGATAGTTATTCATTGAATATCTTGATTGTTCATATCTAAATTTTATATAACAGTTTATAGCTTTGTGACCAAAATTAGAGTAGAAAAAACAATAACCATAGAAAAAATCTTTGTACCTTGAAAAAATCTGTCTTCTTTGAGGAGGTCGATTTCTTTCATGCTGATAATATTTCTGGTGTACAAATTCGGTTCTGGTGCTTTTTCTTTCATTCCTTCTTGGTGGCTGATTTTCCTTCTTTGTTTCTGTAGAGTGACTGTTGTCAATGTTTGAGGATTTGACAAACTTGATAGATTCTGTATTACTTGGATGATCACTGCTTGATACTTCTTCATATCCCAATCCAACTTTCAATTTTGAATTTCTTTGCTGATTTAGAATGGAGGTTAATCCTTCTGAGGCTTTAATACTTGGTAGATTTTGGTGATACAATCCTTTAAACTTCTCCATTTCTTTTCTGGTGTTATTCTAGAGTCTGTACTTAAGGCTTAGAAGTATAGTGTCTAAGCATCCGAAAGTGAGTAAGGGGTAGAGAAGGAAGAAATGTCAACCTTCGACAAGGGAAGCTAGGGCTGATTTCTAGGTTGTTGTCTAGCTTCCAACTGTTCCTGGATGTTTATGTCCCTTTCAATCACTGCCCACGAACGTTCAAGTTCAACCCGGGTAGTGGCTGTTTTGAGAATAATATAAAAAAGATTCAAGGCAATATGTGTTTGATCTGATAGTCCGGGTTCAATATTAGGCTGTCTTGTCATAGGGACAGTCATAGAGGAACATAATGATAAGAAAATCTCAAAGAATTTTTTTAGATGCTGTCTCGATTTCGGTCATATAAAGGAGAGTTATAGCTCCGATAGTGAAAACAAGATGCAAACCAAAGGCCCTTTCCCGTAACTGAGTTATATTTTAATAAATGTGTATGAGGTGTAAGAAAAACATTAAGCTGTCTATCATGTAAGGTTCCTATCAAGGGAGAATATCACTTATAAACAGAAGAAGAAAAAAGATAAAGAAATAACCTGATGAAGCATAAAATATATATAGAAATCTAAAATGTTCACTGGTCTTATACTTGCTGATAGCCGGTACAGAGGAAAAACGGTAAACAATATATAAAACAAAAATTTAATCACTATAGTAGAGCTTGTACTAAATTATAGAGAAACATTCATCAGATACATATATGAAATGAAATGAAATATGAAATATAAAGAAACAAACTAATAACACAGTCGTGACGGAATCGAGAATCTTCGGATTTGCTTTATATTAACTCTCGAGGGAGAAAAATCTCTATTACAATCGACCCAAAAAGGTCCAGCCCTTGTTCCTTCCTTCCATTGTATATTTATACAGATTTACATATGATGGAATCCCAATCGTTCCGGGATTTTCAGTTACAAAGAGAAGGAGATCAATCGTTTCATTTATTTATCCTATGTCTTTATTTGGTACTAGAAGCCCGCCCTCTCGCATGCTCGGTACAAGTGACACATTTTTCCACCAGTCGAGATATCAACCTTGAAGGTTCCGCTTGACAATTGGCCTAAAAAATGTAACAATCTCTGACTAATTGCGACAACCTTTCTTCCATCTGTCGGTCTAGGGTGTCCATAGCACACAATTGCACACTTGGTTTAATAATCCATTTATCTATTTGAACTATGTCTGCCAGAGTCACTTGTGAGACTTCGAACGAATCTCTTTCTTCTTTCTCATTTATATCAAGAGAGAGTTCCGCCATATTCATTTGGCTCAGCCTCTCAACATTACTCTCGCTATCAATGCCTAACAGATTTCCATCTATAGAACCGAAAGCCTCTTCACATGATTTCCTTACCTTCTTGGCTTGCAATTTGCCTTCTGATATGCTGCGTTCCCATTCTTTCAACAAAATATTACCTCAGGTCTGTTTTGAAATGGAAAACTTAGAAATTTTTTCCGATTCCCTGTTTGCTGTAGCTATTACAACCTCTTGAAATGCGACCCGAGCTACTCCAACTTCTCTCTCTTTGACATATAAGTTTTCTAATACTTGATCAATAAGCAGACAATTGTCCCGAATCGTCTCTACCTTGGCAAGTAAATTTTGCTGGGTTGCAGAAATCCTTCTCCGAATCTCCATAGCCTGGGACTGGAATATCCCGATATTTATAACTCGGCTTTCAGCGAACTCTAATCTAACCTGTAGCTGCCCTATCAAGTCTCTTTGTTGGCCTACCTGTATTTGACTAGTCTAAGCTACTATCTTTTCTTGTTCGAGCTTAACTTTGATCACCTCAATTTCCTTTTTATCGGCCATCCTTGCTTGTTCTATTCCTGTGTTTTCTTGGTCTTTAGCAGCTTCTTCTGTTGTGGCTAGTTTAGCTTCTAAGGTTTTGATGAGGCGATTTTTTTGCTTCAGCTGATTTTTCAAAACCCTGACTAAAAATTTGTTTGCCGTAGCATATGCCCCTAATGTTCTGGCTATTTCTGTCACAAATTCTTCATTCTTCATATCTTTCCCATCGATCAACACCTTGAACTTCTTGGCCGTTGATCCCTCTTCTTGATAGAATTCTCTTTTTACCACAACTTTTCTCTTTTTATAAAAAAAGAACTCATTTGGTGGAAGCTCTTCCATCCTTATAGGTCTCAATTCCTCATTGAAAATCCACCCTGCATCTATGATCCCCTTAGTTGACTGTAAGGGAGTAATGGAGGCGATGGGATCTCCGATTTTCTTAGTTGATTGGCCTGGAGTGGCAACTGCAGTCTGCTTTTTTAGCGGATCAAGAGTTTTCATTTCTGGTTTCGAGCTCCTAGTTTGCTCTCCCTTGTCTTGGTGTTTTTCTTGTCTGGGTGCTGTATCTTTGGAGACTTCAGCTTCTTTTTGATGCACCTCTGCTATTATTGGATTCTCACCCCGCAATACTGGGGGAAGATAACTCCGTCAATGTTCTTGGAATTTTAAAACATCGGCCCTCTCTTCAGGTGCCAAGGCTTGTATCCGAGCCAAAACCTTGGCATAAGATCTTGTCCTTGGAAAATGTCATCCGAGGGTGAATTTTCATGTTTGAACCTTCTTAGCCCGTAACTGGCTAAGTGATTACTTACGACTCTCTGTGGATCGTGCTTTTTGAATTCAACATGAACCAATTTCAGGTCCTCCAGGGTTGTTGCCTCAACTTTAGCATGCCCGAAATCTAACAAAGAATAGGAACTTAAATGAATAGGAAAAGGTGGCCATAAATCCTTAGAATATCCTTTCAGTTCCTTGCTTACGCCATCAATTACGGTTTGCCTGGAAATCTCACGACAAGCCAGCCTATTGGGTATGAATAGTGGTAAGGCATTTGGAGGAATAGAATCACTGAAAACCCTAAGACATGAAAATTCTGCTTCCACGTACCAATCGGATATATTGCTAAGATTTACCACAATACTATTTGAGATCCGAGGTGGCGAGTGGCCGAAGATAGTGACGTGCAACGGTACCATTACCCAGTTAAATATTTCATATAAAAAATCTGAAGCTTTGTCTTCGCACAGCTTTGAATGGTAGATGTGGATGGGATCAACTTCCGATGGAGTCCAGCTCCAACTCATTAAGGGAAAAGGCGTCAAAAAACACACAACGTCCATGATATACGCGGACATAAAGAATGAAGCGATCTTTCCCTTTCCTTCTGCGCTCGATACTCTGTAACTCGACTGGTCAAACTATCAGATAGTATTTTAGTCCAGTCGAAGGAACAACCTTCGATGACCGAATGAATTAGAGGTACCCACTGAAGGAAAAAATGTGTGGTGTCCTCTCTCCCATATAATCTACAGGTCATCATAGCCACATATTTGAACTGTGGTTCCAGAGAAGTTATTGAATATATACCATGACTGTCTTCCCTGAACTTTGCAGGGTGTGAAACCCACTCTTTGATTAAACCAGACATAGTCTTGTCATATTGCACACATTCCTTCTGTTTAAAATTCTCCAAGAATTCGGCATTGCATGTAAGGTCTAACACAGTTGGCAACTTTTACATAGCCTGCAATTGTTCGGGTCTGAAAGTTCCAATGGCGACCCTCTACTCGCTAACGATGGTTCTGGTTGGTATATCTACATGGTCTAATGCCCACCGGACCATATCGTAGTAAGGAAGCAGATGTGGCCTAGCCACTACTTTATGCATTTGAGCCTGGACGATGATCTTATATTTGGTGATCAGGTCGTCTTTTTCATTTTCATTGGAATCATCCGAAACATCTACTAATTTGGACTGTAGAACCTCATAAATATATGACCAGGTTTTGACAGAGTCGATACTTCGAGGTGAAGTATCAGAGACATTGTTTGAACCTTGTCCTGAAACCTCAACAGTGGCTTTAAACGCTTTTCGCGGGGCCATGGTGGGGGAGTCTACTTTAGATCTCCTGTGATAACAATATGTATACATACATAAAATAGTTCGCTCTAGAAAGGATTGATCTGCGTAGAATAGGAATGAAATTTGTGACAACAAATAAAAGATCCATACCTTTGATCATTTAAAACTAGGTCGTCCTTAAAAACAAAATGGTCAAATCATTCTTAAATATAAATTTAGCAATAAAAACCAAATCCTTACTTGTCGATTCGCCTCATTTCCAATTAATGTCTTAGATTTTGACAGTTCGTAATGCAAGTTGGCACAAGGAAAGTTTAAAATTGCCTCGTAGACTGTGCATATTAATTTTCATATTAGAACACTGGAAATGCTGGCTTAACTTAATTAATCAGGCCTTTTTGAATGTTAATTAATCTTTCGGCATTCGCCTCATCGAGAGTTTTCACTTTAACCCTTTAAACCTCTAAAAACTAAGGTTGCGATAATTAGCTTTGGTTAATAAAAAACGTAACCATGATTAGGCGTTTAATTAATTACGTTGTTATTTATATTGCGACTTTGCGACTCGGGGCTTCGAAGGTATAGCTTCCGGGAGGCTTGTATGCCGAGTTGCGAAATTGCGAGATCGCGATGATATGATCTAATTAAATTGGAGGATAAAACCAGATTAAATGTTTAATTAATCATGTTTTTATTTTTATCACGACTTCGCGACTCGGGGCTTCGAAGGTATAACTTTTGAGAGAAAATATACCGAGTTGTGAATTCCCGACAGAGCTTAACTGCGGCTAAAATTTTTACCTTTAACATTAACCTGGGTTACTAAAAAAAGAATCTCACGGTTTTGGCTATCGGGGTTACGACGGTAAGACTTTGGGAGCTAGTAAACGCCGAGACACGAAATCCCGATGATGCTTAACTACGGTTTAGAGTATTTTTACTCTCGGTAATGATCTGATTAAACTTTTTAAAAACTAGTTCTCCATTTCGCCCCTCAGGACTTGTAAACTATGTGATCTATAACTTCCGACATGCGACATCCCGAGGTAAAAAGGAGAGACTCGTTTAAACGATTAAAAGAAAATAAATCGTGCCTTAAGAGTATGATAGCCATCGCTGCTTGCATGATGAGACTCCTGAGAATTTGGGGAAAATAAAGGAGAATACCAAAACCATCTTTCAATTTCAAGCGTTAGGATATAAAATTTTAAAAAGGCTAAAAAAACAAAGGCGGCTCCAACATAGGCTCCAACTAGGGATCCCGTTTTCCTGCAAGACGGGAAGAATAGTAGACCACGTGCCTATATTGGGTAAATGGAGTCAATGGCATTAATCCAGGGAAAATGTTCCTTAGAACAGGATACCGAAGGTGAAAGGGACTTCGTCTTTTACCTTCGAAAATCTTTCAAAACTCAGATACTTTTTGCACTTAGCTGTAGTCCCTTTCATGACTTTCTCCTTCTCGTTACTGAATTCAGGTCTATGTTGAGACAATCAAAACAGTTCTAGGAGACCCAACAGATCTTGTGGTTATCGACTTGCATAAAAAAAAACAATTTTTTATGTTTTTAATCAGGGAGCCCTATCTGAACTTGGGATGTAGATCGGGTTTTGAAAAAATTGGTTACCAGAGAAGAATGGTATTCATGTATAACAGCCTTACATATATCTCAGATATTGTTTCATTTCCAGTGAGCCTGTTCAATACCCCGGTGAAGTTATCTGGCCCTTTTTACTGAATTTCCTTTCACCACTTCGAAATATATTTATGCATTTAAATGCTGAGACGAGGGAAATCATTTATGAATTTCCTTTCATCGTCTTTTGGACTAGATGGGGGCAATCATTTCTAAATTTCCTTTCAACACCTATCTTATAATTTGCTTTTTTACAGCGCGAATATGGGGGCAATCAGTTTGTATGAGGGCTGATATCTGTGTAATATTTTGCATTATAGGTCTGTCAACTTACTTTGATTACTTGGTACCAACCTTTCCTTAACTTTCACAACACCTTCATTCTCAAGGAGAAAGGGAAAAATTAATTTTTGGAGTTTCCTATTTGAGAAAGCCTCAATCTTCCGAAATTGTTGAAAAACCTAGAAAAGTCAGGATCACTTAAGCGTCACTTTGTTTAGTAAGGGACCGAGGAGTTGTGAAGACTAGATTACTTTTCACAATCTGCTTTGAAGCTCTCGAGGTTAAAATGTAATCTCTTCTCCCTACGTATGCTAAACCGGAAAGATGTTGGCTTTTCAAAGGTAAACCGGAAAACAAAAAAGGGTGACAGATGGAGATCTATAAACTGAAAAATAGAGGTCAAAAAATCAAAACTGATTCTTGAAAATCTTTTTCGGGGGCGCTTTACTTTGAGTGACTTGTTTATTTCATCTTATTCTTTCGTAAAGGATTAACCATGGAAATGTTCTTTTATTTATTAGTTCAGACGATGTTGCTGTATTATTATGGGGTTATCTCGGTTTCCTTTGAGAACCCTTCAAAACAAGTCTTTTAAGAATTCTCACCTTTATCTTACCGTTTCATTTTCTTTCCAAACTATCAAAAATATTTTTTATCACCTGTTTAAGCCAATTTATTTTCCGATACACGACTTTCTGGTTCCTTCTCCTGCTCGTTTTGTTTACAGTTGGAATCCTGTAAAAGGAAAATATGAAGGTTATCAAGGCTTTTTTGAAAGGTGTCGAAATTTTACAAAAAGAAAAGAAAATCAAAATAGCAATGCGTAATGAAATATATATACATATGTAAAAAATTCTATATATGAAATATACAATTTTTTTTTGGCGACTGCTTATGTCATATAATGCTTCAGGTAACGCCTGTTGACAAGGGCATTGAGGATTTCACCGTCTAGATTTTCTAGTAGGAAAGAATTTTTTCCTTCGAGAGCTGAGACTCTGAATGGCCCATACCAGAGGTGATCGAATTTACCATGTTTCGTTGTTTCTTCCCTCCTTGCATCCCACCTTAAA
>ML776797.1:249464-270498 GCA_009831015.1 Picea engelmannii
CTGAGATGAGATTTTTTAAGGATATGAACAACTGTATGAATTTCTTCCACCCAATATGTCTGAGGTATGTTCCTTTCATTCATCATTGATCTTGCCATTTGCTGTACTGACCTATTCTGCCTCTCAACAACTCCATTTTGCTGTGGAGTCCTTGAAATTGTGTACTCTCTTTTGATCCCATGTTTATCATAGAACTCTTTGAAGTTCCCTGAACTAAACTCTCCTCCTCTATCAGACCTTATTTCCCTTAATCTTTTTCTTGTTTGATTCTCAGTCAAAGCCTTAAAAACTTTGAATTTTTCAAATGCTTCAGATTTTTCTTTCAAAAAGGTAACCCAAGTTAGTCTAGAATAGTCATCAATAATCAACATAAAGTAATTTTCTTTCTTGTAACTTCTTTCCTTGATGGTCCACATAGATCCATATGTACTAACTGGAGAGGTTTTTCTGTTGAAGGAAAGTTTTTAGATTTGAATTGAGTGTGAGTAATCTTTTCTATTTGACAGGGTTTACAAATAGAGTCATATGGATTTGATATCTTCAGAAGATCTTTTACTGCCCCATTGTTTCTGAGTTTGATTATGTGATCAAAATTTAGGTGACCAAGTCTCCTATGCCACAACCAACTTTCATCATATTTGCTTAAGTGACATTCTTTTTTTTCTTCTTTTAATACATAGACATTGTTTTTTGTTCTTATACCTTTTGCAACTAGCTTTCCTGAATCCACAGATTTTATTCTACAGTCTTTAGAGGTAAAAACAACTTCACACCCTTGATCAAAGACTTGACTGACACTAAGCAGATTATGTTTCAAACCTTCTACAAACAACACATCTTAAGATTTCCTTTTTCCATTACTCAAACTTACAATTCCTTTACCTTTTATCTTTCCTAGTGCATCATTTCCAAAAGTTACATTCTCTGATTTGCTATCACTTAGAGTTAAAAACTTACTTTTGTCTCCAGTCATGTGTTTGGAACATCCACTGTCAATATACCAGGGATTCTTTTTTCTTTGGGCTGATAGCACTAGTCCACACTTTTCATCTACTTTCTTCTTCCAAACTTTGACATTTTCAGTAGTGGGGATCAAATCTTACTTGTAATTCTTTAAGTGACAGTCTGTAGCTTTATGTCCATAATTATGGCAGTTGTAACATTCTGGTTCATTGAATAATAGATCATAATGATTGTTATGCTTATAATTGTTGTTGCGTTTCACCTGTGTCCTTCTCCTAGTCATCACATGATTTATAGTCTATGATTGTTTGTTGCTTGGTTGTCTCAATCTTTGTTGTGGAAGATAGTTATTCATTGAATATCTTGATTGTTCATATCTAAATTTTATATAACAGTTTATAGCTTTGTGACCAAAATTAGAGTAGAAAAAACAATAACCATAGAAAAAATCTTTGTACCTTGAAAAAATCTGTCTTCTTTGAGGAGGTCGATTTCTTTCATGCTGATAATATTTCTGGTGTACAAATTCGGTTCTGGTGCTTTTTCTTTCATTCCTTCTTGGTGGCTGATTTTCCTTCTTTGTTTCTGTAGAGTGACTGTTGTCAATGTTTGAGGATTTGACAAACTTGATAGATTCTGTATTACTTGGATGATCACTGCTTGATACTTCTTCATATCCCAATCCAACTTTCAATTTTGAATTTCTTTGCTGATTTAGAATGGAGGTTAATCCTTCTGAGGCTTTAATACTTGGTAGATTTTGGTGATACAATCCTTTAAACTTCTCCATTTCTTTTCTGGTGTTATTCTAGAGTCTGTACTTAAGGCTTAGAAGTATAGTGTCTAAGCATCCGAAAGTGAGTAAGGGGTAGAGAAGGAAGAAATGTCAACCTTCGACAAGGGAAGCTAGGGCTGATTTCTAGGTTGTTGTCTAGCTTCCAACTGTTCCTGGATGTTTATGTCCCTTTCAATCACTGCCCACGAACGTTCAAGTTCAACCCGGGTAGTGGCTGTTTTGAGAATAATATAAAAAAGATTCAAGGCAATATGTGTTTGATCTGATAGTCCGGGTTCAATATTAGGCTGTCTTGTCATAGGGACAGTCATAGAGGAACATAATGATAAGAAAATCTCAAAGAATTTTTTTAGATGCTGTCTCGATTTCGGTCATATAAAGGAGAGTTATAGCTCCGATAGTGAAAACAAGATGCAAACCAAAGGCCCTTTCCCGTAACTGAGTTATATTTTAATAAATGTGTATGAGGTGTAAGAAAAACATTAAGCTGTCTATCATGTAAGGTTCCTATCAAGGGAGAATATCACTTATAAACAGAAGAAGAAAAAAGATAAAGAAATAACCTGATGAAGCATAAAATATATATAGAAATCTAAAATGTTCACTGGTCTTATACTTGCTGATAGCCGGTACAGAGGAAAAACGGTAAACAATATATAAAACAAAAATTTAATCACTATAGTAGAGCTTGTACTAAATTATAGAGAAACATTCATCAGATACATATATGAAATGAAATGAAATATGAAATATAAAGAAACAAACTAATAACACAGTCGTGACGGAATCGAGAATCTTCGGATTTGCTTTATATTAACTCTCGAGGGAGAAAAATCTCTATTACAATCGACCCAAAAAGGTCCAGCCCTTGTTCCTTCCTTCCATTGTATATTTATACAGATTTACATATGATGGAATCCCAATCGTTCCGGGATTTTCAGTTACAAAGAGAAGGAGATCAATCGTTTCATTTATTTATCCTATGTCTTTATTTGGTACTAGAAGCCCGCCCTCTCGCATGCTCGGTACAAGTGACACATTTTTCCACCAGTCGAGATATCAACCTTGAAGGTTCCGCTTGACAATTGGCCTAAAAAATGTAACAATCTCTGACTAATTGCGACAACCTTTCTTCCATCTGTCGGTCTAGGGTGTCCATAGCACACAATTGCACACTTGGTTTAATAATCCATTTATCTATTTGAACTATGTCTGCCAGAGTCACTTGTGAGACTTCGAACGAATCTCTTTCTTCTTTCTCATTTATATCAAGAGAGAGTTCCGCCATATTCATTTGGCTCAGCCTCTCAACATTACTCTCGCTATCAATGCCTAACAGATTTCCATCTATAGAACCGAAAGCCTCTTCACATGATTTCCTTACCTTCTTGGCTTGCAATTTGCCTTCTGATATGCTGCGTTCCCATTCTTTCAACAAAATATTACCTCAGGTCTGTTTTGAAATGGAAAACTTAGAAATTTTTTCCGATTCCCTGTTTGCTGTAGCTATTACAACCTCTTGAAATGCGACCCGAGCTACTCCAACTTCTCTCTCTTTGACATATAAGTTTTCTAATACTTGATCAATAAGCAGACAATTGTCCCGAATCGTCTCTACCTTGGCAAGTAAATTTTGCTGGGTTGCAGAAATCCTTCTCCGAATCTCCATAGCCTGGGACTGGAATATCCCGATATTTATAACTCGGCTTTCAGCGAACTCTAATCTAACCTGTAGCTGCCCTATCAAGTCTCTTTGTTGGCCTACCTGTATTTGACTAGTCTAAGCTACTATCTTTTCTTGTTCGAGCTTAACTTTGATCACCTCAATTTCCTTTTTATCGGCCATCCTTGCTTGTTCTATTCCTGTGTTTTCTTGGTCTTTAGCAGCTTCTTCTGTTGTGGCTAGTTTAGCTTCTAAGGTTTTGATGAGGCGATTTTTTTGCTTCAGCTGATTTTTCAAAACCCTGACTAAAAATTTGTTTGCCGTAGCATATGCCCCTAATGTTCTGGCTATTTCTGTCACAAATTCTTCATTCTTCATATCTTTCCCATCGATCAACACCTTGAACTTCTTGGCCGTTGATCCCTCTTCTTGATAGAATTCTCTTTTTACCACAACTTTTCTCTTTTTATAAAAAAAGAACTCATTTGGTGGAAGCTCTTCCATCCTTATAGGTCTCAATTCCTCATTGAAAATCCACCCTGCATCTATGATCCCCTTAGTTGACTGTAAGGGAGTAATGGAGGCGATGGGATCTCCGATTTTCTTAGTTGATTGGCCTGGAGTGGCAACTGCAGTCTGCTTTTTTAGCGGATCAAGAGTTTTCATTTCTGGTTTCGAGCTCCTAGTTTGCTCTCCCTTGTCTTGGTGTTTTTCTTGTCTGGGTGCTGTATCTTTGGAGACTTCAGCTTCTTTTTGATGCACCTCTGCTATTATTGGATTCTCACCCCGCAATACTGGGGGAAGATAACTCCGTCAATGTTCTTGGAATTTTAAAACATCGGCCCTCTCTTCAGGTGCCAAGGCTTGTATCCGAGCCAAAACCTTGGCATAAGATCTTGTCCTTGGAAAATGTCATCCGAGGGTGAATTTTCATGTTTGAACCTTCTTAGCCCGTAACTGGCTAAGTGATTACTTACGACTCTCTGTGGATCGTGCTTTTTGAATTCAACATGAACCAATTTCAGGTCCTCCAGGGTTGTTGCCTCAACTTTAGCATGCCCGAAATCTAACAAAGAATAGGAACTTAAATGAATAGGAAAAGGTGGCCATAAATCCTTAGAATATCCTTTCAGTTCCTTGCTTACGCCATCAATTACGGTTTGCCTGGAAATCTCACGACAAGCCAGCCTATTGGGTATGAATAGTGGTAAGGCATTTGGAGGAATAGAATCACTGAAAACCCTAAGACATGAAAATTCTGCTTCCACGTACCAATCGGATATATTGCTAAGATTTACCACAATACTATTTGAGATCCGAGGTGGCGAGTGGCCGAAGATAGTGACGTGCAACGGTACCATTACCCAGTTAAATATTTCATATAAAAAATCTGAAGCTTTGTCTTCGCACAGCTTTGAATGGTAGATGTGGATGGGATCAACTTCCGATGGAGTCCAGCTCCAACTCATTAAGGGAAAAGGCGTCAAAAAACACACAACGTCCATGATATACGCGGACATAAAGAATGAAGCGATCTTTCCCTTTCCTTCTGCGCTCGATACTCTGTAACTCGACTGGTCAAACTATCAGATAGTATTTTAGTCCAGTCGAAGGAACAACCTTCGATGACCGAATGAATTAGAGGTACCCACTGAAGGAAAAAATGTGTGGTGTCCTCTCTCCCATATAATCTACAGGTCATCATAGCCACATATTTGAACTGTGGTTCCAGAGAAGTTATTGAATATATACCATGACTGTCTTCCCTGAACTTTGCAGGGTGTGAAACCCACTCTTTGATTAAACCAGACATAGTCTTGTCATATTGCACACATTCCTTCTGTTTAAAATTCTCCAAGAATTCGGCATTGCATGTAAGGTCTAACACAGTTGGCAACTTTTACATAGCCTGCAATTGTTCGGGTCTGAAAGTTCCAATGGCGACCCTCTACTCGCTAACGATGGTTCTGGTTGGTATATCTACATGGTCTAATGCCCACCGGACCATATCGTAGTAAGGAAGCAGATGTGGCCTAGCCACTACTTTATGCATTTGAGCCTGGACGATGATCTTATATTTGGTGATCAGGTCGTCTTTTTCATTTTCATTGGAATCATCCGAAACATCTACTAATTTGGACTGTAGAACCTCATAAATATATGACCAGGTTTTGACAGAGTCGATACTTCGAGGTGAAGTATCAGAGACATTGTTTGAACCTTGTCCTGAAACCTCAACAGTGGCTTTAAACGCTTTTCGCGGGGCCATGGTGGGGGAGTCTACTTTAGATCTCCTGTGATAACAATATGTATACATACATAAAATAGTTCGCTCTAGAAAGGATTGATCTGCGTAGAATAGGAATGAAATTTGTGACAACAAATAAAAGATCCATACCTTTGATCATTTAAAACTAGGTCGTCCTTAAAAACAAAATGGTCAAATCATTCTTAAATATAAATTTAGCAATAAAAACCAAATCCTTACTTGTCGATTCGCCTCATTTCCAATTAATGTCTTAGATTTTGACAGTTCGTAATGCAAGTTGGCACAAGGAAAGTTTAAAATTGCCTCGTAGACTGTGCATATTAATTTTCATATTAGAACATTGGAAATGCTGGCTTAACTTAATTAATCAGGCCTTTTTGAATGTTAATTAATCTTTCGGCATTCGCCTCATCGAGAGTTTTCACTTTAACCCTTTAAACCTCTAAAAACTAAGGTTGCGATAATTAGCTTTGGTTAATAAAAAACGTAACCATGATTAGGCGTTTAATTAATTACGTTGTTATTTATATTGCGACTTTGCGACTCGGGGCTTCGAAGGTATAGCTTCCGGGAGGCTTGTATGCCGAGTTGCGAAATTGCGAGATCGCGATGATATGATCTAATTAAATTGGAGGATAAAACCAGATTAAATGTTTAATTAATCATGTTTTTATTTTTATCACGACTTCGCGACTCGGGGCTTCGAAGGTATAACTTTTGAGAGAAAATATACCGAGTTGTGAATTCCCGACAGAGCTTAACTGCGGCTAAAATTTTTACCTTTAACATTAACCTGGGTTACTAAAAAAAGAATCTCACGGTTTTGGCTATCGGGGTTACGACGGTAAGACTTTGGGAGCTAGTAAACGCCGAGACACGAAATCCCGATGATGCTTAACTACGGTTTAGAGTATTTTTACTCTCGGTAATGATCTGATTAAACTTTTTAAAAACTAGTTCTCCATTTCGCCCCTCAGGACTTGTAAACTATGTGATCTATAACTTCCGACATGCGACATCCCGAGGTAAAAAGGAGAGACTCGTTTAAACGATTAAAAGAAAATAAATCGTGCCTTAAGAGTATGATAGCCATCGCTGCTTGCATGATGAGACTCCTGAGAATTTGGGGAAAATAAAGGAGAATACCAAAACCATCTTTCAATTTCAAGCGTTAGGATATAAAATTTTAAAAAGGCTAAAAAAACAAAGGCGGCTCCAACATAGGCTCCAACTAGGGATCCCGTTTTCCTGCAAGACGGGAAGAATAGTAGACCACGTGCCTATATTGGGTAAATGGAGTCAATGGCATTAATCCAGGGAAAATGTTCCTTAGAACAGGATACCGAAGGTGAAAGGGACTTCGTCTTTTACCTTCGAAAATCTTTCAAAACTCAGATACTTTTTGCACTTAGCTGTAGTCCCTTTCATGACTTTCTCCTTCTCGTTACTGAATTCAGGTCTATGTTGAGACAATCAAAACAGTTCTAGGAGACCCAACAGATCTTGTGGTTATCGACTTGCATAAAAAAAAACAATTTTTTATGTTTTTAATCAGGGAGCCCTATCTGAACTTGGGATGTAGATCGGGTTTTGAAAAAATTGGTTACCAGAGAAGAATGGTATTCATGTATAACAGCCTTACATATATCTCAGATATTGTTTCATTTCCAGTGAGCCTGTTCAATACCCCGGTGAAGTTATCTGGCCCTTTTTACTGAATTTCCTTTCACCACTTCGAAATATATTTATGCATTTAAATGCTGAGACGAGGGAAATCATTTATGAATTTCCTTTCATCGTCTTTTGGACTAGATGGGGGCAATCATTTCTAAATTTCCTTTCAACACCTATCTTATAATTTGCTTTTTTACAGCGCGAATATGGGGGCAATCAGTTTGTATGAGGGCTGATATCTGTGTAATATTTTGCATTATAGGTCTGTCAACTTACTTTGATTACTTGGTACCAACCTTTCCTTAACTTTCACAACACCTTCATTCTCAAGGAGAAAGGGAAAAATTAATTTTTGGAGTTTCCTATTTGAGAAAGCCTCAATCTTCCGAAATTGTTGAAAAACCTAGAAAAGTCAGGATCACTTAAGCGTCACTTTGTTTAGTAAGGGACCGAGGAGTTGTGAAGACTAGATTACTTTTCACAATCTGCTTTGAAGCTCTCGAGGTTAAAATGTAATCTCTTCTCCCTACGTATGCTAAACCGGAAAGATGTTGGCTTTTCAAAGGTAAACCGGAAAACAAAAAAGGGTGACAGATGGAGATCTATAAACTGAAAAATAGAGGTCAAAAAATCAAAACTGATTCTTGAAAATCTTTTTCGGGGGCGCTTTACTTTGAGTGACTTGTTTATTTCATCTTATTCTTTCGTAAAGGATTAACCATGGAAATGTTCTTTTATTTATTAGTTCAGACGATGTTGCTGTATTATTATGGGGTTATCTCGGTTTCCTTTGAGAACCCTTCAAAACAAGTCTTTTAAGAATTCTCACCTTTATCTTACCGTTTCATTTTCTTTCCAAACTATCAAAAATATTTTTTATCACCTGTTTAAGCCAATTTATTTTCCGATACACGACTTTCTGGTTCCTTCTCCTGCTCGTTTTGTTTACAGTTGGAATCCTGTAAAAGGAAAATATGAAGGTTATCAAGGCTTTTTTGAAAGGTGTCGAAATTTTACAAAAAGAAAAGAAAATCAAAATAGCAATGCGTAATGAAATATATATACATATGTAAAAAATTCTATATATGAAATATACAATTTTTTTTTGGCGACTGCTTATGTCATATAATGCTTCAGGTAACGCCTGTTGACAAGGGCATTGAGGATTTCACCGTCTAGATTTTCTAGTAGGAAAGAATTTTTTCCTTCGAGAGCTGAGACTCTGAATGGCCCATACCAGAGGTGATCGAATTTACCATGTTTCGTTGTTTCTTCCCTCCTTGCATCCCACCTTAAAACTAAATCACTTGGGAGGAAATATCTGTCCTTTTCCCTACGGTCGAATAATGCCTTCATGTCATCTTGATACTTCTGCAACCTTTCATCTACTTTGACCCTGTGCTATTGAACCTTAATTAACTGGTTTATCCTCCTGGTGACATGATTAGGTTCTTCTTTCTGTAATGGCCACAGTTTTATCACGGGGAGTGCTAAATTTATAGTTAAGACCACATCTGTCCCATATACCATCTGAAAAGGGGAAATGCCAATAGACTTTTTAGTGCCTATGCGATTCGCCCACAAGGCGTACTTTAAATGCACATGCCAATACTTTTTGTTTTCATACAACACTTTCTTAATTATATTGATCAGGCTCTTGTTAGATGACTCAGCCAATCCATTTCCTTGGGGGTAGTACGTTGTAGAATGGTCAAGAATGATATTATACTTTTGGTAGAAGCTGATCATTGCCATAGATTTGAAAGCTTGGGCATTATCTGTGACTATCGTTCGGGGGCAGCCAAATCTTGACAAGATATTGTCTTCTAAGAAATCTATTACCACTGAGTCAGTTGCCCTTTTGGTTGGAATAGCTTCTACCCATTTAGTAAAGTAGTCTGTGGTAGTTAAGATCCACTTGTGTTGGGCGCTAGAATGTGGATTAATCTCTCCTATAAAATCTAGCTCCCATTGTTGAAAAGGGGCTTCAGTTTTGACCGGAACTAAAGGTACCACCGGGAGTTTCTATTTGCCTGCAAATAGATAACAAGGGTTACATGCACGGACCTTGGCGTTAAAGTCTGAGAAAATTTTTGGCCAGTAATACCCAACCCTCAGAATTTTGTAAGCTGTGGCCCTCCAAGCATGATGTCCTCCACACACTCCTTCGTGAAATTCACTTATAACCCTTTCTGTTTCCGATTCGACTAAGCAGATTAACAAGAAACTGAGTGGGTCTTTCCAATATAGTTGATTTTAGGCAATAGAATATTTAACCGCATGAAGCTTTAAAGTCCTAGCTTTTGATGGTGATAGTTCACTCGGGCATTTTAGAGTCAACATGTAGGATACTATGTTTCTGTACCATTATGATGATATGAACTTCTCCTCAATCTTAATTGCATTTGTTCATTCATCAAGCTCGTTTATGTTCATGTCTTCCTCACATTCCTACAGGCAGTTTATATCCAGAGCTCTGAGATTTGATTAAGCCAAAAGTTTGGCCAGGCCTTGTCTCTTTATCAGTTTAGTAGGTTTGATTTCCAGGTCAAATTCTTGAATCTTGGCAAGCCATCCTCCTCTTTTCCCATCGGTGTCTGGTTGTACCAAAATATCTTTCACAGAACTTGTAGGTACGTACGCGATTATCTTGGAGTGTAATACATATGTTCTAAATGCCTTCAGTGCTTTTACCATGGCATACACTTATTTTTCTATTATATCATATTTAAGTTCTGCGTCTCTGAGGCTCTTGCTGAAAAAGGCGATTGACTGTTTGAAACCCTCTTCATTTTTTTGGAGGAGCACCGCAGCAATCGTGTGTTCGGAGGCAAACGAGAAAATACGAATTTTTTTTAGATAATCGGGGCTTGCCAATATAGGTGCCTCGACTATTACTTTCTTAATGTGTGCAAAAGAAGATTTAGCCTCTATTGTCCACTTTACTTCGCTGTTCTTTTTCAGCATATCTGTGATCAATTTTACAATTTCAGCGAAATTCGGGATAAATCTTCATAAAAAAATTATTTTTCCTAAGAAATATTGAATTTCTTTTACATTTCTAGGAATGTTTATAGTGTCTATCGCTTCAACCCTCTTAGGATCAATCTTAATTCCATCCTTATATACAATAGGACCCAACAGTTTACCTTCTTGCATGGCGAAGTGTGATTGCTTGGGGTTTAAGGACAGACCAAACCTGTGGCATTTTTTGAATGTTTGTTTAAGATGTACCAAATTCTCTTCGTCGGATTTGGAGAAAACCGTTAAATCATCAAGATAGATGACTACGAACTTATCCCTCTCTCTGATGAAAGCGATGTCCATAGCATGTTGGAACGTAGCTCCTGCATTCATCAAATCGAAAGGCATTTTATCATACATGAATGTACCCCAAGGGGTAGTAAAAGCTGTTTTTTCTTTATCTTGTTCATTCATGGAAATTTGATTATATCTAGAGAAACTGTCAATCATAGACATTTTGTTCGCCCCAACTACCCTTTCTAGCACTTGATCCATTTTAGGTAGCGGATAGTTGTCTTTAAGAGAGGATTTATTTAGATTTCTGAAATCCACGCACAGTCTAATTTCCCCACTCTTTTTTCTGACCGGGACCAGGTTTGCCACCCAGTCGGAATATTTCAGAGGTACTATAATTTTCGCCTCTAAAAGTTTCTTCACTTCTCTCTCGACCACAGACAATAAAATGGGGTTGATTTACCTAAGATTTTGTCTAAAAGGTTTGACCCCAAGCTTTAGAGGTATCTTATGATCAATCATGGTGGTGTCATAGGTTCTTAACTCATCGTAAGACCAAGCGAAAACGTCTTTAAATTGTCTGAGTAGGTATTTATACTTGTGTTTTATTTCAAGGGGGAGGAGTTTAGATATTTTAACCATATTGGACTCTTCTTTGGTTCCTATGTCACAGTCCTCAACCTCTTCTGGTTGGGGTTGTAAGGTGGATTTTACAGGTATGTCGTTTTGATCAAACAGTCTTTCCAGAGGGATCAGTCCTTTCGAAATCTGGTTATTTTTTAGGACCAGCATGCGATGATTTGAGATTTTGTCTTGGAAAGCTTGAGGGTCCTCTCCTTCTTGCATGATCCATATATGATCATTCTGATTTTCTTGATCTGCGYGAGTTTCAAAAAATTCACCTAGTGCTTCAAGAAACTTCATAATTTGTTCATCATCCTCAAAAACCTGCCAGTGCTAGATATTATCCGGTATAGATGGTCTGTGTCTTATCTCTATGTGATACTTCAATTTAAAGGTTGTAGGAGGAGTGAAAGTTGAAGCTGCTTTAGCTAATGCATCAGCCTGTAATTTTTCTGTGCGTGGGATGAAGTGGACATTTACAGATGAGAAAAGGTTCTCCATTAGATCCTAGGCGCAATTTCTGTATGCTCTTAATCTGGGATGCTTGGCTTGGTATTGCCGATTTATTTGTTTGACTATCAACTCCGCATTTCCGTATATCTCTAGGTTTTTTTTTTTTAGCCTCCTGGCAGCCTCTAATCCTAAGACCAAGGCTTCGTATTCACATACCATGTTACTATAATCTATATCCCATTGTAGTCTGTAAGAAAAAGGGACAACGAACCTTTCTTTAGGTGCCACAAAAAGCACTCCTGCACCAGCCCCTTCGCAAGACAAGGCACCGTCAAAAAACATTTTCCAGATACTGGTGCTACACATATCCTCGGTCATGTAACCTGACTCTTCATGCTCTATATCGTTTTCCTCTGTGCAACCATCTAAACCATTGTCAAAAGATAAGATACAATTTCCTAAATCTTGATCTGCAATGTAAATAGGGAAATTGTTCGGATTTTAGGGGTCACTTACTGTGTATGCTAACCTCATCTCCCTGTACAACCGAGTAAATTTCCCACCAAACACAGGAATCATGGTGTACGTCATATCTAGTTGAAGAGAACCCCCCATCTTGGCTCCCCATGACCTAGACAACAATAAGCTGTACTTGGGGGGAATATCAACAATGACCACATCCATCAAGATGCTCTTAACTGGGACCTGTGCCAGGGTGACTACTAAATCCTTTATCATTCCCATACACTTAACTTTTCTCGAATCAAATGAGTAAAGATCTCCGTAAGGTCTAGTGATCTGGAGACCCACTCTGTCCATAATAATTTTAGGCATCACATTATGTGAGGCTCCAGAGTCTAGCATGCAATTATGTAGCAGTTGATCGTACACGTTTAAGGTGATATAAAAGGGAGCAACAATGTCTTTGGCTCCTTCAAAATGTGGACCAAAAGTGATGTTGGGCTTATCATCTTCCAGGTTCAAAACGTCAGATTGGATTTCTAGCTCTGAAACGCCTATCACTTTGGTAATCTGCTTTCGATAACTTGGGTTTTTCTCTAACTCTACCAGAGGAATTGGTATCTTAATTTTATTTATCTCGTTTTCGAAACTGAAAACTCCGCTCACCTTGTTTGTTTCTCTAGTTGGGACTTCCAAATCCTTCTTTTCCAAATTATTTGTCTGGACTGCCTTATTACTCATGATGTTGGTTAAAGGTGTATTTGTATTAACTGCTTTGGTTTCCTATGTTTTAGTCTCAACCTTTTCCATTTCGGGTTCTTGCGCGTTTACTACTTTCACTTTGCTATTAGGTAACATGGTTTCTTCTGGGGTAGGCTCATAAGTTTGACCTCTTGGGAGAATTTTCTTAGGTTGAGTAGTTGAAATAGGCTTAACCTTAGATCTCAAGTTATACTTAGGTTGGACCTCAACCATTATCATATCGGTTTCTTCTTGATAACTACAAAGGTTAAAATAGTCTCTTTCTTCACCCTCAATAGACGATTGTTGAGTGTTTAGAGATTTTTCATAATCCTCTCTAGTCAGATAAGGTTGTGTATAGTCATCACCCAAGTTCGTGACATCGTCATCTAAATATTTGAAATCTTGGAGATCATTCGCTCCTATAAAATTTTCGTTCTTTAGGGGAGTTCATATTTTCTGATCTTCGTTTTTTATCTGTCTTTGCTGATTTGGGGGATTGGGATTCTTCCTAAAATCCTTTTTGGTGAAAGAATCGGATTTGGCCTGTTCTAGCTCCATTCTGGATATCTTATTAGACAGTTCCTTAATCACCTTGGCCATATCGTCTACTTTGTCATCTGTGTATCTATTAGACCCTGACGACCCTTATTGTTCTATAAAGCGTCTAGTTTCTCGGTTTCTTGCTTCTACTTTAGATTTTAACTTACCGGAAGCCATCATATTTGACTCAATTTCTACAACGTCATCTTGCATTTGGTTTAGAGTAGCTCCCCTTCTTTCTTGTAAAAGAAGTGCAAAATCTGGTTCGAAATCCCCTGCGAAAGTTACTTTGGATGCGGGTTGGGATGGTTTAACCTCGACTGGGATTTTGTTATACAGCTTGTTGAATATTTGAATAAACTCCATAACTGTTTCTGAATTCTTTTTTCTTAAAGATCCAAACTCGGTTAAATAGTATAGGTGGTCCTTTATTTCGCCCCATTGTCTAAGGAAAGCATCTTCCAAGGCATCATAGGACAAGATAGATCCTGTAGGTAGACTCCAAAACCAAGTTTGGACTTGACCTTCGAAGGTTTGGACGAAAAGCCTCAAATACACATCTTCATGTTCGAGACCTGGGATGTCTGCGAATTGATCAAATAAATTTATGTGTTTGATTGCAGTCAGATCTCCTTCCCAAGTGAATTTTGGCAAAATTTTCATATAATTTTTGGGAAGGTCGTGCAAAGGAACGGGCAATACCAAAGGAGTATGTTGCTGCCACTTTAGCAAACACTCTGGGAGGGGGGGCAGGCCCTTGGCCTCCAGCTCCTCCCCCATGAACACCTCCACCTCTTCCTCCGACAACCCCTCCACCTCCCCCTCCGGTGGTTGCCATCGTTATTAGTGGAAAGTTGTAAAGGGGGTTTTGGAATATTAAAAGTGAATCTTTACTTTCTTCGGGGGGCGAAAAATCCTAGGATGACTGGTAAGGGATGCGAGGGCTTGGATCTTCGGAATTGAAAGAGATGTAGTCAGAGGATTCAATGGGTGTGGAAACTGGATGTGTGAAATATTCTTCGAGACTGTGTGAGGCCACGAAATTCAATTGAAGAGTTGATGATATATTGACAGTAGATAAATTTTCTACAAGACTTTTTCCTTTATGTTCTACAGAGGTTATCGGATGGGTTTCACTTCTAACTTCGAAGCAGTTTGATGTTATATCCTTAGTGTCGAAAATAGGGCTGCGTGAAGTTGAAGTTTCGTAAGAACTCTTGGTCTTCAGTTGTGGGTATTTAAGCTGATAGACTGCAGGGGTCGACTTAAGAGAGCCTCTCGCCTTTAAAATCTTCTCAGGATCGGTAACGGGTGTGGTTTGTTTACCATCCAGGTTTTGCATAGTATTCCTTCGTCTGTATGCCATCTTATTAATCGTGGAGTCGCCAAGTGAAATATTGGAAATACTTTAAAAGGTGTGCACTCTTTTTTCACTATCAAAGGGTGTCACTTTCAACAAAAAATGTCGTTTTCCCAGGGAAAAAGATTTTGTAACTTCGGTCCCCGGCAACGGCGCCAAAAATATGTTGTTCTAGAGTCTGTATTTAAGTCTTAGAAGTACAATGTCTAGGCATCTAAAAGTGAGTAAGGGGTAGAGAAGGAAGAAATTTCAACCTTCGGCAAGGGAAGCTAAGGCTGATTTCTAGGTTGTTGTCTAGCTTCCAACTATTCCTGGATGTTTATGTCCCTTTCAATCGCTGCCCATGAACGTTCGAGTTCAACCCGGGTAGTGGATATTTTAAGAATAGTATAAAAAATATTCAAGGAAATATGTGTTTGATCTGATAGTCGAGGTTCAATATTAGGCTGTCTTGTCACAGGGACAATCATAGAGGAAAAAAATGATAAGAAAATATCAAAGAATTTTTTTAGATGCTGTCTCGATTTCGTTCATATAAAGGAGAGTTGTAGCTCCGATAGTGAAAATAGGATGCAAACCAAAGGCCCTTTCCCGTAACTGAGTTATATTTTAATAAATGTGTATGAGGTGTAAGAAAAACATTAATCTGTCTATCATGTAAGGCTCCTATCAAGGGAGAATCTCACTTATAAAAAGAAGAAGAAAAAAGATAAAGAAATAACCTGATGAAGCATAAAATATATATAGAAATCTAAAATGTTCACTAGTCTTATACCTGCTGATAGCCGATACAAAGGAAAAATGGTAAACAATATAGAAAACTTAAATTTATTCACTATAGTAGAGCTTGTACTAAATTATAGCGAAACATTCATCAGATACATATATGAAATGAAATGAAATATGAAATATAAGGAAACAAACTCATAACACGGTCGTGATGAAATTGAGAATCTTCGGATTTGCTTTATATTAACTCTCGAGGGAGAAAAATCTCTATTACAATCAACCCAAAAATGTCCAGCCCTTGTTCATTCCTTCTATTGTATATTTATACAGATTTACATATGATGGAATCCCAATCGTTCCAGGATTTTCAGTTACAACGAGAAGGAGATCAATCATTTCATTTCTTTATCCTATGTCTTTATTTGGTACCAGAAGCCCGCCCTCTCACATGCTCGGTACAAGTGACACATTTTTCCACCAGTCGAGATATCAACCTTGAAGGTTCCGCTTGAAGATTGGCCTAAAAAATGTAACAATCTCTGACTAATTGCGGCAACCTTTCTTCCATCTATCGGTCTAGGGTGTCCATAGCACACAATTGCACACTTGGTTTAATAATCCATTTATCTATTTGAACTATGTCTGCTAGAGTTACTTGTGAGACTTCGGCCGAATCTCTTTCTTCTTTCTCATTTATATCAAGCGAGAGTTTCTCCGTATTCATTTGGATCAACGTCTCAGCATTACTCTTGCTATCAATGCCTAACAAATTTCCATCTATAGAACCGAAAGCCTCTTCACAGGATTTCCTTACCTTCTTGGCTTACAATTTGCCTTCTGATATGCTGTGTTCCCATTCTTTCAACAAAATATTACCTCGGGTCTATTCCAGAATGGAAAACTTAGAACTTTTTCCCAATTCCCTGCTTGTTGTAGCTATTGCAGCCTCTTGAAATGCGACTTGGCCTGCTCCAACTTCTCTCTCTCTGACAGATAAGTTTTCTAATACTTGATCAATAAGCAGACAATTGTCCCGAATCATCTCTACCTTGGCAAGTAAACTTCGTTGGTCTACAAAAATCCTACTCCGAATATCCATAGCCTGGGACTAGAATATCCCGATATTTATAACTCGGCTTTCGACAAACTCTAATTTAACCTATAGCTGCCCTATCAAGTCTCTTTGTTGGCCTACCTGTAGTTGATTGGTCTGATCTACCAACTCTACTTGTTCGAGCTTAGCTTTGATCAACTCAATTTCCTTTTTATTGACCATCCTTGCTTGTTCTATTCCTGTGTTTGCTTGGTCTTTAGCAACTTCTTCTACTGTAGCTAGTTTAGCTTCTAAGGTTTTGATGAGGCGGTTTTTTTGCTTCAACTAATTTTTCAAAACCCCGACTGAAAATTGGTTTGTCATAGCATATGCCCCTAATGTTCTGGCTATTTCTGTCGTGAATTCTTCCTTCTTCATATCTTTCCCATTGGTCAACACCTTGAACTTCTTGGCAGTTGATCCCTCTTCTTGATAGAATTCTCTTTTTATCACAACTTTTCTCTTTTTATAAAAAAATAACTCATTTGGCGGAAGCTCTTCCATCCTTATAGGTATCAATTCCTTATTGAAAATCCACCCTGTGTCTGTGTTCCCCTTAGTTGACTGTAAGGGAGTAATGGAGGCGATGGGATCTCCGATTTGCTTAGTTGATTGGCCTGGAGTGGCAACTGGAGTCTGCTTTTTTGGCGGATCGAGAGTTTTCATTGGTGTTTTTCTTGTTTGGGTGCTGTATCTTTGGAGCCTTCGGCTTCTTTTTGCTGCACCTCTGCTGTTATTGGATTCTCACCCCACAATACTGGGGGAAGACAACTCCATCAATGTTCTTGGAATTTTAAAACATTGGCCCTCTCTTCAGGTGCCAGGGCTTGTATCCGAGCCAAAACCTAGGCATAAGATCTCGTGCCTTAGAAAATATCATCCGAGGGTGAATTTTCATGTTCGAACCTTCTTATCCTGCAATTGGCTAAGTGATTACTTACGACCCTCTGTGGATCATGCCTTTTGAATTTGACATGAACCAATTTTAGGTCCTCCAGGGTTGCTACCTCAACTTTAGCATGCCCAAAATCTAACAAAGAATAAGAACTTAAATGAATAGGAAAAGGTGGCCATACCTTCTTAGAATATCCTTTCAGTTCCTTTCTTACGCCACCGATTACGGTTTGCCTGGAAATCTCACGACAAGCCATCCTATTGGGTATGAATAGTGGTAAGGCATTCAGAGGAACATAAGCACCCAAAACTCTGAGATATGAAAATTCTTCTTCCATGTACCAATCGACTATACTGCTCAGATTTACCACAATACTGTCTGAGATCCAGGGTGGCGGGTGGCCGAAGATAGTGACGTGCAATGATACCATTACCCAGTTAAAGATTTCATATACAAAATCCGAAGCTTTGTCTTCCCACAGCTTTGAATGGTAGATGTGGATGGGCTCAGCTTCTGATGGAGTCCAGCTCCAACTCATTAAGGGAAAATGCATTAGAAAACACACAACATCCATGATATACGTGGACATAAAGAATGAAGTGATCTTTCCTCTCTCCTTCTGCGCTCGATACTTTGTAACTCAACTGGTCAAACTATCAGATAGTATTTTAATCCAGTCGAAGGAACAACCGTCGGTGACCGAATGAATTAGAGGCACCTACTGAAGGAAAAAATGTGTGGTGTCCTCTCTCCCATGTAATCTGCAGGTCATCATAGCCACATATTTGAACTGTGGTTCCAGAGAAGATATTGAATATATACCATGCCTGTCCGCCCTGAACTTCGCAGGGTGTGAAACCCAATCTTTGATTAAACCAAACATAGTCTTGTCATCTTGCACACATTCCTTCTGTTTAAAATTCTCCAATAATTCAACATTGTATGTAAGATCTGACATGGTTGGCAACTTGTACATAGCCTGCAATTGTTCGGGTCTAAAAGTTCCAATGGTGACCCTCTGCTCATTGACGATGGTTCTGGTTGGTATATCTACATGGTCTAATGCCCACCGGACCATATCGTAGTAAGGAAGAAGATGTGGCCTAGCTGCTACTTTATGCATTTGAGCATGGACGACGATATTATATTTGGTGATCAGGTTGTCTTTTTCATTTTCACTGGAATCATCCGAAACATATACCAATTAGGACTGTAGAACCTCAGAAATATACGACCAGGTCCTGACAGAGTCGATACTTCGAGGTGAAGTATCAAAGACATTGTCTGAACCTTGTCCTGAAACCTCAACAGTGGCTTTAGATGCTTTTCGCGGGGCCATGGAGGGGGAGTCTACTTTAGCTCTCCTGTGATAACAATATGTATACATACAAAAATTAGTTCGCTCTAGAAAGGTTTGCTCTACGTAGAATAGGAATGAAATTTGTGACAACAAATAAAAGATCCATACCTTCGATCATTTAAAATTAGGTCATCCTTAAAAACAGAATGGTCAAATCATTCTTAAATATAAATTTAGCAATAAAAACCAAATCCTTTCTTGTTGATTTGCCTCATTTCCAATTAATGTCTTAGATTTTGACAGTTCATAATGCAAGTTGGCGCAAGGAAAGTTTAAAATTGCCTCGTAGTCTGTGCATATTAATTTTCATATTAGAACACTGGGAATGTTGGCTTAACTTAATTAATCATGCATTTTTGAATGTTAATTAATATTTCGGCATTCGCCTCATCAAGAGCTTTCACTTTAACCCTTTAAACCTCTACAAACCAAGGTTGAGATAATTAGCTTTGGTTAATAAAAAACGTAACCATGATTAGGCATTTAATTAATTATGTTGTTATTTATATCGTGACTTCGCGACTCGGGGCTTTGAAGGTATAGCTCCTGGGAGGCTTGTATGCCGAGTTGCGAAATCGCGAGATCACAATGATATGATCTAATTAAATTGGAGGATAAAACCAGATTAAATGTTTAATTAATTACGTTTCTATTTTTATCGCGACTTCACGACTCGAAGCTTCGAAGGTATAAATTTTGAGGGAAAATACGCCGAGTTGTGAATTCCCGACAGAGCTTAACTGTGGCTAAACTTTTTACCTTTAACATTAACTTGGGTTACTAAAACAAGAATCTCGCGGTTTCGGCTATTGGGGTTACAACGATAAGACTTTGGGAGCTATCAAACGCCGAGACACGAAATCCCGATGATGCTTAACTGTGGTTTAGAGTATTTTTACTCTCGATAATGATCTGGGTAAACTTTTTTAAAACTAGTTCGCCGTTTCACCCCTCGGGACTTGTAAACTATGTGATCTATAACTTTCGACATGCGACATCCCAAGGTAAAAAGGAGAGACTCGTTTAAACGATTAAAAGAAAATAAATCGTGCCTTAAGAGTATGATAGCCATCGCTGCTTGCATGATGAGGCTCCTGTGAATTTGGGGAAAATAAAGGAGAATACCAAAACCAGTTTTCGATTTCAAGCGTCAGGATATAAAATTTAAAAAAGGCTAAAAAAACAAAGGTGGCTCCAACATCTGGTTTTTACTATCTCTTCTTCTAAGGCTTCACACCTAACCTTCTTCTTTGAAAATTGTTGTTTCAGTATGTCTTCTATTTTCTTTGCCTCTTCTAATTCCACTTTCAGCAGAGCAAAGTCTTCATCAGGTTTTTTACTATCTTTCTCGAACTGTGTCAACAATTGTTTTTGCTTTCTGTTCTTAATTCTGAGTCTATCAATTTATTCCAGTGCACTGATCAATTCTCCTTCCATATCAACCAAAACTTCTTCATCACTATCATCACTGCCTGTGCTTTTATTATCATAATCCTCTTTGGCCATAAGCATGAAATCATTTGCCTTATCTTCACAGGAAGAGTCACTATCGGTGTCTTCTGAGGAATTGTCATTATTTGCAACCAAACTTTTCTTCTTATTATATTTCTTGTATTTGTACTTCTTTTCATCATCAGAGTTCTGGTCCTTTTTCTGATGGGGACACTTAGATGAAAAATGACCTATCTTACCATAGTTAAAGCATTTGAAGGGCAACTTCCCTTGATATTTTCCTGATCCTTTCTTTAACCTTCTCACAAATTTTGCCTCAATATCATCTAATTCTGAATTAATATTCTTGTCTGCTTTAAAAGATGCTTCTCTAGTACTAGATTTATCTTTGTTAATTCTCATTTCATATGCACTTAAATTTCTTAGAAGTTGATCAATGGACAGAGTTTTGAGATCATTTAATTCTTCTATTGCAGAGACTTTTGGATTAAATTTATCAGGCATAGATCTTAAAATCTTCTAAACTAAGAGCGAGTCGTCAAACTTCTCACCAAGGCCCTTCATGGCATTCACAAGTTCTTCAACTCTTAAAAAATACTTGCTAACTGTTTCATCTTCATTCATCTTTAGTTGTTCAAATTTCAATTTGTATGTTTGAAGTTTGGCATCTTTTACTTTCTCATTTCCTTCATAACTGCT
>ML776797.1:290115-308744 GCA_009831015.1 Picea engelmannii
TGGGGATAAATTTTCGTGGTGAAAATTTAAGAACTAGCTGACCAATGCCTTCACATCCCTCATCATCATCAACTTTTACTGTAATTATTTCCTTGTCCAACCATTCCTTTATTTGCAATCCAAAAATAACAACCACAAAACTGCAAGTAGTCTTTCCATTGGGATTATGGAGTCTTTATTACTGATCATACCAATAAACTGAAAAGAAACTGCTCGGATGCAAGCTTATTCAATCATCCTACTCTCCTAACCTGCTGACATCATGCTGATCATGTGTAGGCAAATTTCCAATGCAGCCATGAAATCATTTTATTGAGAAAATGGTCTTCTTTTTGGTAGCTTAATGAAGAAATGCAAGAAAACAAAATATTTTCAGTAGACATGTAATATGAAATTTATACTTACTGCTGCATTCCACTTTCATCCCATATGCTGCCACATTTTGAACTTGTGGAAACATGGACTCTATCTAAATAACCATTGGGTCATGAAAATCACGACATAACTCCAAACAATGCCATGAACAAAACAGTTGTTCTGAAATTTTTGCTCCATAATCCTTTTGAAGGTCATTTGTTTTATCACAATCAAAAGCAACAGAGTCATTTTGAATCTCCTCATAAGTTCCTTGGACAACAACATTCAAAACTATAATATTATCATGAAAATCAAGAGGCTCATCTTCCTCTTCCTTGCTACCTTCTGATACATAGCTGTCATATACAGGATCCGATTCCTCATGGATGATGGATTCAATGTCTTCATGTAACATCTGGTCAAATCCTACTATATCATAGACATCTGGATCTAGGACTTCAATATCATCATCATATTCATTGTATGTAGGTTGATTTGAAAAAAAATATGAAATTTGAAATTCAAAGACATTTGTTTCATGATCATTTTGAAAGAATGAATATAAATACATTCCCTAATTGTTATTAGAATTTTTACCATTAGACACATTTGAAAAAGTATCAGATGTATCTACATCTACTTGTTGTTCTTCCTCATCAACAATATGGTCTTCAACAAGAGTTTTTTCAGTCAGAAAATGATTTTTACAAAGACTCTCAACAACACATTCTTCATAAGGATGAACATTTAGATAAGAGTTATCAGAAACATGTTGACAAATGTCAAATTCATCATGAGCTTCATAAGCCTAACATATATCTGGATGAATTTCATTACTATAGTCCTTCTGCTATAAATCAGAATAAGAAGAAGATAGAACTGGTAATAACTCTTCTTCCCCTTCCTCAACATAATCATCATACCTTTCATTTTCACTACCAGAAGGATCAATTACTGAATATTGAGTATATAATGCATATCCCTCGCAACAATGCTAAAAAAGACTCTCAACTAGATAATTTTTTTTCTAATATGAATAAAAAGCATCATGAAAATCCTTTAATTATGAAATACTAGAAACAAGAAGAGATCGATACCATTGTCTCGCCTCTCCTTCCAAGGAGTACATAAACATTTTCAGCCATACATCTTCATGATGAATATCAAGCTGGTCCATGTATTTATGAAAATGAATCAAGTGTTGTGCAGGATGATCGTGATCATCTCCTTTGAACCTAGGAATGTAGTCTCCCCATTCATGCATAGTAGGCACAACATTTGGAAAACCAGGAATACAGGATAAATCAAATGGAGCAAACCTACGAGCCAAAATGGCTTCCATAGCCTTCGACATATTGGATCAGTGGAGTTGCCAATGGATTCTTCCTTCATGGAGTCACTAGTTGAATGATGTTGTCATAAAAATTATCCAACTCATGTTCACCATCAAGAGCTAGAATTGATTGTTGTCGTTCTCCTAGGGATAAATTCTTCATTCCTTCGTCCCCGACAACGACGCCAAAAGAATCTAGGGAATCATCAAGTTATTGTAATGGTATTTTATAAAGGTTTTGAATAATATTTAGAAATGTTTGAATGTTGGTTCAAGGATACAATAAAGATATAAAGTTCAATGTACAAAGGCAAATAAACATCTCACTAGCTTAGTAAATGATAGACAATTGATAAATTATATGGTAAAAAGTAAATGAAGAAAGAAATATGTATGAGTTTTCAATTTTTCAACTCACACATAGATTTCTCATTCCCAAATATCATTAAGAAATAAAAACATGGCACTTGAAAACAAATCTTAGTCATGGAAACTTAAAAAAAACAAAATTTTCATTGTATTACTCACAACTAGGATATCATATGCTTAGCAACAGATAAAAATGCATTCAAGTAAGAAAAAAAAGAAGATAATAACATGAAAATAATTTCTGACCATCAAAATTCCTTTTCCATTTAGTGCAAATATGAAAATATTGTCTTTTCCTCACATAAGAGTCTTTACAAAAAATAACCCTTGATTCCCCAACTGATTGACCTTTTTTTAACTTCTCCTTCTACCTATTTATATATAAAGAATACATATTAATAAAGATACAAAAGAAATGGATATGAAAACATCCTCATCTATATTTAGTCTATTTTTTAAAATAACAAAGGAGGATATCATATCTGATCTCCAAGTCGAATTGATGAGGTGGTTTATCAACTGTTGTCCATGAGATTTTTTAGGAAAATAAATCTGGCAAATTTATGAAAAATAGTGTCTAAATATATATTTGTATCTCCCAAACTGTGATAGCTGTGTAAAAAAAAGATAGATTTTTGTGAAGGGGCCTGTTCCCAATAGAAACCTCTTTTGTTTTACAAAATTTCATCTCTAGATGCTTTGAAACCTCGCCAAAAATTGGTCACTAAAACAAGAAATCATTTATTGTGAAATATTTGAAAAATAGGCCTCAAATATATATTCGAACTTCTTAAAATATGATATATTTATAAAAACTGAGAGAGAATTTTGTGAAGGGGCTCATTCCCAACAAAAACCTCTTTTTATTTCAAAAAATTCATATCCATCGTTTCAGAAACTGCTCTTGAAGATAATGACTAAAACATGAAAAACAAAGTATTTCCTGTATTTGATTTCTGTCTTTCTTCTTTCTATTTCCATCCTGAACTGTGGGTGTTCTTCAATTGGAGCATGTATATTTAGGTCAATGGAGGTTCAGGGATTTCTCAATTTAATTTCATAATTTGAAGATGATCCACTACCAAACCCCTCTCCTTCAACACTTTTGATTTTTCAATTTCTGAAAAATCCTGTAACTCGCTTATTTCCAGTTTTACTTCAACATCAATGGAATATGTATTTTTAAGTGGATTTTTTGGCTTTGAAACTGATCTCTAGTTTCCCTGGTTACACGCTTCTTTGAGTACTATGCAGTTTTCTTACCTTTCTCATGTATTTTCTTTTGTTCCTCAGATTTTCTATCAAACAGAGGTTCCAACTTAACCTCCTTTAACCTATGTGAAGAAGATGCAAGGGCCTGTCTTTCAAATTCCTCCATAATGTCTTCTGCATTGTATTCAATAATAATTAGGTTTTCCTTCTTGATAGAAGGATGAAACAAAGCCTTTGATTTCAACCTAAATTTGTTTGCAACCCTGGTAGTAGTTCCTTTAGATACAAGTTCCTCTTTCTTGCTTATTTTCTTACCCTCTGCAACCTTTCTTCGAATAAACTATTTCTTCTAATTGGTTGGTCTTTTGACTGGGCTTGTTGTATGGTCTTCAGGTTCATCAAGTTCATCAGGTTCCTCCTTGATTTCTGGATCAATTTGGACATCAATTTCTTTATCAAGTTTAAGTTTCCTGCATCGACCTTTAGTGATCTTCTCATTAGGTCTACCTCTAGGAAAATATTCAATTGAATGTTGTGTTTGTAATTTCCTCTTACTAGAATGAGTCACCCTAGCTGTAGGAGAGCTCTCTTTCACACAAGCATCGGTAATTTGAGAGATCTTTTTTCCTTTTCCAGGTTTCTTCTCCTACTGTTTTTTGGTGCCATGACACTGATAAAACTCTGTTGAAGATTCCTGAGAATGTTTATGTTTAGATCACCAGTTTTGGGAAACTGTCAAAGTTTGGGAGCTAGTTTTTTACCTGCAGAGCATGCATGGAACAATATACATTCTAAAAATAGATAGATCACGTCTTTATACATGTAGAATGATGATCAAGAATGGTGATTTGATATCAGGCTGACACATACAACCCGATCATTTGAATGAGTTGTCATCACTGCAAAACATGACTTGATATAGATCATAATCAGATATGTAGATTTTCTAACAATAATTTTGGATGTTTGAACACGATCTGGGAATATGGTGCATGCACAACCATAATTACTTCTGGCGCAACAAGAATAATGCTATTCTTGTAGCGCCCTTTCCACTTTGGCAATTTTGAAATTTTAAATGGGGGAAAAAGGACATATGATGTGATGAAAAGAATTTACCATGTCATATCTTAACTTTTAATTACTTCAAAACATTTAAAACATGGAGAAAAAAATGAAAGCATAATTTCAAGCCAAGAAAGGTAAAACCAAAGTTTAATGAAAATAATGAAAAAAGGGGTAGAATAGGGATTAAAAAAATCCAACAGTCAAAAACAAAGTTAATAACTAACATAAAGAATACCCTTATTAGTATAATGGAAACAATACTAACCTAACTAACATGGTAAATACAACTACTTATCCTTGTTAGCTATAATCAAACCTATTCAAATAGGGTGAATATACTACTATATTGATTCTAGGTTAACTATAATACTGTAAATACTCATATAACCTTATTTTTCTTATACGATCAATATACACTAGTATTAACACCATTGATAAGATAAAAGTGATACAAACTTGTGTTTATACTTTCATACTAACTCTAATGCTTAAGGTGCTTATCAACTTCTATGTGTATATTATAGAAACATAGCAACATCATTGTGATTGATTCCACTGACTCAATAGGTGCAGTAAATGCAAGAGCTTGGTTTGAGTATATCAGTTGATTATATTATGTACATACTGCCATATGATTCCACTGACTCAATAGGTGCAGTAAATGTAAGAGCTTGGTTTGAGTGTATCAGTTCATTATATTATGTACATACTGTCATATGATGAAGCTAAGAGTAATTGTACAGTGCCATTTGTTCCTGTTAAGCATATTACATAATATAAAAAGTCTAACTGAATATGAGATATAAGGGAATCTACTAGTAACTCGATATGTTATGGATAAACATACATGTATGTATTATGAGTAATGTAAACATAATAGACTACATTGTTTCCCTAATAATGATGTGTTTTTTAACTAATAGGTAATTGTAATGATTCAACTATGTTTACTCATAGTTAATCCCTTCTTCATAGTCTGATTCTGAGATCAAACCCTATGTTCAAAATACAAAATTGGAGATCAAACAATGTGGTAATCTAATCCAGATGGATGTCGGTGGCCTCCCACCTATTCCAATTGGCTCATTTTGGCGGTTTTCTAGTTTGACAGTTCTTTCCCTAGTTTTCGGGTCCTTGACTTGCAGGGCCATTTTGAGACCCTAAATTACGTTTTTTAGGTTTTGCCACAATCAAAATGACCTTTGATAGATAGAAACACAATGTGTATTCCTCGGATAGACCTTTCCAACGGGCCATCGTGCGCCTAAAACAAATATGGAAGTTGATGTACTAACTTATCCAAATGGACCCACATGACTTTCAACGCTTCATCTCCTAGGGTTAGGTGTTTTGGATGTCTAGAGTTTTTGAAATTCGCGTTTATTGTAAAAAGGTGTTAAAAGCCTCATTGTAATCATATTCTTACGAATGAGTGCAACTGTCATATCTCTTCTCAAAGATAAGCCGCCACCAATCTAGCAATCCTATTTCTGCTACATTTTACAATTTCAACTTATTTCCTTATTGAATAGAAACCATTTTTGCTGTATATCTATTATTATGAGTTAAGAATATTTTGATAATAATTTTTATTCATTTCATTCTACAAATATATTTCAGATCAATGGTATTAGAGAGATCTGCTCCTTTTTGTTCTTAATGCATGTCCCCAACGAGGCCAGGGTACAAAGAATTGAGTCTCGAGCTTGCTTCTCTTGAGGACAAAAGCTCTCACATGCCCAAACGACCTCTCATGGAAGAAGAAAAGAAAGACGACGAGACATGAGATCCCTTCAAAATGTTTCTCGAGGAGTCCCTCATGAAACAAAGGAATGATATGATGGATATTTTTACGCAAATCCTTCGGCGACTATCAACAGGTGACACATCTTCCTCAAACGGAAGTGCCTCCCCCTTCAAGGTACAAATCAACTTCGATATTCCTATATTTGAAGGTCAGATAGATGGAGATATGGTAGACAAAAGGTTGAATCTGCTAGAAGGTTATTTCTTTGTCCATAACTTCTCGAATAAAGAAAATATTATTTTTGTGCTCCTCAAAGTTGTACCCCATGTCAAAGATTGGTGGGAAACTTTCTGTGAGCAAAAGGAAACATATGAAACCTCATTATTTACAGTCACAATCACCTGGGAGTCCTTCAAAGATGCTATTAAGGAAAAATAATACCCTGTTGGAAGTTATGATGACCTGTACACAAAATGGACCACGTTGCGGCAGGAAAGAGACCAAGCAGTGACTGAGTTCACAAATATCTTCCATACCTTATGCACCAAGATGTGTATTAAATATTCTAAGCGACATCTAGTGATCAAGTATCGTGGCGGTTTGCATAGATACATCAAGGCTGAAATGGAGTTTCTGGACATCTCATCCTTGGGCATGACCTAACGATATGCCATCAAAATCAAGCAGAAGCTAAAAGAAAAAGATGCGGCAATTTGGGCCTGGGAACCCCTCACAACAAAAGCCAGGAAAGGGTGGCCCCAACCCATAGAAAAAAGGACAGAGAAAATAAGGATAGGCTCAAGATAACCATTCTAGGTCGCAAGAAACAAAGGACACCAGAAAGACAAAGAAAGATACTGGGAGGTGGTGAGACTTCCATAAGAGCCCCTGGCATAACACTGTTGATTACCGCTTGAAGAAGTTGTTGGTGGCTAAGGTGAAAGCCTCTGAATCAGATGTGGGTTCCGACTCTGTGTTAGAACCAGAAATAGGGAGACAGATAGACACAGAACCCAGTGCTACCATTTCTACCACCAAGCTTCAACCCGATGAACCAGACAAACTAGAGGAAGGCGAGCACCTTTTTCATTCACACATATGGGTGAAGGGTACCCCGCTGCACTTCATCATTGATAGCGATAGCCAGAAAAGCCTCATCTAAGTAGAGGTTTTCAAGTGACTCGCCCTGTCGACAATGCCGCACCCACAACCATACACCATTGGATGGCTCCACAAAGGAAGAAACATCCATGCCAACCAACAATGCCACCTGTCATAAGACATCGAGCCCTTCAAATATGAGGTATTGTGTGATGTTTCCCCTCTCAAAGTTTGTAATGTTATTTTGGGCCAACCATATTTATGGAAACATCATGCTGTATATGAGTCTAGGTCTCGCAATATTATTATTACTTTGAATAAGAAATTGTACAGGATACCTGAGGCAGTCCCACCCAATGCTATTTCCTTGATCTCTGGCAAGCAATGCAAAAAGGTCATCTCTCAGACATGGAAGTTTGTCTTCTTTATGATTCTCTCTTAGAATGAGTGAAAGATCGCAACCACATCTAGGGTTTTCGTGGTTGACCTCTCCACACAACAGAAGCAATTGAATAAGTTTGTGAAAGAATACTCATATATATTCTCCTCACCTACTGTGGTACCTCTGCACTGTCAGGTTAAGCACCCCATTGATCTGACCCTCGACACACCGCTTCCCAATGGGCTAGTCTACTGCTGCTCTCTATTAGAGAATGAGGAAATCAAGTGGAAGATCCAAGAATTTATCCACAAGGGGCACATCCATCCGAGCTCATCACCTTGTGAGATCCCAATCGTGCTGGTACAAAAGAAATATGGAACCTGGAATCTCTGCATTGATTATCGGGCTATGAATAAAATCACAGTCAGAAACCGATACTTGATTCCCTGAATCGACGAACTCCTTGATCAACTCATGGGGGACAAATACTTCAGTAAGATTGATCTGAAGTCTGGCTACCATCAGGTCCCAATAGAACATACAGATGTATGGAATACCACCTTCAAGTCAAAGGAAGGTATTTTTGAATGGTTGGTTGACATGCCCTTTGGTTTGACAAATGATCCAACCACTTTCATGAGGATGATGAACGATATCCTGAGAACATTCAACAATACTTTTGTAGTGGTGTATCTGGATGACATCCTCATTTACATCAAAACTTGGGAAAAACACTTGCAACATATTCAACAGGTTTTGCACACCCTACGACAACACTAGCTCTACGTCAACTTGGAAAAATGATCCTTCGACATGGACATGGTTCATTACCTAGGCTACATCATTGATAAGCATGGTGTACATGTGGATCCAACCAAAATCCAAGTCATCCATGATTGGACAACCCCAACCACATTGACTGAGCTTAGAAGCTTCTTGTGCCTTGCCAATTTCTACTGAAAGTTCGTGTTGGGATTCTCCCATATTGCATGGGCCCTCAACCAAGTAACCAGGGGTGGTGGTAAGGAGATATTTGTGTGGGGATGGTCCCAATAATAAGAGTTCGATGATTTGAAGCAACACTTGTTCTTAGCCCCATTACTTTCACTATTGGACCTGCAACAACCCTTTGAGATTGAGACACATGCTTTAGACTATCCTGTGGGTGTTGTTCTCACTCAACACAACCACCCCATGGCCTATCATAGTGAGACACTATCAGATGATGTTTGTAAGTACCCTAATTATGACAAATAAATGTACTCCATTGTGCAAGCTTACCTCCAATGGAGACATTACATCCTTAGGAAAGAGACAATTATCCACACTAATCATAAGCCACTGCATTTCATGCAAACACAAGGAAAATTGCAGAATGACCGCTATCAGAAGTGGTCCACGTACTTACAACAATTCCACCTCAACATCCAATATAAAACGAAAAGCACCAACCACATCGTTTATTTCCTCAGTAGATTGCCAGTCACGAAACTCACCATGGTGCTAGACTCTTGCGGCCATAAGACCTATGGATGGCCCCAAATCTATGAGACAAACCTAGACTTTGCCACCACCTACCAAATGTTGGGTGCAAATGCAATTGTTGCTAATTTCCATCTTCAGGATGGACTGCTATGTCATCTAGGTCATATTTGCGTTCCATCAAGTAAGCAAGAAAAGATGATCTGGGAATCCCACTACAGTCGGGTAGCAGGGCACTTCGACGTCGAAAAGACAGTGGAAATGTTGCGGAAACATTTCTACTAGCTGAAACTTCGACAGGAGGTCAACAAGTATATCAGGTCCTGCGCTTCCTGCGCGATTGCCAAACCGACCACTAAGAAACATGACCTGTACACCCTGGGAATCCATCTCAATGGACTACATGTCAAGTCTCCTGTCCACCAAGCGAGGCAATGACTGTGTTTTTGTGGTTGTGGATCACTTTTCTTAGAAGGAAATTCTGGTCACCTGCAAGAAGAGCATCACATCAGAGGCCACTGCCAAGCTATTCTTTGAACGAGTCTGGGTACATTTTGGAATACCACAAATCATTGTCTTAGATCGGGACAATCTATTTCTCAACACATTCTTGTTAAGCCTCTGCTAACTGCCGGACACCAAGCTCACCAAATCCACGACCTTCCACCCCCAGACATATGGCCAAAATGAGGTCATAAATAAAATGATCATGCATATCCTACACATGTATAATTCCAAGAACCCTCACACATGGGATGAGAGTCTCCCCTATGTTCAACATAGCTATAACCGAGCCCTGCATATCTCAACTAGCCATAACCCCTTTTAGGTGGGGTTGGGATTCCAACCATTGGGTCCCATAGATGTTGCTCTACCCCTTGTGGTCACCTCGACCGACTCATATCCTTCTCTAACTGAAGTTGAAAAAGACACTTGATTCATTGAGCAGATCCAACACATCCACCAATAGGTTCAGGATATCCTACATAAGTCCAATGACAAGTACAAGTAGTGCCATGATCAACACCGGGTGCCACATAAGTTTCAAGTGGGTGAAATTTTTTTGTTGCACTTGCAGAAAGAGCGCCTTATAGGACCCCATCAGAAGCTTCTCCCACTCCATTATGGTATGTACACCATCACCAAGGCTATGGGTGATAATGATTTCGAGGTCAACATTCCTCCTTTCCTTAGCTTGTACCCAGTGTTCAACGTGGATATCCTTCGTCCGTATTTCCCACCATTATTGGACACCTTAGAGATAACAGAACAACTTAAACCAATAGAGCTCAACCTAGAATGCATACAAAAAGCATCCAATGATCATATTATGGACAAATATATCAAGGGCACTCGCCAATAAAGGATCCAATTTTATCGAGTTGTCAAAGCAGGGCAACTCTTGCACCAAGGCAAGTGGCTCACTTGGGGCCAAATTCAACAAAAAATTTCTCATCTGATGGGGGAACTCAAATAAATGGAGAGAATTTCCTCTTAATGGGGGATTATTGATATATATGGATTTAGGTGGCCTCCCACCTATTTCAACTGGCTCATTTTGACAATTTTCCAGTTTGACATTTTTCCCTAGTTTTTGGGTCCCTGACTTGCGAGGCCGTTTTGAGGCCCTAAACAACGTTTTTTAGGGCTCACAAAAATCAAAATGATCATTGATAGATAACAAAAAAATGTGTAGTCCTCAGATAGACCTTTCCAATGGGCTATCGTGTGCCTAAAACGAAGATCATATGAAAAAGTTACGACCCCAGAAAGTTGATGTACTAACTTATCCAAACGAGGCCCACATGACTTTTGGCGCTTCATCTCCTAGGGTTAGGATTTTTGGATGTCTAGGGTTTTTGACATTCCTGTTTATTGTAAAAAGGCCTTCAGAGCCTCATTGTAATAATCTTCTTGTGAATGAGCGCAACCGTCACATATCTTCTCAGAGATAAGCTTCCACCGTTCTAGCAAGCTTGTTGCCACTGCATTTTACACTTTCAACTTATTTCCTTATTGAATAGAAACCAATTTTACTGTATATCTGTTATTCTGTGTTAAGCATATTTTGATAATAATCTGTATTCATTTCATTCTGAAAATATATTCTGGATCATAATCCCAAAGAAAATGAAAGAGATTCCCAGGGTGGTGGGTGGGGCATAGGATGTATCCATTCCAATGATTCCATGATGTTCCGTGTTCCTTGATTGTCTACAGATTTAAATATTCTAATGAAAATTAGCATTATAACCCAAAATCAGATAACAAAATAAGTATTGAAACGAGTGCTAAGTCAAGTCAAGGTCTGGTCATGCCCAAAGCAAAAGATGACATTGATACCAATAAATAAATTTTATGTTATTTTGTCTTGGTTCAATTTTATTAGATGCATTTATTAAATTTCTTTAAGTAATTTGCAAGTTCATATATCTTATATCTCAATATTCTATAAGGTACTAGTTAAATTAGCTTTCCTTCATATTGCATCACCATCTAGGTTTAGAACCTTGGCTTAGAACCACAGGTTTAGGAGTTTTATGGTGGTGGAAAAAATTGTGCCCTAGGTGAGGGATAACGAGTACAAAACATATTAGTTTTTACTCATTATTTCCTTCCATCCCTAGTCTCATACTATATTTTACTGATTATTCTTGAAGAGTGGGACACAAGTATTGTCCTATGCTTTGATACACTAAGGATGAGTCTCCTTATCCAATATATACCACAACAAGTTCACTTTGGTAGGAATCTTAAATAATTTAAATAGCTCTTTAATAAACATTATAAAAAAAATTACCTTCTACATGTTACATTGTATAGATTATCTAACAAATTACCTTCTACAATTTACACACAGATATAGATTATCTTCTACATATTACATTTTTTTTATATTTAAATATTTTCATGTTCATTATATATAGCATCATAGTAAAAAAAATAGTTGTTAGTTTTTTCAATATATGTCTTTGATGCTTTGAAGTTGTTATAAATGCTTAAATTCCTTCAAGTTGTTTTATAAATTATATTTCCATTTTATGTTTCTATAACTTATGAACTTTCATATTCTTGGATTTTCAAAGGATATCTAGTTCAAGGCGAGATGTTGAGACACGAGTCTTCAAAACTTCCTTGCAAACGCTCTAGGATATCCAATGAAGGAGTAAGAGGAACCCCTTCTTTGACTGAGACTCCGAGGACATCAGAGACCCCTATCTCAGCAATGCATGAAAACTTGGGAGGGGAAAATAGTAGTGACTAAAGACAATCTAGTAAAATGAGGAGATTATCAAATGCATCTATGAATAGATCATCTAGAGAATGTGCTCAAAATAGTGCTATTGATGCAAATTTCTTAGATAGGTTGCACATTAATACTCCAACACCGAAGAATGTAGGGAATACATCACGACAAAAACATATGTTCGGTAATTTTTTATTTTATTTTGTTTTTGTGTGTGTATATATATATATATATATATATATATATATATANATGTTTTTTTTTTTTTTTCCTTTTTGTTAAATGTTGTAATTAGTTTCAAATGTGTATGTGTAGAGGATGAGTTTATTGCAAGAGAAGATAATGAAAGAGAGAGTGGTTATCATGAAGATTCCAATGTTGGTGAAGAGGGTGAAGGTGGATTCATGGGGCATTATCAAGAAACAAAATATTACACACTTACGTCCACCTATCCCTCCGATGTTGGTGATGAGATTCCTTGGGAAGGGTATACTAAAGCGATGACCCTTGAACGATGCTCAGGTGTTAAAAGCAGGCTGTAAAATGATTTGAGGTGCTTGGATCTCCCTTGAGAGAGTAAGAAAAGCTTGGAGATTTGTTTTTCATTCATTGCATAACTTTATGGATGCATATCAAAATATGGGGCCAACGACTGATAGTCTTATCGATTTTATGAGGAGATGAAAGTCAGAGGTGATGGGCCCCAATAAATGAGAAGTAGTAAAAAATAGAGTTTCAAAAGAATATGCAATTTCTATGTTCAATTTCAAAGAGGGGCCAAAGAAAAAGATGTTGAAGGTGCAATATTTTAAGCACCCCAACATAGTAGGACACCTTTATAATAGATTTTTGGCAGTGTATGAGAAGTTTCCTTGGAATGATGAGGTTACACATTACTTTTCTAGACTCTTTTATGCATAGTTTTTCATGAGAATTCACCTTTATTATACCATCCTACCATCCAGTTATTATGGGGTTGGTAAAGGACAAACATATGATCGAAAATGGGCATACATAAATGCAAAATTGCAAAGGCCTCCACGAAATTTGGTATCTTGTCCAACATGAGAATTTTCCTCGCATTCAAAGATGAGAGCTACATAATATTTTGGAAAGGAGGCCAAGAATGCAATCGAGGAAAATTTAGAATCAATTTTTTATGGTGTTGATTTTGGTTTGAACCGTCAGAGAGTTGAAGCCAATTCTCGTGTCAATTTTGTTTACAAAAAAAATGAGGAGATAGATTCCATGTCCATAGAGGATATACAAGAGTATGCAAAATGTTTCCGTAATAGTTTGAAGGATTTCATTCAAAATGATGAACCAAACACCAGATTGGTATGTGTTACAGTTAGTAAATTTATCATGCATTTGAGGATAGTTTTCTTGTAGTTCTAGATACATATCATTGTATCTTTAAAAATAATTGGGTTGTTATCATCATTCATTGTAGTTTAGTAATTTGTTAAATGAATCTCCAGTAAATAGGGGACTTGATTAATCAATATTAAATTTGGAAGGGTTGAATCAAGTATGTGTTTAAAAATATCCACTTTAGTTGTCCAAACTTTAGAACTTGTTGAATAATCAACATGCATGATTTTTATTTTTTTGTATTAATGTAAACATCGATTCCTATTCTGTCTCCCACTACTTGGGCATGCTTGTCTCAATTCACATTGAGAGAGTTTGAAGAGGGTGGGAGTTCATAGGTATCATTGCATGCTGGAAACAAATTTAGTTATATATGAAAATTGCAATGTCATTTAAATTATTAATTTAAAAGAAAAATGTCTTAAACAATATATAATTTATTGAATCTTAGGGTATGGTGGGTAAGACCGTGACTCAAACGACCATGGGAATGCCATCCTATTTTGTGGTTGATGATATTCAAGTTGGCACATCACAGGTATTACATGTTTTAAAATTTAAAATTACAATTTAATGTGTTAAAATCATTTAAATTTAATTTTCAAATGTACAAACTTGAAATGTGTTATAGGGCAATGTGGAGAAAAGAGTGGGATATTGAGATTGAGAAGGATGCATCTATTCAGGATTATGCTTAATTAAATGTATGTACATTGCACATTAGTGAGTTTTAGTTTGTTTTTATGCTAGGCCTTTTATATATAAGTGTTCAATCTTATTTGTGTTGAATATGCATATTTATTTTTTATTTTTTATTTTTAAATTTATGTTTGATAAACTTTTTAATTAAGACTTTCCTATTCATAGAAGGGTTACTCAATTATTGTTTATATAACTTCTGAATTCTTTGATCAATCATTTTGAAATATATAGAACTCCTATATAAGTTTATCGTTGTCTAAAATGGTACATTCAATCTTATTTATGTTTAGATCATGATGCAAACCTAATTCTGAAATCTAGCATTTGATTATATGAGAAAAAAATATATATCTCCCACATCAAAAAGAGGGAAGATTCTAAATTCACTTGGATATCGATCTTATTTAATATTATATCATTATTCAACCCGTATTATTCTATATTTAAAAATATGATTACATGATCTTATTCATGATCTTATTTATACATGTTTAAAATTTAGATCATGATGTAGACAATTTTGAACTTGAGAATTTGATTATTTGAGAACAAACTCTATCCCACATCAGAAAATGGGAAGATTCCAAATTTTCTTCGATTGCATTCCTTTCCTTCTTGTCCAAGAATGGTGTAATATGGAGATGTGTTTTCTGCATACAACGAAGTGAATTCCACTATTCCATCTATTCCACTGCAGAAGAGGAGATAAGTATTTTCCTTGAAGAGTGGCTTAATATGGAGATTTGTGAACTTTCTTCATGTACACAAGAGAATTTACAAACACACAATTTTTCTCTTTAAAAATTTGGTAGATATGATCTTACTTTGTTTAGATCATGTAGGCAATGTTGAAAAAGCATTTGATTATAAAAGAAAATTAAATATTTATGCAAAGAATGGCTTAATATGGAGAGTAACTATTTTGGAAGTGATGCAAGGTTGGTTTTAAAAAAATGCTAAAAAGTATAATATTGAGAGAGAGCAATAATCTTAGATCTGTGGAACTCCGGTTGGGTATGTTATTCTTGCTCACATGGTTATGTTAATATTGATGATCTGCTTGGGTATGTTATTCTTTCTCAATGTTATTTAATAAAGTTAAATATCTTTAAAATATTTTCTAATAAAGTATATGCTAGTATGTGTTATTGGTTTTTCTTTTTATTGTTACAATGATGTTTAAATTATTGGTAGAAAATGAGCACATGGATTTTGGAAGATAAAATTGTTGAATCTTAGATCTGTGGAAATTTGGTTGGGTATGTTATTTTTGCTCACATGGTTATGTTAATATTGATGATATGCTTGGGTATTTTATTCTTTCTCATTGTTATTTAATAGAGTTAAATATCTTTAAAATATTTTCTAATAAACTATATGCTAATATGTGTTATTGGTTTTTCTTTTTATTGTTACAATGATGTTTAAATTATTGGTAGAAAAGAAGCACATGAATTTGGGAAGATGAAACTTCAACAATTCTGGTATGTCAATTTTTTTTTAATCACAATTTGTTTTATTTATCGAAAATGATATGTGTACATTTTATTTGAAATTTGTAGATATATTTTATTTAAAATTTTTAATTTTTTTTTTTTATTCCAGGTATGAAGAGATATATCTCAACGATGGTTTAGAGTTGAAGTTTGGAGATAAATGTTAATTGATTCTTAGTTTTTATTAGTTTTTGTTAATTTTGAGACCAACACCACTCAATGGTGATATCATATTTAGATATTGACATGAAGATTGATCATACTTAGATTATATTATTACCCTATATAAGATGATGAGTATGTACGAGCATGATGTTATGAAATTACATTAGTGTAATGTAATTTATATATGGAAATCACTCATAACTAAGAAGTGATTGGATTCATGTTATGCATAAGAGATCATGGGTTAGTAACTCCATATTGAACACAAAATATTACCTTATTGATTCATTACTAGTATAGAGTATTCATTATGAATATCCAATGCCATTTGAGTTAACATGTCATATGATTTTCCTTGGGGCTTCTGTGCATGCCAAATTGGCATGCACAAAATTGTTGGGAAGTGGTGTAAAATGATTGGTATTCATGGGAGACTAATATCATATGAAATGATATAAGATACTACTACTACTACTAATAATATATACTTATATTATTACCCTATATAAGTTGATGGGTATGTATAGGCATGATGTTATGACTAGACATTAGTGTAATGTAATTTATATATGAAAAACACTCATTACTAAGAAATGATTGTATTCATCTCATGCATAAGAGATCATGGGTTAGTAACTCCATATTGAACACAAAATCTTACCTTATTTGATTCATTACTAGTATAGTGTATTCATTATAAATATCCAATTCCATTTGAGTTAACATGTCATATGCTTTTCCTTGGTCCTTCTGTGCATGCCAAATTGGCATTCACAACAACCATCAACATGTCATATGCTTTTCCTTGGAACTTCTGTGCATGCCAAATTGACATGCACAACAACCATTAACATGTCATATGATTTTCCTTGGGGCTTATGTGCATGCCAATTTGGCATGCACATAACTATTGGGAAGTGGTTTAAAAGGATTGGTAGTCATGGGAGACTAATATCATATGAACTGATCTAAGATAATAATAACAATAATAATAATAATAATATATACTTATATTATTACCCTATATAAGATGATGGGTATGTACATGCATGATGTTATGACTAGACATTAGTGTAATGTAATTTATATATAGAAAACACTCATTACTAAGCAGTGATTGGATTCATCTCATGCATAAGAGATCATGGGTTAGTAACTCCATATTGAACACAAAATATTACCTTATTTGATTCATTACTAGTATAGTGTATTCATTATGAATATTCAATACCATTTGAGTTAACATGTCATATGATTTTCCTTGGGGCTTCTATGCATTCCAAATTGGCATGCAAAAAATCCCTATTGCTGTTGTGCATGCCAATTTGGCATGCACAAAACTGTTGGGGCATGCACATAACTGTTGGGAAGTGGTTTAAATATTACTACTGTATTCATTATGAATATCCAATGCCATTTGAGTTAACATATCATATTCTTTTCCTTAGGGTTGTTGTGGCATGCATATAATTGTTGGGAAGTGGTATAAAAGGATTGGCACATAAATGTGCCATTTATATTCATGACAACTTGATACAAGACCAATTTAACATATGTCCTTTTAATGAAAGAGCTATATCCACTCAAAAATACTTTTCATACATAGAACTTTGAGCTGCTTCTTCAGCCAAACCTTATTTCTATAAAGAATTCCATTTTGGATTTCGTCCCAAATTGGGATGGTACTTCATTGATAGTTGTAAATTGTTTTAAGATATCATGTTAAATATGTTGTAATGTTATTCAATCTCTCCTTTTGGTGATGTATTTAGTGTCAGTAAGATGGAATTTCTAGTGGTGATTATTATTAGTGGGGAATTTATGTATATCTAAAGAGTGTAATTAGAGTTAATGGGATCTCTTTTGTGCCGCCTTTTACTTAAAATAGGCAGCTAAAGGTTCATAGAGATATCTATCCTTGAGAAGTATTGAAGGTTTATTGTAACATGTTTAAAGATTAATGAAGTGGTTTATCTTTGAAATTAAATGTTTTTCCTATGTATAACAAGGGTTCTACCACTAAAAATCTTGGTGCTCTTCTTTCTTGTGTTTTCTTATATTTGTTTTCTTATTTTCACTTTCTTATGCTAAAAGGTAATGGTGAATATTCATAGAAAATTAGATGAATATTCATAAATGATTGTTTCTCTTGTATTTTCTTCTTATGATTTGCTTATGTTAGTGGCACATTTTTATAGAAGAATAAAGGAATATTGATAACTATTTTTTTCACTTAAAATAGACAACTAAGTGGTTCTTCAATATAGGTGCCTAAGTTGTTTGGTAGGTGAGATTTCATTTATTCCTCATCCATCACGTGAAGTGGTCTTCTCACTATAGAGGTTCATAGAGATCTCTATGCTTGAGAAGTATTGGATGTTTATTGTAACATGTTTAAAGATTATTGAAGTGGTTTATATTTTACAATAAATGTTTTTCCTATGTATAACAAGGGTTCTACCACTAAAAATCTTGGTGCTCTTCTTTCTTGTGTTTTCTTCTTTTAATTTGTTTATCTTAATGGTGAATGTTCATAGAAAATTAGATGAATATTGATAAAATATTGTGTCCCTTCTATTTTCTTCCTATGATTT
>ML776797.1:308783-320030 GCA_009831015.1 Picea engelmannii
TTTCACTAGAAGATTAATGAAGTGGTGTAAAAGGATTGGTTGTCATGGGAGACTAATATCATATGAACTGATATAATAATAATAATAATAATAATAATATATAATTATATTATTACCCTATATATAATTATAATAATAATATATACTTATATTATTACCCTATATAAGATGATGGGTATGTACATGCATGATGTTATGACTAGACATTAGTGTAATGTAATATACATGGAAATCACTCATTACTAAGCAGTGATTGGATTCATGTTATGCATAAGATATCATGGGTTAGTAACTCCATATTGAACACAAAATATTACCTTATTTGATTCATTACTAGTATAGTGTATTCATTATAAGGAATTTGTACGATGTTTCAATTATATAGGGAATTACTAAAAATGCATATATTTCTTTTGATACATATATCATAAATCAACATAGATTTTTTTTACATAATTGTACATATAAAACAAAAAATAGATTAAATTCTAAAAGATCAGTGATTAATTCAAATAAAAAATAATGTTTGTGAGGGAAATTATCTAACCCATGGACATATGCATTGAATTGCAACCAAATATCTTGTTCAAGTCGATGTGTTATCTTAGTGCACATATCTCTTTAGAATAATATGTACTAATATATTCCTCAACTTGAACATGCTCAAGGGAAAGGTGTTAGATTTTATTTTTCTACCCTTTTGCAGTATAGAGATTCAAGGCAAGAAATGCTCTTATTTGCATATTATATCAAGAATACATGGAGTAATTGATCAATCAATATATTGTTTCAACTTAGTATTGGTATATATAATCACACATATGATGCTCAATTATATAAAACAATATCCTAAATAATTTACTGTAAAAAATAACGTTTTTCACACAATCACTACACAAATATAAAAATTCTCCCTTGTGCATCTCCACTATTTCTCATACCAAGCATCTAGGGTTTGCCTACTTTTTTTTATGGATTTTTTTATATTTTTCATTCAAGTTGAAATACAAATACATTTTTAAGATTCCTTAGAGAGATATTATGATTTTTAACTTGTTTATACTAAAATTATCCCTAATTAATGAACTATCATATATTATATTCATACAAAATATTATCCTATATACTATATCCTATCAATTTAAAACAAATACATGTTTAGTGAAAACAAAATCAGAGCATATGACATAGAATATATTGTATGCTCTCAATTTATACATGTATATCAATAAAAAATAGAACAATAATCTATTTTTTGATGCAAACTCGTGTTGTTATTTCTCTTGGTCAAGCCATAAACATCATAGGTTTCAAAGATTCAAATATTTGTTTTACTAATTAAAATACTAGAATATACAATATGTCAATGCTTACCATGAGCATGTCAAGGAATGTGAAACCAATGTTCTTGATGATCAATATCGCATTAAATATTGGAATCAATGGAAATATTGACATGCCTTCTAACCCTCTAGTGTAATTTCTACAACCACGAAACCTTTTAGGTTCATAAAAGAAAATAAAAACCAACATGGGAATAAGAAGAAAACCCACATATAATTGATATATCTATTAGCCTAAGAATTACGAAAATAGAGATATATAGATTTTTCTACACTATTACTCTAGCAAAATAGGAAAACATCAATACTATACTGTAATGGATACAACATTAAACACTCTAGGTCTACAAATTGGTTCTACTAAAATAAAATAAAATGCATGCCAATACTAAGATAACAAGAAAACCCATATGCCAATAATGGACTGTAATGGCTACAACCTTAAACACTCTAGGTCTACAAATTGATTCTACTAAAAAAAAAATGCCAGTACTAAAATAACAAGAAAACCCATATGACAATAATGGAGTGTTTTATTGAAGGATAACACTCCAAGAGAATCCAACCCTAGACCTAGACTTTCAGATCCAAAACTATAATATGAAATTGATTAGCCTGGGATGAACCAAAATTGTAAATGACATGAAGTCACAATGGAAGGGAGAGGTGTTTAAGAGATAGGTGTTTAAGAGAAAAATAGAATTGGAAATGTAAATAATAAATTTATCATTAAATTTTAAAATTGAGCTAGTACATAGATGCTATGCTAGAACTAGGCATGATTGCTTCCAAGTCTCCACGTGGGTAAGCTACAACTTCAAACCATGCCAAATATTTTGAGAATTGATCCCACTAAGTTAGGTTTGTAGGTTTCCACTAAGTCAAGTTCATGAGTGAGTAAGTAGAATGACATGTTCAAAATTGAGTGAATGAGAAATTTTGAGTTGAGTTGTATGACACCCTCACAAATCATACAATAAGTGGGTGGCATATTGACAAAGACGTGTTAGATAATTCTAACATGTTATATCTATGAAAATATAAATGCAAGCATATATTGAGTGGATATTTGAATACACATTCTTGTAGAGCTTATGTACTTCTCAAGCTTCCACTGATTCATTTTGCATGCGTATGCATAACATCAAACTTATCGTAATTTTAACCATTGTTCATTTCATTTCGTAAATTCTGGAATGTATACATCACTTGTTTAAATAAATCATAATGGTATGCCATCTTCAATTATTCGTTCATGATCGACTTTGCACATTTTCCATTTTCTAACTTTTATTTTTTTTTCTTGATTGAACTTATATTAACTTTATGCGCACTACACATACCAAATGACTATATTGACAACTTATGACATCCGAATGATAGTCTTGAAAGTGAACATGACTATCGGTTTGATTGGTTTCTTGAAAAAAATAGTCTTTCAATATGATGGTTCTTCTTTGATATATAAAACTATTGTCATCATAATCTTCTAATAACCTCATCTTTTGTTCTGTGCATCAAATCAATTAATATTTCACGTTTTCAATGTTGTCTACAGGTGCAACCACGACAAAGACATCTCCTACAAATAATTTGATATGTTCCAACAAGTAGTTTGTGTTAGATTAGCACTCATGCACGTGCCATTAAATTCGTCTACTATATATATAAATTTTATATATCCAACTTACAAGTACATCTACAAGCTATTTAAATATTTAACAAATATATTTTCAAACAATTGTAACATAAAAATTAGCTTCTCTAACAAGATCATAAACTCTATCGCCATCAACTGACACTACTATTTCATTTGATTCTATCTCCTATGAGCTTGCAAGTGGATTTTTCCCTTTTATATTAAGTTCAATATGTCTCCAAGATTTAACATATTCCACATTTTCGTTTTCACAAATCTCTATGGATTCTGTGTCTATGAAAACTGAACAAAAACAAGACTCATTTCTTCTATCAAATGCAAACACATTTTGATAGCATTTTGTTTTAACTTAATTCATTTTTCGTGTCCCATGTATTGTACCAACTTCATATGGGATTGATCTATTTACATCTTAGATTCCAACATACCAAAAAAACCTGCACAAGACAGAAGCTTGTTCGCTTGAAATCTATCAAGAAAATGATTGAAGATCATATAAATTTGATCACGTGAATAAAAATATCCCGTGTACATGTGTAAAATGTATATATAGACACACTTGGGCACATCCCTTGACAGATTATTTTCATGGATTAGCGCCAGTTTTCACCAGTAAACAACTTGATTAGTGGATTCAAATTGATTGGCATGAGGGTTCATCTGATACCTTCGAAGTGTTTGTTTTAAACATTCCCCTGCACCATCGTGCTCTCCTTTTCCATGACCAATCTAAAAAAAATTCCAACAATGTGTAATGTTTGATTTCTTATGAAGATGACACACTCAATAGAATGATCATAAAGATTTGAACTGACCCGCACATCCATCTGACCATATCCAATGTCGATAGAATCCAATCTCACGTTCTTTCAATGAATCATAAAATTTATCAAAACAATGTTGTACATAATGTGTGTCGTGTGCTCGATCATCACTTATATAAAAGTGATATTATTTAATAACATGCCGATTGTCATTGGTTCTTTCTATGTTATCAAGACTCCATTGAGAATGTCTATATAGAACATGGACAAATATAATGACTTGATCAGAATGATAATATTCACTCTGTATTTATTTTTGTGCAACAAATGTGTAATTATTTGCAAAATCATCTACATAAAAAACTGTCCCTGGTGGAAGCACTTCACTAGATTGTTTGAATTGTATGTCTTTCCATCGAGCTCTATGTGAATGCTTGGTGTATTTATAAATTTCTTCCTCAAACTTCTTCAAAAAATATATCACACATATTTTATCTACTTTCAAATCAATCCTTTTGGAAATAACATTTGAAGAATGTGGAGTCATGCTGTTGATATATTCATATCTCTTCCAATTGACTGTTATATTAGGAAATGATTGATCATTCATATCAATAGGATACTTTGAGTGAAACAAAATTAGATTTCCACAACGATCACATTTCTTTCCACCAACATATTTTTTTGGTAAAATAATTCATCACCTTCTCTTTCACATATAATTTCAGATATAAAAGCACGAAATGTGGAAGGAGGAGGTGAACTTGACCATAAAGTTTTACCAAAATCAAGAAAAATGTCATAATATAACTCAAATTCCACATGATAACGACAACAACAAGTGTCACGAAAAGTGATGTGTCTAACAAATCGTGTTTTTTGTTGCACAAATGTATTGATGGAAATTTTAACTTCTTTGTGCTCTTCTTTGAACTTATTGAAAAATTCTATTTGTGTCATTGGAAATATATGTTTTGGATGTTCCTCATATTGTTTTCATTATATTCTTCATCACAACACATCCCTTGTACGTGGTGAAACATGAGATTCTGTCAACCAACAATTACGGGCCGACTCTTTAACATTTTCTGCAAGTCTATCTTTGTAGGGTTGTTTAGAAATCACTGTCCAACAAACAAGTTCATTATTTGCATATATTTGCAATCAAAATTTTCTATGTTTGTACAATGTTTTTCTTGAGGTTCCCATCGCTTTTTCCATGTTTCGTGTCAAACGTTATTTTATATTGCTAGACGAAACAACTGTTGTTTGTATCACTCTACGTGCAACACTGACATCTTTTTTTCGAGATTTTCCAAAAGTTTTTAATACACTAGTTATATTGTCAAAGACATTTTGTTTCACCTTTGTATCTTTTGTCGACTTTTGAATATCCAATAATGATTTAGCTTCTTTTTAAATTCTTCACTTTATTAGATATAGTAAAAGTTGAGCTTGTACTGTTACTGATTCATCTTTGAAAAAAGTATTATACATATTCTTAGTTCGATATCTTATATAATTCTTAGCTTCTTTCTTCCCAAATTTGTTAGTATCAACATTTTCTAATATTTCATCATCAATGTTGATAGATTCTCCTGCATATTTCAATTTAAAGTTTATATTAAAAAACAAAACCNGAACATAAATTCACTAAACTATATACAAGTGTTCATCTTGTATTATCTAAATTTATGTACATACCTATAGGTGATTCAACTTCTGCTTCAAATTCGGTTTCAATGACTTCATCGATGTTATGAGACAAATCTATTTATGTTTTTTTGAAAAACATCAAATCCGAATTACAATCAATTATATTAAACAATAATTTAAATTTGAATTCTATACTTTTAATATAGACAATATGTGCATGCATACCTGGTTGGAATTCTTCTTGTTGAAAATATCTATTTACATCATCATCATTTCTTTCTTCAATATTTTCACGTTCTCGTTCATTTCTCCAATAATGCTCTTTCCTTTGTTCATTAAGGTGAGTTTCATCTCGAGTGCGATCAAATTTTCTCTTGTGCAAACTTTTGTTTCCCGTGAGTATAATTATCTGTAAATTTTAAAAAAAAAATCAACATTTCAGAATAGTCTCAGAAAAACTTCATTGTCACAAAAATTATTAAAAAATAATATCAATAATTTTATGCTCAACAAAGGATTCACCTTGAAAAAATGTTCAACAAAGCCTTCACTTTGAAAAAATATTCAAGAAACCCTTCACCTTGAAAAAATGTTCAACAAAACCTTTACCTTGAAAAAATGTTCAACATTTATCCTTCAATATATAAATTGTTATTCCAATAAAAACTTGAACTTAAATTTTTTTTTTTTTTTTTCATTCAAAACATCAACTACCTTGTTCAAAACAATGAAAAAGATGATTCAAAACTTTTCTTAGGTGCTCTACAAAACCATGAAACAAGAGAGTGAATTGTGTTAAATTGGTTCGGCTGAAAGCGTATTTATAAGATTTGGTGCTAAGTGAAACAAAACGACGTGTTTCTTCATTATTTTCGACCGACATAATTATCTCACCCACCTTTTGACTGAAAATAATTGTTTTGGCCGAAAAGAGAGGAAACCATTTATTTTTGACGAATTTCGTTAGAAATACATATTTCGGCCGAAAAAACTTTCTTTTAGCTGAAAACCAACGAATGAGATTGTTTGTAGGAACCTAAGAATTCCCTCTAGCTTACCTGAACTTTGGAGGTTGCAGACTCCTGCAAATACTCATAATTTAGTTTCAAAATTGATACCAACATTTGCAAAATTGAATCTACTTTCAATGGATATATTTTGTTTTCATTTTCATTATTTTTATCTAGTTTTATTTAATTTTATAAAAAAATCACTCTATATTATTTTCAGGTGACATTATGATTCAGTGAAATGAAATATTCGTATCTCTAAAAATACACTGGAAAATTTAGAAAAAAATATATTCAGAATCCTTAAACTGTTATTTTCAAAAGGGTATTTTTAGATTTTGCTTTTAAATAAAAATTAAGATAGATACAAGATAGGGGAAAACATGTGTTTAAAATATGAAACATTTTCATCTTGGTCAACTTCAAAAAATTCTATAAATTATAATATTAATCCGTTAGATTCAAAATTATAGTCATAATAAAATAGAGTCTTTGTGGATTGTTGCAGTATATTTCATTTGTCAAAAACAAAATTTTAATAATAGATACATTGTTGGGGGAAAAAATAACTCATTATCATTCCTTTAATGTTTAAGTAACATACTGTTAAACAATTTTCAAATTGACATATCAAATCTCAATAGAAATAATTTGAAAAATAGTCAGCGGAAAGCTAACAAAATTATTCACAAGTTTTTTTTTTTTTTTTGTAAGTAAGAGGTTTTATCTATAAAAGGCCTTCAAAAAACCAGACTAGAGGTACAAAAACTTGATAACAACCGTACTGTAGTTACTGAACTGCCCCAATAGAGGGGAAACCAGTTCATCCAGCCGCGTAATTCTAGCATTTGATAGTCTAACAGTCTTATAGAACATAACTAAGCTGACTAAGTTGCAACTAAAAGAAGAAACTATTAAAAAGAAAAGAACCCCTGTAGGGTCATACACTTGGCAAGTAACCTGGCCAGGTGGCAAGAATGGTCGCATACCAAGGCTCCTCTTCAATGGGTGTCCCTTTGCTTTCCAAATGCATGTCAGCGTCCACATTGCTCTTGTCCCTGTTGGCAGCTGGAAAGACATCTATAGGCGAATTGTGCACATGATGGCCTGTAGCTGTCACCACTTCTGTGTCCTCATGCTTGACCTGTTCCACAACGACCTCTGCTGAACACTGTGTCTGAGCATTTCTGTTGTCGCTTTCTGCATGGGGTTCCTCTGTTGAAGCCGTGCCTACTGGGTTGGAGGGGAAATCATCTTGGAAGGTAGATAAAATCTAAAGGAGGGTCAAGATCCCTCCATCCATAATATGCAGTCTAAATTGGAGGTCCTCCATTCCCTGACGAAGTTCAAAGACCAGACCATAGAGAATGGTTAAACTTTATTTCAGTTGCGAGTAAGGGATGGAATCGGTAGACGCGTGCGTGCTATTTCGGGAACTTCGAACAGGAGGTGGTGCCCCCATGGGAGGCCTTGAGGAGACAACTACCGGTGCATGGGAAGGATCGATGGTTCTGGAGTTCGGTGGGATGGCAAGGTAACGCGAAGAAGAGCCTGACAAGCTTTCAATAATGGCTAAACATTCAAACCGGGAGGCAGGCGAGGTGGAGGAGATGAGAGGTGCTAGCTTGGACTGTAGAGGCGGCGAGGAGATCATGGAGGGAGAACCAGGGGGAGAAACAGAGGCTCGGGGTCGAGGAGGATGCCATGGAGAGCCTCTTCACGACCGTCCTCTTTGACGCGACATAATTTCCTTCGTTTGAAGGCATAAAATGACTAAGTTCTCCAGGCAAATGTAGAGATCCTGGAGATGGCCAGGGGCTGTGAGCACCATGAAAATATAGTCTAAACCAAGCCAAGGTAGCGAAGGAATGTGGGAGTCAATCTGCGAAGGAGAAAGAGAAGCAAATGCAGACGAAAAAGCCACAGAGAAATTCATAATGGGGGTTGGGTGCACCAGAATTAATGGTGCTGCAGCAATGTGAAGGCGAGTTAATGCAGGGTCAAGGCGGCGGTCGTTGGCACGAGATGATCACATGGATCCATGCCTTGTTGGCCTACCCACACTCCCTCTTTGCGCCATTTGGCTTGCACTAACACCCCATTCAGGGCACAAGTTTTGTTTTTACTATAAAGTGAAATTCTAAATAAAAAAATTACTTTTGTATACCGGAAGTTGAAGAACTTGTTAAAATATAATTTTTTTTTCTCATAAAATAAGCAAAATAGACACCCATCTTCATGATTTTACCCTTAAATAAAGTGCTTCCATCTTGATTGAAGAGAAATCTGTCTCACTTCCCATCTGCGATCCCAACTGGGCATCCTTGGTCAATATTAAAGTTTGAAAATTGACAATAGAATGTGGGGCTATTGACATAGGAGAAGAGGTAATCACCAACATAGGCTCACTAGATTTGTTTGGCTATAACTCCTCTAGGAATAATTTTCTACGTGAAATTTTCTTATGTAATTTCCTCTTAGGTAGTATGAGTAGAAATAATGCTTCGAGTAGTTTTCCCTTTAAGTTTAAGTATTTAGAGTCTACCTCACTCAACATCTCTGATGCTTTCCTTTTATCCCACTCTTGTTGTTTTGATAAGACCTTATCTATTGTATTCGACCTTGTGTCAACTACTTGCTCTATGTTGTTGGATATCTAATTGTTTCAATCATTATGCATTTATAATCTTTAACATTGGTAGTTAAGCTAGGCACCATCGTAAGTGCTACTTTTGGTATTGGTTATTTTTTCACACCAACACCCGTTACCTACATTTTCATCAAATGTTGCACCTATTCTCAGGTGTATTTATTAGCAATTATTTCTATTTCATGATTTTCATGATGTATATAAGCCAAAAAATTCATAGCTATCCATTTCTATGAAACCAAGTGGTGAGGGTCATACTTCTAGATATTTCCTTTCTTCATCTTTAAATGGGAAATGATTTTTCTTATAATATCCATGGACGACTTGTGAAATCCAAATGCAACCGATGGGATTAAACTTCAAGGGTAAATAAAAGAGTGGTTAAAGTAGAATGAGTTACATCTCCAACTGAGGATCATGGCTTGTTATGAGTCATGAAGAACACAGAACATGAATTAATTCCCAAGGGCCATAGAGTCATAATAATTTTGTGGTTATTAACACATGATTTCATATGCGTGACATGTTTGTGTGAGAAAACCAATTGAATGATTTCCTTTGTCATTCCAATAGTTCCATTTGATTGCTTACAATGATTAAGACTTTAATCAAAATTTATGATGTAGCATGAAATCGATCCATCAATCACCATCCCAATCATGATGTTAGATGAACTTAAATGAATAAAATCCTATTAGTTTTATTCCATGTATGTTATTTGAAGACTTAGAGTTGTCAAGCTTTTTCATCCATAACATCCCCCCCTCCCCCGCCCCCCCCTTTTTCCTTTCAAATATTCTCCTTTTCTGATAATTTAATTTTTGTTGTGTAATTACAGAATGCAAATGAACACTATGAAGGCAGAAGTGACAACATATTGGGATATAAATAATAATAAGAGAGAACATCCGAGAGCTAGTTGAAAACACAAGGGTTCCATTACACCTAGAAAGAGAAAAGATATTTCTCATATGATGGCAATGATTATCACAAATCAGATTTCAACGGAGATGAAGCTAGACAACATACTCCACCAATTGACTAATATGCAAGATGAAACTCTGTTGCAAAGTAATCCTATGTGAGGTTTCTTATTGGGCTCTCCTATATGTTTGGATGAATAGATGTACATGTATTTGTCCTTTGTTTTAGATTTAAATATTTATAGTTCTAATGGATGCCTCCTATTATAAATCATTTTGTTAGTATGTCAAGTTCCATGCATTATAGATTTTTCCTTTTGTAGAACTCATTTTTATCTATATTTTCCTTAGCCTCTGGTTGTATGATGTATGATGATGTACTGGGGATTTGTGCTAAATTTACCACCGGATCCTTGACCATACCCACACATCGAACCTTTATTGAATAAAAATAATATAGGTATTTGTATTGTTTGGTAATATCCAACCCCAATTTGTCTATAATGGCCTTTGGCATCAAATAATGTGACACCCCTGAATCCAACATACAATTATGAAGCATATGATCATGAATTGTAAGAATTATATAAAAAGGAGGAGTCGCATTATATTCTTTTTCCAAGTATGGACCCACCTTCTCTTGGAGAAAATCATATTGGATATTAATATAATCCAAAATCATTGATGATGCTGGATTAGTTTGATGTGTAGTGGCCCCAATGTAATGTCCCCACTTTGGGACATCATCACAAGGCAGAGATTTATGATGACCAGAGTAGCCAGATGGGTGCTAGAGCGAGTACAAGGGTATTTGAGAGGCATTGTGGGGTCCAACGTGCATTGATGATCATATTCCATCATTATGATCCATTCCGCATAGGTTGGCTTTGGTTTCGTTGCATTCCGATGATTTCCATGATTTTGACTATTTTGAGCTATAAGTCAATGGAATTCACTGAAGAGGTCATTTTGGGCACATTACTTGGAGGAACCTCTCAGTGTAATATCTCATTGGAATCAGGAGGAGAAACACTACAGGATGGGATGTCTAGAAGTGACTTTCAGTGGCTAGGGAAGCCACAAGGAGAGATAATGAGCTTTTCAAAGGTAAAAAGGTTAATTAATTAATTAAATATTAATAAAATGAAATTCACTTTGGAGGGACAAGGTGAGACAAAAAGTATAAAGGAAAGGCAAGGGCCTCTTCTCATTCATTCATGTATGATCTTATTTTGATTTCT
>ML776797.1:341773-361650 GCA_009831015.1 Picea engelmannii
CATCACAGTTTTGAAGTTGCTCAGATGGCTATTGTGGAAGTCAACATTTACTTAACCTGATTGCAGATCTGGTTAGAGTAGAATAGTGTAGGAGATAAGCACTAGTGTAGGAAATAAGCTCGTTGCTCGAGCATTTCATTCTTCATTTTGCAGAAATAGCAGTCATTTGTGTGATAAAGATAGAAAATTCGATTCTATCTATATCTACGAACCTTGGAAGGCTATTTGCACACATTAGAGGTCGAGAAAGATTCCAAGTTCCAGCTTGTGGCTATCTCATGAATACTTTAGATTATACATGGCAACATAAAATGTTTATTTCTGTGCTATTTGACCAAGACAAAACTTTCACCAGCGTAGAAGGTGAAATTATAACCAGTTAGCTGGTGAAAAGAAGAACTTTCACCAGCTAACTAGCAGATCGTAAGGTGAATTAGCTGGTGAAACCTGAAACATGGTAGAACGCTACAAATTTTGCACAGATCCAATTTTTCTTAATCCGAATTCCATGAGAAAGGTTCCTAACGATAGATGATAATTAATGGCATTATTATCAAGTTTCATTTCTAATTTTGAAGGTGTCTAGCAAGGGTGAATATGCTGACCGTGCATTGCTTCCAGAACAGACTCCATTTTACAAGGATCTGGCTGCTGTGGCTGTTCAAGCAGGTGTTTGCGTTGATATATTTTCTGTTACAAATGAATACACAGACTTGGCTTCACTCAAGTTCTTAAGCATTGAAAATGGTGGTTCATTGTTTTTATATTCAAGCACTGATGATTCAACACTTCCTCAGGATTTATATCGAATGTTGAGTCGTCCATATGCTTTTGCTTGTGTATTGAGGCTCAGAACATCACCCGAATTCAGACCTGGTCGCTCACAGGGCCACTTTTTCCCAAGATCCACAATATGACAATGTACAACATATTATCTGTTGTGATACATATGCCACTTATGCCTATGATTTTGATTTTGAGAACAACAATGGCTTTAGAAAGAACTCAGATGCTCCCCCTGTTTTGAAATTTGCATTTCAATATACAATCATTGTACTGCCTGAAGAAAATTTCAAGAAAGGATCTATTTCCCTAGACAGGTCAAAGTATTCACTTAAGCAAAGGTTGAAAATATGCACACTGCAGTATGGAGTAGCAAGAAATCTCAATGAGATGTATGACAGTGATGATACATAAGTTATACTTTCTATCCTGGTTCACAAGGTGCTTTCAGCTTCCTTGGAGCAAAGTGTGTAGGAGGGTAGATTGTTACTGCATGACTGGCTTGTCATTCTCACAACTCAATATAATGATGCCTACAAGATTGTTGAATTTATGAAGTCTGGTACCACTGGTTTGCTTGATGTTGCATTTTCACATTGTCCACAGTTGCAATCATTGCCAAGACTTATATTTTCCCTACTGAGGAGTCCTCTTCTCCGTCTTCATGAAGAGGGTGTACACCCAGACTATCAAATTTATCTTCAGTGCCTTTTCAGTGCTCTGGAGCCAAGCTCCCTCCTACGAGATGTATATCCAGTGTTGTTGTCATATTCAACCCCAGATATTCAACCCCAGATGATCTACAGGTAGGTTATAGGCAAGCTACAATCAGACTACAGGTTTGCTGAAGAACAGTTGCACAGGCCAGATGACTCCATGCCCAATGCTAAAGGCTACTAAAACTACTAGGTTCTTGGTCACCTCACAGGGAGATGCCCATCCCAGTTGGAGCCACATGTTATCTCCCAAAATGAACCCGTCCCTTTGGTCGCATTTTGTGGTGGATAGCATGGCTATTGGTAGTTTTATCAAATTGATTTTGAGTTTTTCTAGCTGTAAGACTTAGGTTTTGATTTTTGTCTTAGAAATAAAATGACCCATAAAAGTCTTCTTTTCAAATTTTTCATAAAATGTTTTCAACAGCTAACGCGTGCTTAAAATATGGTGGTTAGCTGGTGAAAGTGGCAACTTTCACCAGCTAAGGGGCATTTATCCTAGGTTGTTAGCTGGTGAAAGCAGGGATTTTCAAACATCCAAAGAGCATTTTCCTGCGGGTGTGCACTGGTGAAAGCGGTCAGTTGCAATAACTAAGGAGAATTTCTCACTGGGTGGTGCGCTGGTGAAAGCGGTCAGTTTCAACAGTTAAGGATCGTTTCCCATGGGCCGTTAGCTGGAGAAAGCGGGAATCACGTGCGTTTTATCCATGTTTCTAAAATCTAATGATGATACGATCATCCCACGTCATGTAAATCCAGAATGATGCGCTGGTGAAAGTGGGTAATGATGGAGACTCAAGTTTGCACGTCAAAATAGGATTACAAAGCGGATCTTGTCCAGTGACGCATGCTGCACACTCATGGCGCCGGAAATGGAAAATTCGAATCCATTAACGCAGGTACAGAGGCTGTACTACCCGGATGACAACATCAAATCGGTTCATCACTTCTCCAACACGCATAACTCTCCAATGTATGCTAAGTTTCTAAATTTGAAAGACAGAGCCGACTCCCGAGTGCTTTCAACAGTGAAAGACTTCAACCCAAATAGTAGTTTGTTGTGTTGTGTGTGCAGAATCATTTGGAATTTTGAATTGCAAATGACAAGAAGATGCAGTGGATTTTTGTTGAGGAAAAAATTGGACAGTCTGTCCTTCCTATTAGCGATAAAAAATGCACTAGCATTTTTGAAAGAATGATGCTTAAAATTGCAGGGCACTTTTCAATCCCTTCCCGAGCTCCAAATGAATATTTTAAAGCACCATTAGAAAGTTGAGGATTTGTAGATGTCGATCGACTATTTAAGAATGAAAAACAAACTCTCCATGACCGAGAAATTTGATTTTGAAAAAATCTGCGCTTTCAGCAGCGCAAAAGGCAGAATTGTAACTAGTTGGTTGGTGAAAGCTCCGCCTTTCACCAGCTAAGGAGCGGATTTTCGGGCTAATTAGTTGTTGAAAGCCTGTCACGGCAAGAACAACCAAATTTTCACCCAGATAATGATTTTTTGGGTTTGAATGGTTTGAAACCTTCTTCAATAAGCTGGTTATGAATTATCAAATCAAAATCTRAAGGCCATTCTTGGAGATGAAAGTCAAAAGGGAATTTTTTGACTAGATTTGGTCATTTTCAAGGGAAAAATGATAGGGATCAAGTGACACATCACCCAATTCGAATTTTAGCTTTGGAGGACCAAATCAAACAACCTTGGAAGGATAAAACTGCACTTCATCAACAATCTTCTATTTTTAGAAATCATTAAATAGGACATTTCCTATTTTGTTTTGATTCTCCATTCTAGATCCATTTTTATAGGATCTCATCCTACACTTGTCATATCTATTTTGGTTTGACTATTTTTAGTAAATATGATCCATCTTTCAAGGATCTAGATTTCATCTTGTAAGGCTATAAAGCCAAAGACATTTGGAGCACTAAGGGGTTCAATTTTGGATACTTTTTGGCTATTGTACTAAGACACTTATTTTTCAATACAGAATCAGTCTTCTTTTGTTGTTAATGACAAATTTCTTCATCTATTCCATGTTCTGTACTTTATTTCAGTTTAGCTCAGCTATTAAGAACTGTCATCTTCTTATTTAGCTCATAAACTTGAACTAAAAGAATTCTTGCTGGCTTGTATGATCCTACACACTGCCGTACTTGATTATCTAGATCCGTTTTCTCCATACCTTTTGATATTACTCTGTCTATTCATTGATTCCTAAAAGCACTTTTTCATTCGATTGCATTGTGAGTTGTCTTCTCATTAGCTACTCTCTATTATCCCATTGATCCACACCTTCATTGTTCATGATTTATAAATTTACCAAGCATCCTTAGCCTACAACCCTAAGGAGTTTCTTGGAGTGATAACAGGTGGAAAAGTTACGTTGACGTCCTGCTTAATGGAATTACACCCTGGTGCAATCTCCCACACATAAAAGTGGGTATACCCTCCAAGGAGTCCGAGTGAATTTGGCCAACGTCGATGCCAGGTACTGTGAAGACTTTCCCCTCCACAGTTACCTTGTGTGAATACCCTAAAGAGATAGGCTACTAAGATTATCAATTATAACAATGATGCTTGGGGAAATAGTCGACAGTCCGATCCATGTGCAAAGGCAGGGTAACTAAGCCTGAAATCAACTCGAGAAGGTCCCCACAGGATTTTCTTCTCAAGTGACCCCAAATAATATGCACAATCTCTACACTAAGACCAACAAAGCAAGGTGAGTAACTCTGTCGGCCCTAATGCGACCTCGTGATTGACCCTTGTGTTAGAAGGGCTTCCTAGGACAAAATGTAGCAAGTGGATTTCACCGTTCACTTAATGCAAGATTCGATGTTTGTTTGCAGCTTTGGAAAGTTATCTTTGACACCTATTCCAAAGCCCTACATCTAATCTAATGTAGGTTTGCTACCAGAAAATATAAAAATGTCTGATAAATTTTTATAAGCGCTTTATTTTAAGGCTGTTGTTTACTCAAGAGGAAAAATTGCGTGGACTAAATGATGTTTTGACCGACTCTAAACAATGCAAAGAAATGCAAATGAAAATATTTCACTTCGATGAAAGCTATATTACGAGAAGGAGAAAACGTTTATCATTCCCAGATGCACAATGTCCCAAGATTTTATTAAACTCATAAGTATCAATATCTTCAAGAAATGAGCCAAAGAGATTGTACACCAATACATGATTCTTGGCCTCCCAAGGCCAAAAAATGCCAAAAACCATGCAATTTCGCTACTTCAAATGCAAGGATGCCCCCAATCTAATGAAAAGAAAGAAATTAAAATTTTTGTTTCAAAGATAGCTAAAAACAATAGCAAATATATATAAAACAAATCAACCCAAATCAATTTTCTCTTTTAACATGAACTATTCAGAAAAATATGTGTTCTTTCACTAAACAATTCTAAAGAAAAACAATGCTTTATAACTAAAAGACACTCAAAGCAAGAAATCAAATATTTCAAAAGAAAACAAGCTAAAAAAAAGAAAATAAGGCTAAAAAAATACTCAAATAATGTCAAGCAGACTATGAACAGATCATAATCAAACCCAAAAATTCACCCCCAAACCATATATAAGATCTGGGCAGGGAAAACCATCAAAAACTTAAAATTTTCACAAAATCATCGCGACCTACCAACCAACACAGTGCGACGATCCTAGATCCCCAGTATGGTCGCCAATTTTGTTATCAGACAAATCGATAAGTGAGGACACAAACAAATATCCCTAGTTTCACCCCGAAACTAGAACAAAAGAAGACATAATATAAAATTTCTCTAACTTTTAATTATCAAGCATACTAACTAACAAGAGATAAATGACATACCTTTTAAACATCGTTTGTCCTCACTATTGTCATCCTTGCTCCATTCCAAGGATTATGGGATGTTGAACCTGTAAAAAGACACAAGCCAACGAAGTGAAAGAAACAACATATACTCAACAAAACCTATGTATGTGATCAAGGAGGCACACAATAAAATAAGACCAATTTTATGGGAAATAAATATATCAATGTATTAAAGATATGAAAAGGAGAATACAACCAATGCCTTGATGTTGTAAGGTCCCTTCCAATAGTTCCTTTCTTCCTACACAATTCTTCTCCATGGATTCTAAGATCAACAATCTATCTTGACAAAGCAAAGCTCAAAGCCAACATACAAGCTCCAAAAAACTCTAAGCTACAAAAATCAAGAATTTTCCAACTTTTCTAATCTACAAGCTAACTTTCCCCATGAGAAATATTCTCCTTTTATAAGATGAAAAGGATAGGGTGAGGAGGTTAGGATGATACCATGAGATCAAGGATGTGACTTAGATCCAAACCGATCAGAGGCCACCTCACCCTCGAAGCTTCTATTCTAGAACTTTCGAGAAATTCCTCTTTTTCCTTTGTACGAAAGTCGTCACACCCTTAACATTAAGAAAACTGCGATGTCATTGCAGGCCACTGTGGTGCAACCTATGATGATCCTAGATCGTCGCACCCTTAACACTAATCAAGGTGGGACGATCCCTTTTTATAAGGTTTTTGACAAAGGAAAAGTATAATTTCATCTCTCTAGGAAAAAGTATCTTCATTCTTCTTCAAGGATTAAAGCCATTGATCCTTATAAAGAAAAAGGATAGGTTTACATCATTAATGATCATAGGGGTGATGAAAATAATGTGTAACAATTGGGAAGGAAAAAAAATCCATGGGATGATTCTTCTATTAACAACAAGCTCAATAAATACACAAGCAATGCGACCATTGGTATTCCCAACATATGACTCTTTCTATCACCTATGAATGTTCATATTTACATTTATGTTACAATTAACGTATCCATGAGGGATTACATGTCCAACATTCCCCCCCTTAAACCGAAGGGGTGTGTGTGATTCCAAGCATCATTTTTAACTTCTCAAAAATTTCTCTTCCAAGTGCTTTGGTGAAGATGTTTGCAATTTGCTCATTTGAGGAACAATGTCTTAGGTGAATAGTCTTGGACTCTACATGATATCGAATCAAGTGATACTTTGTGTTGATGTGCTTGGTTCGATCATGGAATATGGTATTCTTTTCCAAATTGATTGCATAAGTGTTGTCAACTAGAAGAGGAGTAGAATTTACTTGTTTCTCTTGCAAATCTTCAAGTATTTTCTTGAGCCACACAATCTCTTTTGTCGCTTATGCAACTACCATATATTCTATCTATGTTGTGGAATCTATGGGAACTGATTGTTTGCGTGATCTCTAGGAGACATCTACTGATCCAAGACTCATGAGATGACCTTAAATTAACACTCCATTGTCCTTATCCCCATCAAAGTATGAATCAAAATGTCCGATCAGGTTGAAGTCGTTTACCTTAGAGTACTCGAATCCATTCAAGTATTTTAGAACTCTCTTTGCAATAGACCAATGTCCTTCACAAGGCTTTTGCATGAACCTATAAATAATTCCAATAGCAAATGAAATGTCTATTTTGGTGGTAGTAAGATAGATAATACTTCCAACAAGTTGTCTATACTTGGTTGCATCATCAAATTCATTCCCTTCTTTTTTTGTGAGCTTCAAATTCCATTCCATTGGAGTAGAAACAATATTGCACTCAACTATGCCAAATTTGTTCAACATTTCTCCAATGTACTTCTCCTGGGAGAAGATTATGTACTTTGGGTTATGTATCACTTCAATACCTAAATAGTAGTGAGGATGTCCCAAATATGTCATCTCGGATCCTTTATTCAACTCTTTCTTTATGGGTGAAATGTAGCTCTCATTGTCCTTGTTATGAACATATCATCTACATATACTACAAGATATACATTTTTTTTCCAATTTTATTGACAAACAAAGTTGCATCGTCAAGATTGAAATTCTTTAAATTCAATTTCATAAGATGCTCAGTTAACTTTTCATACCATGACCGTGGTGCTTGTTTCAATCCATACAAGGATTTGATGAACTTTCATACTTTATGTTCTTGTCCCTTCACAACAAAGCCTTCTGGTTGAGACATGAACATATTCTCTTTCAAATCTCCATTCAATAAAGCAGCCTTCACATCCATTTGATGAATTTTCCATCCATTTTGTCCTGCCATGGAAAATAGAGTGTGGATGGTAGCCCATTTTGTTGTGGGGGAAAAAGTATCCTCATAATCAACACCTTCTTTCTATGCAAATCCTTTTGCCACGAGCCTTGATTTGTGCTTGTCAAATGAGCCATCTGATCTGTACTTTTTCTTGAATACCCACTTGAAACCAATTGGTTTGGTTCCATATGGAGGGTCCACCAACTTCCATGTCCTATTCTTGATGAGAGCATCATATTCCTTCTACATGGCTTCTTTTCATTCATCATGAGAAGTGGCTTCTTTAAAGGAAGTCGGTTCAAGGTTTGTAGATAAATTAAACTCATTATCATATGAAACATAAGCATTAATACATATGACCAAATTTGCTGTGGTTTTTTGTTGCTATTGCCACACATATCTGTCACACTTTCCACGAAGGAAAATAATATTTTTCATGGAACACTTTTTGTCACTATATCCATGCACTAGGTATTCGTGGAAACAACGACAAAATTAGGTTGCCATGTGTCATCATCCTAAAAATAGGTATACCATATTGCAAAGAAAAATTGTGGAAATAGCGACAAAAAAGCGTGGCAATAGGGACAAAAAAGTGTGCCAGAGTAAAAAACCCACTAATGGATTGCGACGCAGATGCCATAATTGCAATGAAAATTTGTGGCAATAACGACCAAAAAGTGGGCCAGAGTAAAAAACCCACCAATGGCTTGCGACACAGATGCCATAATTGCGATGAAAAAGAGTGGCAAGTAGAGATGAAAAATAGTGGCAATAGTGACAAAAAAGAAGGCTAGAGTAAAAAACCCACCAATGTCTTGCAACACAGATGCCATACTTGTGACGAAAAATCATGGCAAGTAGTGATGAAAAATCATGGCAATAGTGATGAAAAAGCATGGCAGAGTAAAAAAACCCACCAATGGCTTGCGATGCAGATGCCATACTTGCGACGAACTTACGTCGCTATTGCCATGCCTTCTGTATGTTTAAAATTTTTTTGATAGTTTTCCCCTACTTTCCAAGAAATCTCCTATCACATTCTTTTGTGTGGATAAGGAAACCTCAGTTATGATTTTGAAACACGGTCCTATATGGACCAAGAAGGGAGAAGACTATAATCTAAAGCACTCACTAATATCTAGCCTTAATGGCTTATGTACATCACTGAACAGTCTTCGTAAGTGGATATATACTTCTTGGGCTTCTTTTTTGATTCCATTGATTAGGATCCATATATTCTAAAGGGTTTTCCTTCCTAGGATTTATCATTGAGTTGAATTTTTCACATGTTATAGACAATGGATCTAACTGGTTCATGTATAATGTAGGGATATTTATAAAGCTATTTTTTCTTTCCCCTTTTCCAAAATAACATTTTTTAAATCATAATTTGCACATAAGATAAGTCCTAGAAACACGACGTCAACCTCTTGGGGCAACATTTTGGAACTTTAGGTCAATTCGTTGAGTTGGATATGAGTGCACTAGGCCTCCAAAGGCCAAGTGTCTTCAATCCAAGCCTCTCCTCCATGATCCAAGAGATCCCTCCTTCAAAACATGCCAAGTGTCTTCAATCACCACCAAACCCTAGCCCTAGGGTGACATCAATCCCTCAAAGGTGACGTTTTGGCCTCCAAAGGCAAGTTGTTTGGATTGTAGGGGATAGTTGAGATCCTCCAAGGTGTCTCTTAGGACTCCAAAGGCATGTCATCATCATCTGATGTGTGGGCCCCGGTATCCAACTTGTGGGCTTCAAGCCCCAAGGAAGCCCAAGCTAGACTTGTTCTTCCAAATATATCCACCAAACAAGGTCCAGCAAAGAAAATGAATACGCCCTCCAAGGATATCAATTCAAATGCATTATTATGAGTAAACCAAATCAATAAAAGATTCATTTAATCATGTATATAAAAAACTATCTCATCAAAATAAACAAGTTCTCAAAGATCCTATGAAATTTTCCAAGTTTAGGTATGGGAGGGTTGACAAAGCGATCTATTTGGTGAATCGTACCTCAAGTTTAGGAGTGTTTCCCTAGTGGACCCCTCTCTAGTTCATGTGGATGGAGTGACATGGATAAGGGAAATAATTTTGGGCATGAAGTTCATGAAATACAAGGGGTTGTAGTGTCTCATTTATGGGTGACTTTGTAGAGGGTGTGCTGCACCTTCATTTTCAATGCAACCTTTTTCCAAGACCATTTATTGTCATTAATTTATTAAGGTCAAAACACTTGGTACTCCCTATGATGAATCGATTATCTTGGTGGGTAGTACCAAAGTGTCACTTGAAGGGAGAAGTACACATGGTAGAGTGGGGGTATAGTCTATCTTGTAACACACCTTGTGTAAACCCCTCAACAAGTGGGACATTCATAATTATGTGTTTGCTTTTGAAGGTCTTTGATTTTATAGGAGAATCATTTCATTTCCCTCAAGACCTATCTAGGAGAGCATATGGAAGGTTCATAATAGGATTTTATCTTTTTCTAGCTACCTTCCCTTTGGGCCTTCATCCCCTTCTTCCCATGAAATGAGGAACAATCCCTTCTTGGGTCAGTGCACCCAACAATCCCAAAAGGTAAGGAGATGAGGGGATGAAGTATGGAAAGTGAAAATTATGGATGGTAATGGAATGATGACTCATCAAGAGGACCTCCTAGTAGCACGCCTATCCCTAAGGGTGACCCACTTACTAGGGCACAATGTCAACCACTAAAGTGAAACAAGGGAAAAAGCATAATTTCCAAGCAAACACTACATATTCAAAAACAATTTGAGATACAAAAAACTCAAATTCCTCAAATGTTGAAATGACACTCACCATAATACATGACTTGTACCTCATGGAGAAAGACCTAGTGTCTTCTGGAAGCCATTTGATGTGGTGGATACCCTCACGATTAACTTGGAACTATGGTGGTGAAGCAGATCTATGTCTGCGCAAGTGGACATTGTTGGTCAAGTTGTCTCTTGGTACTCCATGTATGCAACCCGAGGGCCTCGAGACATCATCTCCTTAGTTATCCCTAGGAGTTGGGGATAACAAAACTCATTCATAAAACCTGTAGGTGAGGTGGATATCTGATATATATTCAAGCATGAAAGGTATTATTTGCACAAAGTAGATTGATAATAAATATCAGAAACCAAATATGGCTATACTTAGAATTCTTTAATCATATTATAGATATTGCAGAAACAATCATGACAAAATACAAAATGATAACAAATATCCTAGCTTGTTTACAAATGTGCAGAGAGTTTCATTCATGACAATATACAAAATGATAGTAAATATTATAACTTGTTTATAAATGTTTGAAACATAAAATGATAAAATGAAAGATGCAGAGGAATATTAAAGAAGGATAGATAACTTCAAATGGTAATGAGAATGGAATTCACTACTATTTAAATATTAACACAAGTATCACAAACATAAAATATGTATGGAGGTATTTAGGAATTAATGATATGACAAAATACGTGCTAGGCATTTGGTTAATGAATCCAATAATTTGAAACTCATTCATGAAAATTGCAGGTGAGGTGGAGATATATTCAAGCATGAAAGGTATTCTTTGCATAAAGAAGATTGATAATAAATATCAAAAACCATATATGGCTATACTTATAATTATTTAATCGTACTATAGATATTGCAGAAACATTCATGACAAGATACAAAATGATACTAAATATCATAACCTATTTATAAATGTTCAAAGAATCCTTGCAATATCAATAGCCACAAGGAACTTGTATCATAACTTATTCATTAACTGTGAACATAAAAACACCGTAGATAATATGTATAAATTCCACGAAAAAAAGAAATGGAATAAATAAGAAATAAACATTAAAAAGAGATGAAAGAAACAAGAAAGAAACAATAAAACAAAGGAAAATTTGTTCTACAACCATGTGTGGTGAATCCTTTGGTAGAAACCCAAATCATCAATAATAGAATGACCCTTTGGGATAAAAATAAACTCAATATCTAGGCTAGAAAAATTCCAACCTTTTCTAAGTCTTGACCGCTACCTTTTATTTTTCTTGATTACTGATTTCTAGCCTCTTTTTGTGTAACTACTTTCTAAAATTAGAATTAGAGATAAGATGATTTGGGGCATCTCGACACCTCAATAAATTGGTGTCCTAATATTCCCACAAAATAATAAAATTGATGCTATTTAACCTCCAACCATTCCAATTGTAGTAACAATTTACTATTTGTCCTATCTCTTCCAAAGGTTGAGTAGATTTTGATGCTTTTTGTATTCTTCCATGGACTTTAAAAACTAATCCTTAAAACCTTTGACATGATGCCACTTGTCATATTTTTTTTCTATATTTTACAAACTTGTGAAGGGGATTATATCATTGTTTCTTTAGTCAATATGTAGCCACATATGCTCATTGGATCCACCATTTCTAAAGTTCTACTCATATCTCCAAAATTTTCAAATCCATAAATTATGGTGGTAAAGTTCATGGCGATGGTCTTGATCAAGAGTTCTAATGGCATGGTCTATGTTACCAAGTTTACAAAATGCATTTGAAATAATGTTATAAGCTACAAAATCAGGATTGAAACCTTCTCTCATCATGTCTTTTAAAATAAAATGGCAAAGACATTTGCACAGTCATTTGATTGCACATATCCATTAATCGACATTGAATACATCTTTGTGTTGTGTTTTATACCATAAGCCTCCATTCCCTTACTCATCTCTATTGATTTATAAGCCTATCACCTTTGGTATAAAGATGCATGCGACACCCATAGCTGATAACTGAAGGCTCCATGCTTATCATATTTGGTAACAAACCCTTCTCTAATTAAATGAACTCTTTGTCTCATTAAAAATTTTCACATAGTTCTATAATGGGATTTCATATCAATTATCTTACCAAGAATATATTTTCTATCTACTACATTTTCTAAAGGATTATGAAGTGCCTAATAGACCTCAGTTATGCAAACAGAGTAAAGGAGGATATGTGACTTGGGCCCAATCTACTACTTGGAGAGAAAATTTTTGTGGAATGATATTTAAATGATTTATAATGAAAATTCTCTATCACACACATCAACTGAACCAAGTTGTAATTGTTTGCTTCTATGCCAGGGAGTACATTTGAAAACGTGGACACATGTAGTTTTCACAATAGACATAAATATGTATAATTAACTGTAAACTCTGTGATGCAGGAGCATCGCCAACACGTCAAGCGAGCCAGCGCGGAAGCGGAAGACAACTGGATAAGCCAGCGCCAAATTTTGAAAACACTTTGTAATTGATGCGCCAAATCTTTAATGAAGTCATTTATGAAGGAGCGCCTTTGTATATTGTATTGGACCTTGAGAGGATAGCTCTCATCCTTAGTAGATAGACGACATTTAAAATAGTTAATGCAGGTAGATAGGAATTTAATTCTAGATTTGATAGATTTAGAGCGCAAGAGGGAAACGAGATATAGACACCCTCCTTTGTGTATTGTAACATTATTGAGAAGAAGCAGAAGATCATGTAGAGAACTGTATGAATAACACCCATGTACAGACATTTGAATTAATAGGAGAAAGATTTGATTCAGATTCATGGGTTGTGTTGTTCTTTGTGTATTTAATGTTGATATGCTCATGGATGTTTACTTCCAGTTATACATTTTCTTTTATATGCTGTGTATATGATTTCATGGTTGAATTAAAGTCTGAGAGGGTGAAGGAATGAGTTTCAATTGTTTCTCTATTTGAGCCAGAGATTCCTGCAAGGAGTGCAGTCAAATTGTCCACAAGGAGTGCGTTGACAGAGGTTTCAGATAGAGATAACTTTTGTTCTCATTTCCTCAAAGGTGCAATTGGGCATAGGGTCGTGCAAGGAGTGCACAGGCCAGGTAAAAGCTTCAGGGTTGCGAACATGAGTGAGTCTTTGAAGAACTACTGTTGTAGGAGTGCGCATCGTCGGAGAGTTTCAACACTCAGACGGAGTTGAAGGGTTTCCGCAAGGAGTGCGCACAAGGGAGTTCCTTGAAGGACTTGAAAGTCATGGGAAAATCTCGGGAAGGACAGACCTTTGAGTTTGTTGGAGAACAACGAGGACAAGTTGTGTTTGAAGTGTTTAAGCCGGTGCTGCAGGGTTGCACGCAGGTGAACAAGTCTTCGTGGAGGAAGTACTTGATTCAATTCATAGAATTCATCAGGGAGGAACGGACGATCGGAATTCTCCGAGGAGATTTCATGACATCCCGTGAATCGTCAGATCTTGGAAAGGTGCAGGGAAGCTACGACGATGTATTCCCGAAAGGTTCAAAGCTTAGGAGGGGTGGAGCTGTTGATCAGGACCACAAGGGACGTTGGATTCACAAGTATATCATGGATCGGGGTTTCGTGAGTCGAGGCTCCAAATTATTGCATCAAGAATTGCGATATCGTGAAGTGCGATATCCTGACAGATCAGAATTGTCCATCAGTAGGGACGCGTGTCAGAAGGCCTGACTGAGTCGGAAGTCGGCATATCGAAGATCTTGAGAGCAGGATTAGTGGAGGACATGTGGCACTCTGTATTGGCATTCGAGAAAAGGAAAGTCACGAAACATTTGGTTTTAGGATCCGCGATTTAGCGAAACCCGAAATCTCGATAGAAGTGATGGGAGTTGAGGGGACAACTCGCGCGTGCGTCGGAGATTCGGCGTATCGGGTATCGGAAGTTGGTAAGGTGAGTTGCTTGATATCACAAGTGGAAAAATCGCGATAGGAGAAGTCCCAATAAGAACGGGAAGAGGTCAGCATTGACTTGCATCGGGTCTCGGGGATTCGAGCGCCCAGTGATTGACCTCTGAACTTGCGAAGTCGCGAGTTCCGATTCCCCGATAGATAAGAAAGGGGAATCGCGTGAAGATATCTGTGGGTAGATTTATCGATAGGGAAATAAAAGAACCAGTTAGTGTTCTTCGAGTCGAGAAGGAGAGAAGATCCTGTGTGAGCGGGCATGCCTGCGGGTGCGACTGCTTCACTCTGCAAGAAAGGAATCCCACAACTTTAGACATGCAATAGTTAGTTTCTCTTAAATGATAGCTATCTTATCTAGAGTTGCAAAAACTTTGAGAGGATGATATCGATTTTTCCTTTTCGTGTTTCTCATTTTGATCGAATTTGAAGTTACTCTTGTAGTAGATGTCATATGTATTAAGTGAAAAAAAAAAGAGACAATCAAGTAACCTGGATTTGGCACCTTCAACAACTTTTGTTTAGTGCTAATAAAAATCTAGTGGCATGCTTCCTAACAACAAAAGAGGGGGCTGATGTGATTAATCGTCTCCCTAAATATGATTTCACTATTTCCCGATGTCCTTGGGAGGAGATAGAGTGACACAATTTTATCCTCATTAACACAATCAAGCCTTCAGAGTTGTTTGGCTGCAATGATGAGAGAATGAATGACATAAACAAACTGAGCCATTGCAACCATTCAATAAAAGATTTGATTTATTCTATGATTATCATTTCCCATCTTCCATAAAAAGGTCAAAAGAAGCAAGTAATCCTTGGGATCCATCTTCCATTATCTGGTCATGACTATCTACCCTAACAAATCCACCTTCCATTATATGGTCATGAATAACTATCCCTACAGATCCATCTCTTTGACTACCTCTAGGAAATGCACCTTCAAGTCATAACCCACCTGAACCTCTTAGAGATTATGTAATTTCATAAAATTCTCCAAGAGGAGTTGTGATCATGTTTACATAACATAATGGGTAAGCTATCTGATGTTTAAGTAATCTTGCACCAAATAAGTACACATGTGGTTCATCATAGATATTAAATTTAGTGCCTAGAAAATTAGAGCTTAGTTTTCATACATAATTATCAATGCCTTGGTCAATCTCTGTTCTGAAGATTCAAATATCTAGATTTTCAAAAGGTACCTTATGGGATACATGTATTTTTATTCCTATATGCAAAATTATGAGAATTTTGGTTGAGGATTTCAACACTAGATACATGGAAAAAAGTATGGTTCAAACTCTAGCATTGTGGTTGAGGATTTCAATACTATTTTGATAAAATCAGAGAAAAAGGGAGGTAATATAGTTCATTACCCCATGAGAGAAAGAATGGAGGACTTAATTTCTGATTAGGATCTTTTAGATGTAAAACCAGCCAAAGGAAAGTATTCTTGGAGTAACAAAAGAGTGAATCCTAGTTTCATTGCGGCTCGTTTGAATAGGTTTCTCATTCATAGTTATTTTTAATCTCTAATTATATTATCTCTTCTAAAACTATACCTTTTGTTGTCTTCAATCATAAGCCTATTGGTCTAACCTTTGAACCCTTAGAAAATTTTGGGCCCATTCCTTTTAGATTTAACCCTCTTTGGATTCAAAAGGAGGAAGTTCTGGCTCTTGTAGAGGATACTTGGGAGAAAGTGGGAGATAGAAAACTTATTTCTTTCACAAGAATACTAAAGCACAGGGGCATAGGAATATAATTAAAATAATGTACTTAGAAAGAGGGTAGAAGATAGAAGATTTCACAGAAGTGAAAGAAGCAGCTAGGCAACATTTTGAAGAACTTTATGCAATAAAGGAAGAAGAAGATAGAGAAAAAACCAAAGAAATCATGGAACACATTGACTAGACTATGAACATATTGGTTTTTGTTGTAGAGTCATTTTTTAGCATGGGCATGTAGAAACTTCCTCTCTGAAGGAAAAGGATTTTCAATCTAATAGGCAGAAGAATAACACATCTTATTGTTGAAAATCCCAAGCTAGGTGCAACAACCCGCAAACTACACCTAACAAGAAAATTGGGCCTCAACTTAGAGTGAAGAAGACATCCCAAAATGGAGGTGCCTACCATTTCGTCCAACACACAACGGTCCATTATCTTATTAGGGAGAAAGGATCAACCTTCAACATAACCTATGAGTTGAATTTTGGATCCACTCAAGGGCACGAGGAGAGAGATCCACATAGGGAGAATGTCACATTAGGGCACAAGGTCCCACAACCATATGAATTTTCACAAGGGGTAGAGAGCATGTATGTAGAGTTTGGATTCCTATGGTCATACAACCATATGGTCTCTCATGGTAATGGTTGCTTGGACACTTTAATTCTTAGAAGGGTGGATCATATTCTTTTGTACTTAGAGGGAGATCACTTGTTCCCATAATGATTTGGTTGTCAGTTTGTATGTGGATACCAAGACCCAGATGGTTGATATGACTTAGGATGTGTAGGTTGAGGGAATTTCAAAGGAACTAGCAATATTTTCAAAGTAAACACTACCCGACGTAGAAAATGTTGGGGGGGGGGGGGTAAAATTGCAGAATTAAAATGGCTTGAAATAAAATGACATGAAGCAAATAAAACTATTGTAATAACTTTCATTAAACTACTACATGAACTTGTAAACTACTATAGAAATGAGAATATCATAGAAAAGAGGGTTCTTTTCATTCCCTTGAGTGAGACCTATTCAAGATCTCTACAAGAACCCTTGGTGAAACCAAAAGTTCTAAAAAATGTAGTCTCCTTATTAAGAAATGTAATTCATAACAACAATGTGTCCTCTACAATTTGAATTCACTATCATAATTATGAAAGTATTATTCCAAAGACAAGCTATGTACCAATCATTAGATCAAAACCTCAAGCATGCTTAAATTCATATAAAATAAAATTAAGCCAACGTATATCACATAAACTCATCAACTCAATTACTCATAAAATTCAATATGCACGAGGAGATAAATGGTCCTAGAAACATGCCAAAGTAGATTTGTAGGTGCAATATTTCAATGGTTGATCAAAATATGTTTATGTGTTTATATATAATTGCACATCGACTTGTAAAATTACTTATGTCTCAAAAATATACTGATAGGTCACAACCTAGCGAGACACCAAATTGATGTATGAGACCCGCTTGTTTGTGGGACAATGAGTAAACCCTATATGCATCCCACAGACATAGGGGTCTCATACATTAATTTGATGCTAGTAATGTCCTAGAAATTATGAATAACTTAACAATAATCAAAATTGTATTCTTACATTTCTATGTCTCCATAAGTTCTACATTGAGTTCTATACTTTAAAAGACACGTCAAAACCCTTACCTTATCATTGTCCTTTCACTAGATCCATTAGCCCATAAAACTTGATAAGAGTTGTCCACGAGACGAATTTCCATCACCAAGACCTGCATGATTCATAAAAGATAAGTTATTTATATGAGTAAATAATATATAAGAAAATAAACAAGCATTTAGTTATGTAAAATACTCTAGAAAAAACTTAAGTGGTCACATACCTTAATGAGCTTATCTTTGTTTCGAGAATAGGTTATTCTCTACTGAACATGGCCAACCATGTGAAGGTGGAAGCTCATATGGCCCTCCCCCCCCCCACTCACATCGCTCTCAATTCCCCATACCCAACAAATGATTTTGTTTATATAGAAAACATATAGACATTCATGCATAAATAGGATAGTAATCAAAATATATGAACATATAAACATTGAAGAATAATGTTGTAATTCATATAAACAATGTTTCATACTAGCAACATCGATAAACATCCAAATACAAGTCATGAATTTATACATCTATTTTTTCTTTGATTTATGTTCTTTTTACATTCATAAAATTGACGATTGGGGTATCATAATCATCCTTTGACACTGTATTTCTTGCGACCTATCCTTCTATTGTTTGTGTTTCCATGCACTCATGTACCATACTTCTGGTACATCGTTGAGAAGGGCATTGAGGCATCTGTGTAGGGGCGTGAACTACAACAACGAAAATAATCATATCGATATGTTGAAATATAATTGAAATAAATATTTCATTATTTTGATTAACATTACAATATTGCTCTTTACCTGTCTTTGTAGCTATGACAGTTGGTGCGTTAATTTCTTGTCCACTTGGTTCCTCTCACAGTTCACCCTCGTGAGCTACATTCTCTTCCATTTAAAGAAGATAATATATAAGTATAAGTCAAGAAATAACTATCTACAATCACAATAAATATTTTTAATTCTGAAGCATACATACCGGAATGAGTACTTTGCTCCCACTATCATTGGACATGTGCTCCTTTGTATGAAGTGGTGTCTGCTGAGTACCACTAGATTCATTGTTGTGGTTTCATTATTGCTTGAAAACAAACATAAATACTTAGTTAAGGGTGATATAATAAAATATGAATAGACTTTACAAGCATGCTACTACGGTTTCCTTATTCATTTTATTTACCTGTGTGGCTGGGGAGCTTGGAGTCTACCCCAAGCTTCTCCTATATTCAATCACACTTTTAAAACCATGCTTGTAACCAAGATTTAGGTCCTCCTCGGTGGTAGCAATGTCGAACATATTTAACTGCAATGCATAACACCATTAAAATTACCAATAACAAAAACATATATGTGTTCGCTACTGTTAAATAAATATTCACCACAGTTAATCATTTAATTCTTATGATTTAGTATTTTAATTTTCCATAGCCACCCTGGCCTAGTTTATGCTGCATGTGCTTTTCCATTCTAGACTTGGTTGCTTTGGAGGTTTCAGGTAGCCTATATATGGAATTTTTGAAAAACAATAGATATCGAAATTGTTACTTAAAACAAGAAAGAAAAACATAAATGAGCATATTTCACTAATAAGATGACATGTGTTGTACCTTGCTTGACCAGGTTGTGGATGTCTTCCTTGTTTTTTAAACAAATTCTCCTTTGCATCCTCTATCAGGGCCTTCCACTCTTTCTCCGGAACCATGGGAGGGCACTCATGCTTGAGGTCTAATTGCAATTTCTCCCTATATTGGGCCCTGCTATATTTTAAATTCTCACCGGATAACTTTGTAACCACTTTCTTGTTGAACGTATTTCTAAACAAGTTTACCATGTGGTCTATCGATTCATCTTTCTTTTCTCTATCTTGGCCATTCCACCGTGTGCGAATGGTGGGGCCAAACAAATCCAATTCTTTTTCATTCAAGTCTATGTAAAAAACATTGTTTCCTGCATAAACATGCTATCCATTAATTTATAATAACCTCAACAAACGTCCATTTCAATTTCATGATAAAAATGAATCAATTAATTAAAAAATACCTACAATGTTCTGAATCACACATGCGTCATCCACCAGAAAGGTGAGATATAGTGATCTGGTGCTTTTAATTCATGCTGCTCCATGAATAGCTTCCTCTCCATCTACAATACGTTCATCTCC
>ML776797.1:366844-418495 GCA_009831015.1 Picea engelmannii
GTATATGCATATGTATATGTATACACACGAAGACGATGATGACAATGACGATGAAAATGACAATGACAATGACTGCAATGACAATGATGATGATGATGATGATGAGGAGGAGTAGTACGTTGACAATGTTGATTGCTGGTGGTGATAATGACAATGAAGATGATGATGATGACAATGATCATGCCAATGACACTATGACGATGATCACGACAATGGAAATGGCGATGTTGATGACAATAAGGAGTGTGTCATTTGTGAATTGGGAATGGTTAATTTCCTTCACCCCTCTCACTATTTTAATTCCCAATAGGTTCCCAAACATCATTTCCATCTCTAATTTTATCTCTAATGATTTGGCCATAAGAATCAAGACCATTGGGATAGAGAAAAATCTTTCCTATGGCCTTTTATTCTTCGAAATAAAGGTGCACATATTCCATTTACCAAGGGGGGTATCCATGGATACCCTATACAAGATGCTACCCCACTAATAAACCTCTTTGCAAAACCAAAAATATTTATGAACTAAAAAGAAAAGAGTGTCTTAATCTGTTAAATCCATTGGACATATAAAGTTTCATTACCATTCATTTCCCTTTCTTGGCTCAACTGGAATGAATCACCTAATATTGTCCAATATGGACCTTTGTCTCATGAATCCATCTTGGTTTTCTAAAATAAGATTGGGAATAAATTTTTTTAATCTATGGGAGAGGATTTTAGTTAGAGTTTTATAAGAGGCATTACATAGAGAGATAGGCCTAAATATAGAGAAGGATGAAGGGTTGTCCTCCTTTGGGATTAAATCTAAGAAGGAGGATTTTATTCCTCCCCCCCAGTTTTTCCTTCCAACACGATATGCTTAAAATCCTACACATATATGATTTGATTGTAACATCCCGCTCTTGCACACACTGAGCGAACTTATTCTTTGAAGACACTTTCTTGCAAGTGATCCAGATTATTATATGATTGGTCGTTTGAATTATGATTATGAGATATTATGGATTTGATGATGTGTTATTGGGTCATATTACATAGACAGGTGCTATTAAATGGGTTCTCCTGAGTGTGCGGGACTTTGGACCTCGAGGATGCAGAGGCATCGATGAAACCGCTTGGACTCCGGATCAAGTCAGGGAGTGGACTATTGGGTTGAATATTATTGATGTGATATATGTACATATGATTAGATGTTATGATGATTGATTATTATTGCTGACATGATTCGTTGATGGATGCAGGCTGGCGATAGCTTGTCGACTAAACTCACAAGTGGAGTAGAGGGGTCATACAGGACAACCAGAGACTTCGAGGGAGAGGTGGGGGAGAAACCCTGACATAGCCTACTAGCACTCTCGTCGTGGCTCGAACTGTAGGTTAATGATTACCTAGTTCGATAATACCCACAATTTCGTGAGGGAAGACTGTGACAGTCACTCACAATGATTATAAAGGGCACACAATAAGTCAAGGGCCTTATTACTTAGAGGCCCTTAGTCTCCCACAAGATCACTTAGCGGAGTATTAAATCTAAGGGTTTTTTATGTCTACCAAAGTCAGTCAAGAGGCGAGTGGCACCCTTGGAGCACATAGTGCGTCCTGAAGGGCATGTCGCGCGAGGAAAATGGAACGAGGCGAGTGGTACCCTTGGAGCATGTAGTGTGTCTTGAAGGGCATGTCACACAAGGAAAACAAAAAGAGGCAAGTGGCACCCTTGGAGCACCTAGTGCATCTTGAAGGGCACGTCGCGGTTTTAACGGGTAAGTGAATAAACCTAGTCGACCCTAAAATGAATGATGTGGTAAGTAAGATTTAAAAACAAATTTTGCCTAATGAAAATGTTGCCCAACCTAGTGAAATTAAACCTAGGTCTAAGTAGAACATGTGGTAAAAAAAAAATAATAATAAATAAAAATGTAACAAGAAGGGGGGTAAGAAATTCAAATTAATTATTAAAGTCAAACTTATAATGGAGGATTAAAATTTTAAAAAGGGAAATGGTTGTTATCTACTTTTACTAATTTAATTTTAGTTAAAAAGAAAAGAGGGTAAATGGTTGTTTTATCTACACTTGCTAAATTAACTTTTAATTAAAGAAGAAAAAGGGTAAATGGTTGTTTTACCTACACTTGCTAAATTGATTTTTAGTTAAAAAGGAAAAAGAGGGAAACTTAAAAGAAATAAGAAATTTAAAGAAAAGGGGAAATATAAAGAAAAAGATGAATGTCTAGCTTAGTAAGGAATCTTGCCTTGGGAACTTGCTATTTATGAACTCAACTAGGAATTAAGTAAGGCATAAGTCATTTAAGAAGTATAATGGAATTTTGGGACACTGAGGAGGGTTTTTAGGAATGCTTTAGGTGGGTGAGGGAAATAGGAACAATTAATTAATTAATAAAATTATTTTTTCTGGTCAAACTAGGGGATCGAGCGACATGTGTACGGGGGATGTTTTTCCTAATTAATTAAATGAATAAGGAAATTAATGAGAATTTGGAAAACTAATTACTTGAAAAATCTATAAAAAGGATGGAGGAGGAGGATTATGGATCTCATCTTTTTGTGTAATGTTATGCTACTGAAATTTTACTTGACTAAGCTTTCTCTTGTGGGAGTTGGGATACCCAACTCGTGTAACGAGTGGTAGCTCGACCTTGCGAGGCCAGTTGGGTGTTAGCATTTCTTTGGTATTGTGTGCATGTCCCCTTTGCAGCTTAGGGGGAAGAAGAGTACCCCTAGCATTGGTTGGGAGGTACCGGTGAGGTCACATCAATTGCCAAGCGAGAGCTGGGCGAAGCACACGTGGGACCGCAACTTTGGAGCATTCACATTTGGCTAAGGTACATTTGTTAAATTTGTTACTTGCAATGAAATTTTAAATTACACATGTTATTTTTCTGTGCTCGGTTGAATATTTCGTTTCCATGAGCTTTCTTGCACCTGATTTCCTACGGTATTTGTAATTCCTTATGTTCACTGTATTTTGAATTGATTTCCCATGGTGAACCCAACCCCCTAATTTCAATGACTTCTCTGTGTTTTTTTTTATTCATAATTACGAAGAAAAATTGTGGTTTATCTTCTGTCCCTTATCCTTTTAGCTATGAGTTCGTGCCTGAGCAGTCGACCAGGAGATGAATCGATGGTCGTCACTTTGGTGTTTAAATTCCTATAGATTCAAATGCCTTTCTTTCATGTGCACAGATAATAAGTGAAGGATACATTTTCTTCGCCCAACTTTCTATCCCTTACTTACCTTTGCATTTTTTTTTTCATGATCAATCTTTAATCCTTGTGCCTTCCTTGTGAATGAGTATATGTGTGTTGGATTGATCCATTACTGAGTAAGTTCGTTGTCAACAGTAATCAATATTGTTGTAATCAAAAGTAATCAATATCATAGTAATCAATATTATGGTAATCAACAGTAATGAAATAAGGCATAGGTCATTTAACAGTAATGAACTAGTAATCAACAATAATGAACTAAGGCATGTATGTTTAGGAAGGGTAATGACAAGGTTGAAGGATTTAACTTAGGCTTATACAAGGAATTACATGTTAGTGAGTGGCAAAGGTAGTGATCCCTTTATGTTAATAAAATCTTAATTAAATAATAAAATCTTATTGTAGAATGGATTCTCGAGGGAATATTCACTTATGGCTAATAGCGTCCTTTAATTAAGGTATGATTGCAATATAATTGTTGCAACAAGAATTTGATGTGATGTATGGTTGTTACAGTAGTCAGTTTTTGCTTGCATCTTGTTGACTTTTCGATTGGATGCTTGGGTTAGTCTTCTTGTGTTGACATTTAATTCGGTCTCCTAGTGCGTTGGATTTTTATTGGGATATTGGTCTATAAATGTTATGTCACACCAGGGTTACTGTCACACCTATCGCCTGGTGACGACATGATTCCTGATGAGGGTATCATTGTGCGCCATGATGGATAGAGGCAAATGATAAACTGAACGGAGTCTGTGCCTCCTGATGTGGGCATTTGTTTATTATAATTGATGTTTGTACTTGGTTTTGTAACGCCTTAATGTGTTGGTTTTGCATGCCGTAGAGGTTTCTAGTTATTGGTCGTCGAGTCCATTGTGTCGGGATGGTGGATGTTGTCCTTTAGCTTGTAGGATTTGTCTTGCTTGTGTTGGGCGGGTAGTCATTTATATGGTCTATTGTGTCACATGTTTGTCCATTTGCATGATGTGCTAATGTGTTGGGTCATTGTTTGTATGTTTCCTGAATGTGTAAGTTGTGTTCGTCATCAATTTGTGTTGACTACTTGTTGTCGTTGATTGCCTTCTTTCTTAAAAAAAAAATAAAAAAAATCTGCACTTGCTGGCGTCACTTGTAGTCGTAACGATGGGGTTGTTACATTGATGATGTCCCAACAAACTATATAGAAAGATATGGTGAAATTTTCCATCCTAGGTGCTTTATATTCCAAACTTAAATCCCAAATTACATGAAGAATTTCCTCCTATTATAGCAGCCAAGTAAGGACCTAGTTATCTTTTGATGTGATCAATATTGGGATGGCCTAGAGCGAATCTCAACTATTACTATCTTATGATAGGTTATTCTTCTATGTACATAGGTTTGAAGTGTTGATATGATTCTCCGATGAAGGTTTTAATACTTATAAACTTTCTCTTATGATTTCAATTTGATTTCCTAAATGTGGCTTCTTAACTACCTAGCATGATCTTTCTTATGAAAAATTGCATGTTTTGATATCTTGATTTTAACCATAGGATCCTCAATGTCAACCTCTACTGCTCTTCTTCTTTACAAAAAGATTTAAGAACTTTTCCTTTTAGTTCCTTTTCTTAAACATGAAGTGTGAGAGTAACTTCTTATTCTTCCATGGATAATTGGAGATTTTCTAATTGAAGTTGCAACTCCTCTCTTTCCTCCTAAGGGGGGGCATAGCTTAGTTTTCTTCATGCATTAAGTTTCCTTATTGGTCCTTTTTATTTTGGTTTCCCACATAAGCAAAGGAGACTTTTTTATGAGTACTAAATTCCACTCTTACTCTATTATATCCATAAAACTTGAGTCTTGGATCAAAAGAGTATTTAATCTAAACAATATTAGCCCATAGTCTCTTTCATTTTGAAGCGTGATCATAATCAGCTTATGGTATAATGCTTGACTAGGAAGAATAAATGAATCTATGTGAAACTTTTCTAGAAATATGGAACTTTGAATGAGAAATTGATCTAAGAATTCAACTATATGCTCCATTCCCATTCCCATCCTTCTATTCAACCATATAAACTTTCCTTTTTTAATTTTGGATCAAACAAATCCCAATATACAATTAAGTCATCCACTTGTCCCTAGAGAGGGTCTTTCATGTAAACCCCTCTTATCTTATTAGATGATGATAATACCATATTTAAATCTCCCACAAATATTTTTTTGACAGTTAAAAAAGAGTATTTAAATTCTCTTAATGAGATCAAACATTCTTAATGAGATCAACTTGAAATTAAAATTTGATATTTTGCAAGCTAGCTATACCTTGAGTCAAATACAAATATGAAATTAGGAATCATTAACATATATACTAGAACATATGAAAAATAGGGTTTATGGTTTACATGATGATCATATGATGATGGAATGAAGTGGGTGTGTGAGTAAAATTTGAGTCCATATACCCTCCCATATTTTTAATGCATGTGAATAGTCTATCCATGTCAAATTTCAATGCATACAGAAACAATTTGAAAAAAATTCAACATTGGCCCCATTCACATATCATTGTTGCCCTTATCTAGTATTTTTATGGTGTTGATTAATAAATCAACGAAAAAGAGGGATTTTTCATCACAACTATGACATAGATACATTGTATATACAATATTAATGTAGAACCAGAAAGAAAAATGAAGAAAGACTGATGAAAACTTAAAACTTGTGTCAACCAATTTGTGTACTTTGAAAGAAAATTAGGGTTTATAGTTTTGTGAGATCCCATTGGTACCCTTATAGAAACCATATGGCGTTATGTAATCCACTGCCAACCATGGAACAATCTACCAATATTTTTGTTTCTTGTGACCAACCAGTGGAGTGAAGGGATATTCAAAACTTCTTAAGAAGTGTAGCTTTTGTGGAAAGGGAAGAGGAGTTGTGATCTATTGTTAGAGTCCACTATATAATCACATAAGCACTTGAAGATCACCCTTTTCAAATGGATTTATTCATAGTTTGATAATGGAACATAGAGCCTAAGATTAAGAAGAAGGGAAGATTCGAGTAGGCAGTGATGAAGCAATTCTAGAATATGTGGATATCATTGAAGTTTCCTTCCATGTGAAATAAAGAATTTGATATTTCAAGCAAAGAGTGGATTCATTCCTCCAAGTTGTTAATTAACTAGGTGGAAAAGATTCTCAATAATCAATCGACATTGTTGAGAGAAGATAAAACTTCTGGAAAATATGTTCTTAAAAGCTCCATGAGAGCCTTGGTAATTGTAACCGGTTACATATTGAGTTAACAAATGAAGCATCTTCTTCTAGTTGGATTTTTCCCATAGGGTTTCTCCAAGGTAATTATCTATGTGCTATCATGTCTAATTGTAGTATTTCTTGCACCAAGTTCATTACATTTCCAATACTAAGATACCATCAAATTCATTACATTTTTCATCACAACTATGACACACATACTGTGTCTATACAATATAGAACCTTAAAGAAAAATGAAAAAAGGTTGATGCAAACTTAAAACTTATGCCAACCAATTTATGTACTTTGAAATAAAAATAGCGTTTATGGTTTACATGATGAATTGATGATGGAAACAAGTGCGTGTGTGAGTCAAATTTGAGTCCAAAAACCCTCTCATATCATTAATGCATGCAAATAGTCTATCCATGTCAAATTTTAGTGCATACAAAAACAATTTGAAAAAATTTCAACATTGGCCCCATTCACAAGTCACTATTTCCCATGTCTAGTCCTAGTACAATGTCTTTTCATTGTTCCTTTTAAAATTCGTTCGACACACACATTCCCGCATCTATTACTGCAAGGAAATATTTTTATGGTGTTTATTAAACAATGAACGAAAAGAGGGATTTTTCATCACAACTATGACACACATACATTGTAGAACCTGAAAGAAAAATGAAGAAAGGTTGATGCAAACTTAAAACTTGTGTCAACCAATTTGTGTACTATGAAAGAAAAATAAGGTTTATGGTTTAAATTATGAATTTATGATGGAAACAAGTGGGTGTGTGAGTCAAATTTGAGTTCGGAAAACCTCCCATATCATTAAGGCATGTGAATATTCTACCCATGTCAAATTTCACTGCATACATAAACAATTTGAAAAAATTTCAATGTTGGCCCCATTCACAAGTCATTGTTGCCCATGTCTAGTCCTAGTACAATGTATTTTTGTTGTTCCTTTATTTGTTCAACACACACGTTACCACATCTAGTACTGGAAAGACATATTTTTATGGTGTTGATTAAACAATGAATGAAAAGAGGGATTTTTCATCACAACAATGAACGAAAATAGGGTTTGAGTTCATGTTCATGGCTAATGAGCCTTAGATATCCATTTATGGTGTAAGACCCTTTTTTCCTCCCTTGATTATGGTCAAGGATCTGATACCCATCCTTACTATGCAAAAACCCCTAATCACACCCATATCCCACTTGTATTCCAAAGGTCCACTTTAAAGGGTCTTATATGTTGTGGTTTAATGCTTTGATTGTGACACATTAGATCGATAATATTAATTTAGGTCATAATTCCCTAGATTTCTCCCCTGAACCATGGTATGAGACCCACCTGTCATGAAAAACACCTTCTAATGGCACCCATATCCCACTCTAAGGATACTAACCTCCTACAGAGGGAATTTTTTGTGGTTTGTAGCATCGTGCATGGTCATTGGTCCCTAGAATATTCAGCTAGGTCCTATGGGCCTCCCCAAGCATCATCAAGGCCTTTAGATCCATCCCTATTGTCTAAGGCATTATAATAGCAACCATATTCCACTTGAAGGATAAATATCCCCTTTATAGGGGCCATGTGATGGTTTGAAGGTCACCCTCGACAAAGGCATATGGTATTTCATGATTATTCTTGGTGCAAGTAAGTGAATTGTTTCTGTTTCATTGCAAGTAAGTGAATTGTTTCCTTTTCATACAATATTGTGAAATTGCATGACTTATTTAATGCTTGAAGTAAGAAACCTAAAGTGCTAATTTTATTGATTTTTTATTTTCCTAAGATTCATAAATTTATCTAATAACTAGTGAAACCCTAGGGCCCTAAAGTGTTATCTCCCTTGATTTCTTCATCTAGATATTGTGCTTAAGTTACTTTTCATCCACAAACTCTTGTCCCCTGGAGTGACTAGTCTTTTCTCCTCCTAAAGAGAAAGAGATACATTGTTGGGGTGACAGTGACAAGGATACCTCCATGTCATGTTTGAGTCTAGAAAACCTCCCATACCATCATTGTATGTATCTAGTATAACCATGTCAATTTCCAATCCATACAAGCAGAAATTGCAAAAATTTCAACATTGGCCCCATCCACATGTCAGTTATAAGCGAGGTCAAGTACATGAGAAGGCATGACTTATTGTTGGATTTTGATAGAATAAACAAAGAATATTTGATTTTTAAATTATTTTTTTGACTCATGTTTGAGTTCGGAAACCCTCCCATACCGTCAATGCATGTGTGTTGTCCTAGCATGTCAAATTTCAATCCATAAAAGCACAAATTGAAAAAAATTAAACATTGGCTCCATTAAAATTAATTTTATATAGGCTTGTTGTTTGATTGTGTGAGTAATGTTTGAGTCCAAAAACCCTCCCATACTATCAATGCATGGATCTAGTCTAGCCATGTCAAATTTTAGTTCATACAAGCACAAATTGGAAACATTTCCCTTAGTCGATTGAGAATAAGTTCCCTCCTAGATTTTGGGATAGCTTGGATTTTTCAAGAAGTTGAACCTACTCCTCCATGAAAACAAGGGGTTTGAACTTAAGGACCTTTATTGTAATAATATCCAAGAAGCATGAGACTTTCTTTTTAAAAACCACCTCCCTGCTCATCTCATTTTCAAACATTGGGAAACTAGTTGCAAAATATAATTTCTTCAATAGTGAGAGATCCTTATCCTTAAATTTATATCATTGGTTGGCATGAAATTCTTATGTGTCCTTAAAATTATCCCTAAAATCAACTAGCACATGATAGATATTCCCACAATTAATTTTATTACTCTCCAATTTCTTAGAGTTGAGAGAACTAGCATATTTATTGGGGTGAGAATTTCCTACTAAACTAAGCAACTATCATACCACTCATGGGTATTGAAGGGACATAGAACCTACTCCCTTCTTGGGGTAGCCTCTTTGTCATTTAACGTGGTCTTGCAACAAGATATGTAGAAAATTGTAATGAAATGGGTAACTATATCTCAAGTAAGAGAGCTCATGCAGATCTCAAGTATGAGAGCTCATGCAAAATACACATTAGAACGAGATGCACCTAATGGAATGAGATGCATTCTCATTTTCAATGAAATCAAGGCCTTTCCCTCATTAACTATATGACTTGGTTGTTAGATTTTACAAACAAGAACTTGATAGATATCCCTAGGATATGACCACGTTCATCCACACAATTTAGAAGTAGAGCAATATGATATTGGATTCTCTTCTAAGTTGATGTTGATATTTTTAACCTTCAATAAATCTTGATATATATGGTTGTGTGAAAAGAAGTAGAATATGTAGAGGAGAAAATCAAGGATAATTTAGTACCCATCACTTATCCCAACTTATATAGGAATGAGGGAAATATTAGACCTTGGGAAATCCCTAAAATATCCAACATTGAAAGAAAAAATGCATATGCGAAATTGGGACACCATTAAGAAGACTAGAAAAAAATGTCCCATATTAAATAATATAAAATGAATCCAAATATCAAAATGAAACCATGTCTTGAACTATAAGAACCATTTCTACTGTGCACAATCCTTGAAATTTGTTTTCTAATCCTCCTATAGGACATACATTTCACTTGAAAACCATGTAACATCATGCAAAGCCACATGCATGGTCTCTAAGCCCGATGAATAATGTAGTAGGGACTAAATCCTTAGTTCTTCATCCCCAACTCATGGCTTATGCCCCGAGGATCATTCTTGTTGCGTTTAATATTTGAAGTTGGGCCTCTAATCCTCCTTGTAATTGCAATTCATGTGTCTCATCATGACCAAGTAGCCTTAACAATGTTCCATGTACCCAGGGAAAGCATGACAAAAATGACCTATTGATTGGAGCCTTTGGCATGACTGTCCAATGTTCTATAATGCAACTGGCCTATTTCAAAATGGGAATTTGAGTCATATATATGTCCATAAGATGCATGGGAAATTTATTCATTAGTATTTTTTAAGGGAAATGAAGACAATGGAGTAGACGACATGTCAAACAAAGGCACTCATTTTTTCATTTGTTGAATTTGGTCACTTATAGGATCATTATAGGGATATAATTGAGGATATCTTGAGGGCCTATGTCCAATCAAATAGTATGTTAAAATTAGGATCCATAAGTCGTTTCATGTGTAGCTCACAAAAATAAATGGCCTCCACTTAGAACCATGTCCTCGAGCATAACATGGAAACAATGATGTAGTAATTAGAGCCTTTGTCATGAAAATTCCATACAAGCACAAATTGAAAAAATTTCAATGTTGACCCCATTCACATGTCACTGATAAGCAGGGTCAAGTACATGAGAAGGAATGCCTTATTTTTGGGTTTTGATAGAATAACCAAATAATATTTGATTGTCAAATTATCTTTTTGAGTCTAGAAACCATCCCATACCATCAATGCATATGTGTTGTCCTAACATGTCATGAAATTTCATTCCATACAAGGACAAATTGAAAACAAATTGAAAACAAATTCAACATTGTCCCCATTCACATTAATTATTCTATAGGCTTCTTGTTTGATTGTTGAATTGTATGTGTGAGTCATGTTTGAGTTTAGAAACCCTCCCATACTTGCAATGCATGTGTCTATTCTAACCATGTCAAATTTCAGTCCATACAAGCACAAATTGAAAACATTTCAACATTGGCTCCATTCACATGTCATTTATATGTGCCGGTTTCAAGTACATGATCATTTTAGAGGGGGAAATTACATAGTTGTTACCACAAAAGGGGAAAATATATCCAATTGTAAGAAATGGTTTAACATTGAACCATCCACGAAATGGTTTGATTTATCCTTTTTTGAATCCATACTTCATTGTCCAATTATTAAGTAGGCCTCAAGTGTTCTAACTCTAATCCTAAGCCACTTACTATCACGCCTTAATGGGGTCAAGTAGTACATGATTAGGTGCAGTCGTGCAAAGATCCTCTTGGTTTAGAGAATAGTTCATTCTCTACTAAAAAGGGGCAACCACATGAAGGTGGAGGCTCTAATTATGCCCCCCCCCCCCATACATCACTCTCAATTTCCCCATACCTAATTTGAAATTATAAAGAACATGTAACATACACTCTATTATACAAAATAAAAACATATAAAGATCATATAAAAGATATAAACACAGACCTCTTATTTTCAACAATTAAATATCATTCATCTAGCTCAACATCTATATCAGGATATAGTTCATAATTGATATTGGTGAAAGGCTCATTCATATCAACATCATCATCAACGTCATTTTCACTAATATAGTAATTGATATCGTCAATGAGATCATTGTCTGCTACATTTGGATGATCAAATCCTTCAAATTATTCGTTTGACACATCGACTACAGCCACCTTGTCCCGATCTACATAATCATGATCTTATTACTCATTATTATCTTCATCCTCTATTACATGATTATACTTTACTAGTCTTCCTCTTGGATCATATCTAACAATGTATGACCAACCTTCTTTACCAAGTACCTCTGAGTAAAATACTTGCTCACATTGGCTTGGAAGAACATAAGGTTCTGTACCCGATTCAAATTCCCTTGTATTAACCATGGTAAATCCATTATCATTCTCAATAACAGTTCTTTCAATATCATGTTCATGCATTCGTAACATGTACCATTTCACCTCAAACAAAACTATTTTAAAGGAATTAAAATTACACTCAATTATATCCTCCAAATGCCCATAGTACCTATTCTCAGTTTATTCCAAATTTTTGTCACTTCTAGAGGAAATGTTGGTGACCTTAAACACTGCAGTTATCCCACAATATGAGGTTTTCATCTTATTATCCAAAATTTTGATACGAAATTTACGACCATTACACCACATAGCCTTGCGATGTTTCAACTGCAACATGGAAAACAAGTAAAAAATAAATTGCCAATTAATAAACCTCATATAAGACTTAGTGTTGGCCCTAACCAAGTTTTGAGGAACACTTGGTCGTATTTGACCATTTTTGGGACTTCGACAGCTTGTCAAAGATGGAGCGCAACGCGAAGCGAAAATCGTGGAAGCTAGACCCGTTTTTGGGTCCTTTTTGGGTTTTTGGGGATAATGTAATGGGATTGGGATGTCGGCCCATGGGTTTACCCATGTTTAGGCCTATTTTGTATGTATATATAGCTACCTAGGCCATATAGATAAGTAGTGGATGATATATCTATGTGATGTAGGCTAAGTTCCAAGGGTTGAATCTATGTGATCAAGGCTTTGTGCATTTTGTGTAAGACTTGCAGAGCCGAGTGTAAGTCCCTGTGAGAGACTGTAGAAGGATTTGTGCTATAGTGCAAGGAAGAAGGATCTAGCGAGCTGCTGCAAGATACTAGATATAATAAATATGTAGAACAAAAATAAAATGCTAGAAATGGCAGAATAACAGTAATATAACCATCATAATATTCACAATAACACATAAATGATATAAGAACAACAATAGAAATAGCACTTTGATTCAGAAAGCAATGTTCATGGGCCTCTTCGAGGGGGAAACCTCCAGTCGAGAAGCACTCTGTTACAATAATATCCAAGCTAGAGTTTTCATACGCTCGACCCTTATTTATACTAAATATGTCTATCAAGAGAAGCATCTAGAGGAAGATCCTTCTAGAAGGAAGCTTCTATTAGGTATTCTTACATCCACCTTATTCTATTTTATTGAAAGGACTTATTAATATTGACCTTTATTACATCTGAATATATTGATCTACTTATGTGCATGTTAGGACCCTAACATGTCCACCCCCTTAAAAACAACCTTGTCCTCAAGGCTTGATATGTGGAAACTGTTGCAGAATGGTAGTTGGTTCCCAAGTTGCATCTGTTGGAGTCGTATCTTTCCACTAGACTAGCACTTCCTTGATGGTTATCTAACACAGGTGACGCTCACACTAGTCCAAAAATGCTTCTGGCTATAGCCAAATGGATCCTTCTTCAGCTAACTCTGGAAGGTTGGTTTGAATTTGGCACCTAGTTCCAATCACCTTCTTTAAGCATGAAACATGAAAAACAGGATGTAGCTTCGACTGACTGGGCAAAGCTAATTGATATGTGACTTGTCCCACATGCTTGAGAATTGTATAAGGACCATAAAATTTGGGCGATAGCTTCTGACAATGCTCGGCCTTGATGGAAGTTTACTTGTATGGTTGCATTCACAAAAACACCTGATCCCCTTCTACAAATTGACATTTAGAGCAACCTTGATCTACTTGTTGCTTCATGCGATTATGTGCCATGACCAAGTTCTCTTTAAGGGTATGAAGAATATCCTATTGAACTGTAAGTGTTTGGTCAACCTCCTGGACCTTCGAGGTACCTGGTAAGTATGAGAGAACTGAAGGTGGCTTCTGTCCATATACCGCTTCAAAAGGAGTCATGCGAGTAGATGTATGGTAGGAAGTGTTGTACCACCATTCAGCTAGGGGTAACCATTGAGCCCACCGATGTTGTTTTTCAAAGGAAAAACACCTCAGATATGTTTCCAAACACTTGTTGACAAATTACGTTTGACCATCAGTCTGGGGATGATAAGTTGTGCTAAGATGCAATTGGGTGCTCTGTAGCTTAAACAGTTCTTGCCAAAAATTGCTTGTGAAAGTTGGGTCACAATAAAAAACAATAGAGTGCGGCATGCCATGAATCTTGAAGACCTAGTCCATGAAAATTTGAGCCACCATGGATGCAATAAATGGGTGTTGAAGAGTGCAGAAATGAGCATACTTGGAAAGGCGATCCACAACCACCATTATGACTGATTTATTCCCTGATTTGGGTAACCAGTAATAAATTCCATAGAGATATCCTTCCAAATAGCATGTGGAATCGGAAGCAGTTGTACTGTGCCCGGAGATTTGACTGTTTCTCCCCTGTTGCATTGACAGACCTCACATTTAGAGACAAAATTACGAATGTCCTGTTTCATACTATCCCAAAAAAAAGAACGTTTGACCCTGTCATATGTTTTGGTGAACCCTGAGTGCCCCGTTGTGGGTGTAGCATCAAGCTCAGAAAGTACCATGCATTTAATCTTTGATTGTTTACTTAAATACAAACGACCTTTGTATYGAAGCTCATCCTGGAGCCAAGAGTACCCTGGGGGAGCCAGAGAATTGGTCTGCAATTGCTGGATCAGATGCAAACTTTTGGGATCTTGAAGCCATTCCTGGCGCACAGCTTGGAGCTAATCGGGTACAATGAAGGAAAGAGAAAAAAGGGATCCTTCTTCTTCATATTTTTGGGACAGTGCATCCACCACTACATTGTCTTTTCCCTTCTTGTAAATGATCTCAAAATCATATCCAAAGAGATTAGTCACCCATTTTTGTTTCTCCAGGGAGGAAATGCATTGTTCCATAAAGTACTTGAGGCTTTGATAGTTGGTCTTAATTTGGAAGCATTTCCACAAGAGATAAGGGTGCCACAGATCAACGACATGCAGAATAGCCAAAATTTCCTTTTCATAAATGGGTTTGCCCAGATTCCTTTCAGATAGTTTCTTGCTGGTGAAGGCCAAAGGTTGACCCTCTTGCATAAGGACAACGTTGATTCCTTTCCAGGCATCACATTCCAACACAAAGGTCTTTGTGAAATCAGGAAGGGCCAGAAATGGAGTGGTGCACATGGTTGTCTTCAAGGTTTGAAAAGCTTGAGAAGCCACTGGAGTCCAAGTGAAAGAGTTCTTTTTTAGGAGAGCAGTGAGAGGTGCTGCAATCTTTCCATAGTTCTTAACAAACTTACAATAATACCCTGTTAAGCCCAGAAATCCATGCAAGCTTTTGAGAGTCTTTGGGTGCAACCAATCTTGCATAGCTTCAATCTTTTTCGGATCCACCCTGATGCCATCATTGCCAACCAGATGACCCAAGTATTCTACTTCCGAGGCACCAAAAGCACATTTAGAATGTTTCAGGAAAAGTTGGTGCTGAGAGAGTAGATGGAGAACTTGATCCACATGAGTAAGATGGTATGTCCAGGTTTTTCTATAGATGAGGATATCATCAAAGAAAACTAAGACAAAATGACGGAGAAAGGGATGAAAGACTTGATTCATGAGGCTTTGGAAGGTGGAGGGGGCATTACACAAGCCAAAGGGCATGACCAAAAACTCATAGTGGCCCTCATGAGTGTGAAACGCCGTCTTGGGAATGTCTTTCTCTTTCATACGTATCTGGTGATAGCTCGAGTGAAGATCAAGTTTAGTAAATAATTGGGCACCACTCAATTCATCCATGAGGTCATCAATGACAGGAATGGGAAATTTGTCTTTAATGGTCAGTTTGTTGAGGGCACGAAAGTCGGGACACATCCTCCAAGAACATTCTTTCTTTAGGACCATGACTACAAGAGAAGAGTAAGGGCTCGTACTAGGGCAGATAACACCTACATTAAGGAGTTCCTGGACCATTTTCTCAATTTCATTTTTTTGTGAAAAGGGGTGGTGATATGGACGAATATTGGGAGGAAGGCTTCCAGGTACAAGGGGAATGGAATGATCATGAACACCATGGGAAGGTGGGAGTCCTTGGGGAGTGGAAAATACCATTTGATGTTTAGAAAGGAGGGCTTGGAGGTCATGCAACACCGGGGATGGAGTTGGGTAATGACACCAGAATGACCTTTTTTGAGTAGATTTTCCATGCGATGGGAACTAATGACCTCAGGTGAACTAGCAGTGATGCCTTGGAATTTATATTGGTGGCCTTCCTGGTTGAATTGCATGGTTAATGCCTTAAAATCCATGAGAATGGGACCCAAATTTCTTATCCAGTTTGCACCCAACACAATGTCACAACCACCCATGTCGATAGCAAACATATGAAATTTTAGGTGGTATTCACCGATTTGGAGACGCACATTTTCACAACTCCCTCCACATTTCATGGAACCACAATTGGCAATCATGATTTGGAAATTGTTGACAACATGGATGTAGCAATGAGTTTCTTGGGAAATGCGACGATGAATAAAATTATGGGTGCTTCCACTATCAACTAGAATGATGACCTTCTGATGCTTGATGTAACCGATTAACTTGAGGGTTTGGGGAGCAGAGAAGCCAGTGAGAGCATTGATGGAAATGACAGGTTCTACTTCAGGAGGGTATGAGGGAGGGGTTATGTCAGTGATTTCAGGTGACTCAGACATAAGGGGAATTTCAACATCCTCTTCCGAAATATCCTCAGAGATGGCTATAAAAAGCTTTTGTTCCTTACACTTTGTGGCCCGGGAAATATTTGTCATCATAATTATAACAAAGGCCTTTGAGTTGGCGTTCAACCATTTCAGCCCTGGTCAATTTTTGGATCTTTAATGGGGCGGAGGGAGTAGTGGGAGTGATGGGTTTAGGGCGAGGGATAAAGGAGGGTTTTCGGTTTTTAGAGGATACAACTTGTTGTGCTTCTTTAGCTCTTTTAGTAGCCTCCACCCAACTTGAGGGTCGATCCATGAGGACATGGACCCGAATCTCCTCCTTGAGGCCACTGATAAAACACTCTCGAAAGAATGCATCAGTCATGCCATCTGTTCGAAAAGCCAGGTGCTCAAAGGTAGCTATGAAGTCTTCTACTATTCCAGATTGTTTTAACTTTGTCAAATGGCCCAGATGGTTGGTGTCCATGCCAAAGCGTTCATAAAGCTTAGTCACAAATTGGGTCCAAGCAATATACCCTTGATGGGAAGTTTTTCTCCATTGCCACCATTGCCAACATTCTTTATCTAGATGGAGAACACCATATCGGAGTTTGGCCAAGTCATCTATGATGTCGTATAAAGAGAAATAATGTTCCATTTGGGTTACCCAACCAGTGGGGTCCGATCCATCAAATTTGTTCACATCCACCTGCGGAAGGCGTAGGTCACATTGAAAGTGATGGGGATGAAAGGTATGGGAATGGGAGGAATGTTCGCCTTTGGTCTTTGGAGGTGCTTTAGAGAAAGGGTCATCTGTAGGGATCTTTAGTTTGGTGTAGAGTGAAGCAAAGACAGATTCAAGCTGGGTGGTTAGTTCTTGTTTGACTTCCTCCATTGAGGACTGCATGGTTGTATTTATGGTTGTATTGATGGATGAATCGATGGAGGCAAAAGTAGCACAGAGTTGTTTCACTTCTTTTTGGGTCTCGAGGAAACCAGATTGCAAGGTGTTGAAGCAAGTTTCTATATCTTGGCTACAGGTATAGGCCATGAGGATGGGTGAACTGAAAAGGGGTGGGTGGGGTCAAAAATTTTGCCGAAAAATGATATGGATGAATGTGGTAAGGGAGAAGAGATGAATCCAATGGAATAGGTCTCAAATAATGGTGAAAAAATTTCCATACCTTTATTTTTTTTATTTTTTTTACACCTACGGAGTTATACTCCTATCTGAAGAATACTACAGTGATGAAATCCCCAAATGCTTAACCAAAAAGAAATGTGTATTTACTTGGAAACCCAAACATAGTTGCGCGGCAATAGATCTAGTTTGTTTTAATTTGTTTACGTTTCTGTCCCCCAAGGGTTAGGTATTCAAGGGTTCTACAGACAAGGGTTTTCCCTGTGCTATATCTCTCTAATATACGTGCAGGGTCCAACAATAGTACTCAGCCCAATATCTCAGGGCACTAACTAAGGAGGATAGATCGTACCCTTAGCCGTACTACCCGACTACCCAGGTACTAGAGAGCATATTCCTGAGTCCTATTCTCTGTGAAACTATAGCAGTCTGACAGCCAATAAGTTTATCTAAAGAGGGCTTCAGGAAATCTAGGCTGATCCATACACAGGTTTTGTCTTATGCGCTACCATTGGAAGGGGTACCAACAGGGGTTACAAGGGTGGCCAACAGATGTGCACTTAAGAACCACTTGTATTTCCTGCATGTATGAATCCCTCAATCATGGGTTTATGCGTGTAATGATAGATATCTATGGATTAAAGACGTCGGAATACGTCTCTACCCTGAAAAAAAATTCCCACAATCTATGCCAGGGAAAGTGCTCTTATACCACTTGCAAAATACCAGATATAATAAATATGCAGAACATAAATAAAATGCTAGAAATGGTAGAATAACAGTAATATAACCAGCATAATCTCCACAATAACACAGAAATGATATAAGAACAACAACAGAAATATCACTTTGATTCATAAAGCAATGTTCATGGGCCTCTTCGAGGGGGCAACCTCCAATCGAGCAACGCTCTGTTACAATAATCTCCAAGCTAGGGTTTTCATACCCTTGACCCTTATTTATACTAAATATGTATGTCAAGAGAAGCATCTAGAGGAAGATCCTTGAAGTGGAAGCTTCTATTAGGTTTTCTTACATCCGCCTTATTCTATTTTATTGAAAGGCCTTATTAATATTGACCTTTATTACATCCAAATATATTGATCTACCTATGTGTGGGTTAGGACCCTAACAACTGCGCAAATCTTTTGGCCTATGCGAAGAGGGATTTGGATGGCTCTGTGTTGTAACCTGATTAATTGAAGCTAATAAAGAAGAATACTTTGTGGACGTAGCCCCAGGGTGGGGGTGAACCACGATAAATATGTGTGTTGTTCTCTGTGCCTTGACCTGATGTGTTTGTGTCTTCCTTTGTTAAGTGCTTTGATGTATTTAGATAGATCTATTTATGTTTTTTGTTTCTGAGATATGAATGAATGTTAGATCTGGTATGTAAGATGCTTAGTTCTTGATCTTCCGAATCTAATATATCTTGTTGAATTATCTTATATCTAAGTACATACTGTGATTCTTTGTGCTATCTATGAAGTATCATGAGGGTTGAATATTGATGAATAATCTATGCTAGGTGATTGCTAAGTGTTATAATCATAGATATGTGTCTCAACTAAGGTTGCAGACACCTAAGTCTTGCAACCACCCCTGCCTCTACCTCGGGTGAGACTTCATTTGCTTCACAGGCGTTGCCGAAAGGGACGGTAGTTAGGGTTTTGTTGGTGCATTGTTGTAGCGTTGAACCCTAGGTCTTCTCCTATTCCAACAAAGGGTTCTGTTTCTGGGACCTGAAACTGTGATTGCTGGGAACTGAGCAGAAGAATCTTTGTGCAAAGATTCATCCTGAAATTGTGAAATCTCTGTGCGTGGATCTATTCCCTAGTGTGCAATGATCCACTTGATTTGAAAAGATTTGTGTTGAAGAAGGAAGGACAGATCTGAAGGAAGGAAGTCAAATCTTCAAGAAAAGAGGTTGATACTGAAGAAAATAAGTAAGATCTGTAAGCTTTGTGCTCTGATAAAGGTAAGAATAGTTAAAAGTTCTTAGATCTGGAAGCTTTGTGCCCTGTAGAAGTAAAAGAAGTGAAAATTTTTGTTTCTAAAGTATGGATTTAGGTATGCTTGATAGATTTTGTCCTAGCTTGAAAAATAGGGCATTATTAGATGAAAGAACGTTTTATATGAATAGATCTAATAAGAATAATGAAAGATATTTTATACCTATGCATAGAAATAATTTTTGGACTAACCAATGGATGCAGGATCATAGAAATATTTTTTTGCAAGCTAGCCATTATGACCCTAGCAAGCAGTGCAAGAAAATTTGGGTATCATTGAAGAGAAAGAGAGGATTAACTCTTTGTTACAGTTGCAGAAGACCAAGACATCTTGCTAAGAAATTCCCTGGGGAAACCCTAGTTGCCTATGTTGTAAGGCTATGGACCATGAAGTATTGTATTGCCCTAGAATGATTGCTAGACTTGAAAAGTTGAATATGGAGCAAGAAAACTCTGAAGGATATCAAGAGACTAATATTATAGAAGAACCCCAAAAAGAATCAGAGATTATGTTACTGAAAATGAAAGAAACCTTGGATGAACATAAAGATGTCAGTTTGTCATAGATATTCAAAGAAAAGAATAAAATCGAAGTAAGAATAGGAGACTTTGCCATTGATTGTGCTCTAGATGCAGGAACACGGATGAACATTATGATAGAAAGTACTTGGGAAACCCTAGGAAGGCCTTCTATGGTTCCTTCACTAGGAAAAATAGGGTTGTTTAAAGAAAAAATGGTAACCCTATGTGGCAGGATTACCTAGATAGATATGAGTACCCATGGAGCTTTGACAGAGGAAGAATCCGAAGTTGTTAAATTTATTAAGGACTATGCCCCATTTCCAGCTTTGTTAGGAAAGATCTGGATTGAAAAAGACTAGATCCGGAAAAAAGAAGAAAAGGAAGCCCTAGAACAGAAGAAGCAAGAACTCATGGAATTTATGGCTAGAAGGATCACCTTCTTGATGGAAGAAAAAGAGAACAAATCTAAGCTATTGGACACTAGGAACTTGGATTTTGAAGCTATAAGAGCATTAGAGGAACCACAAAAGACCAAAATACCTAGTCCATATGATGAAGGAGTATTACCCTTGTATCTGAAGAAAGAATCTTAGCATCGCGAAGTGACTATGTCGAGAGAATATAAGAATCAGAAAGGAAAAAGGATGACCGAGACGAAGCTCACTGGGAAGAAGTCTAGGAAGCTAAGTAAGAAGAGAGCCAAGATCAAAAAGTTACAGAATATTCCAGTGGAAACTTCACAGAAGGAAAAATCACAGGAATTGAGCTTCACCGGGATATCAGAACAACAACATATGGCACTTCGTCGTGGCGAATCAATATAACCATTGGACCGATATACCTGTTTGACTTCCGCCTTGAACGAACAGAAAATCATTAAAGGATCACCACCAGACCATTGGACCACGCCATAATAGATGGATCAATGTTCATGGAAGATTCATACCCATTGCAAGGAGACTGTTGACGAATTTCCTATTTATCTCGTCGCGTCGTGCCCGAAGAACACTTTTGCCAACTAAAAATTCGAAGCCCGCAGAACTAGTGGTTGTCTACAATGATCATTGCAAGCAGATTGTTCATCCTAGTGTAGTATTTTGAGATCATCATGACCCCGATTATCTTTCCTGAGTGTGTATGTTCGACGAGCTCACAACACTTGAGGAATCTGTCACATAGGTCCTTTTAGATTTAATGACTAAGAGAGTCATGTCGGAAAGAAGAATGTCCACCATAGTCCAAGCATGATCAATGGGAGGAGTGCAAGCCTCCTCGTCAATTGCTTGAGCAGGAACATCTTAAGTTGGCGCAGAGAGAAGAACTAAGCATAAGGATGACATGGCCAGTGCAAAGTTAGTACCATCCATCCTACAGGATTACATACCCCCTCTGAGCAGTGAGATTAACATGGACAGTGTCCCTAGAGACTTTGAATACACCCTAGTCACTGCATATCTACCGAAAGGAGTACACACCTACTGCGCAGATCAAGACAAGTTTATAGCATTGAAGTTTTGTGACTTCAACCTGGGGGACCGTAAATCTTATAGTATGCTCGCCCCGTATAAGTACTTGACGAGAAATAAGGGAAAGAATTTGAAGCTCATCCCTCAACAATGGACGATGAACCTTGCGTAATCTACTTTTCTCAACGTTATGAAAATACCGCACTTCGACAGACACCAGGAGGTGAATGCTTGTGTAAAATTGTTGCTAGCAAGTTACCATGGAGGATACCTGTGGTTATACCATCACATAACTGTTGATCCAGCGCTGATCAATAGGATCATCGGGTTTAGCATGCAAGGCCCTGATCCCCATGAGTACTATCCTGGAAAGACTGCAGATCACACTCTTGCGTTGAAGATCAAAGAAGCCTATGGTGATGTTGAGAAAGGTACGAGAGGCTACAAGGTAGCTTCTATTGAAAGTGGTGCAGTGCACCTCACATGCCAACTAATCGCATGGTACACAAGAATCGACCAACACAAGTATCTGGCTTTGTAGTTGACCTCACTGGAAAGTGTGCAGAGGGACTACAGATGAACTGGGTGAAGTACTTGGTGAATCAACTGGAGATTGACTACAGAGAATCCCAGGATCAGGGGCATGAATTCCATTTTAGCTGGCTCCTGATACTGATTGCTTTTGTTGCATAGGAGCTACTAGAAGGTGCAGCCTTCCCGGACCTAGACCCCTTTGAGACACTAGCTGCGAAGTTCAGTACATTATGGTACTCGAACGACATGAGAAAGTAATGGAAATTAAATTTTGTTTTCCATGCGTACCATAAGGAGTGAACCTCGCATAACCCCAAACACTTTACAGAGATTCTAACCTCTGATAAAGTTCAACGTGGACCACCACTTTATATACCTAACCCCACATGCTGATGAGCACCAGGAATAGCTTCAATCCTATTATAATCTGACAGAAGAAGACCTGGAAGAGATCACCAAGGAATGGTTGGTGGACCTCCTTGTTTCAGTAGACCCCGCAGAAATGTCCAACATCGACAACCCTATAACTATGCAGGATACACCTGGGCCCAGTATGACAAAGAAAGAAAAAATGATGAAGAAGACTGAAGAAGTCCAGGATGTTGATAGCCTATTTGTAAGGACAGCTTCCATTACACCAAATGAAGAAGGTGATGATGAATAAGGTATAGAAACTTGGAAAGTCAAAGTACCACCAACTAGGGACGAAGAAGACTCATCAAAGAAAAGGAAGGTCTCACCTCTGAAATCTTCCTCCAGAAAGAAACCAAGAACCCCTGTAACCAAGATGTGAACTGCCCTCATGTTGAATGACTTTGATTTCATTGTTATAGCGGTCAATGATGCTTCAAAGGAAATCATAGAGAAGTAGGAGGTGAAGCAGGAACAAATGTATAGCCAATTTGAGATCATGCTCCAAGGACTACAACAAGCACTCCAGTCTAGCTGAGCAATCTCTACTACACCTCTGCCAGAAGGAACAACAGAAGTGGGAGATGAATCAGTTTAGATCTACAAGATTGCTGATGCAGTCGAAGTATGCCTTCGACATGCTCAAGAAGAAAAAGTGCAGGCCACCCAGGCCCTAAAGAAAGCATAGGAGGAAATTATTGAACAACGCCAAGCTACGCAACAAGAGAAGAATGCTCTCCAAGCAAAATTTGAAGAAGACAAAGCAAAGATCCAAAAAGAGAAAGAGCAGTTGCTTGCAAAGCAGGTAGGAATTGAAGAAGCAATCAACATAGCATTTTACTCTGTGACCAGCTTAGAGTAGAAGGCCAAAGATCCCATAGAGCGCCAAGTGATGAATTCGGCTGAAGTTATTCAACAACTTCAACAAAGGGTCATGGAATTAGAGCTCCAGACCATACCACAGACTCCGCAAGAAGTGCGCAACCAACGAGAATTGAATGCTCAAAGTGAAGTTGAGAGGATTAAAACACTTCTGCAGAATGTAAACAACTAAGTAGCAGAAACATGCATATATATGAACAACTATCTGAAGACCCAGAGTTGAAGAAACTGAAGTCCCAACTCGAGGAAGAAAAGCAACACACAGATACAGTATAGGCGCAACTCAAGCTCCTGTCACCCATCAAGAGGATGATGAGATCCTAGGAACAACGCACTGCCCAAGAACTCGTTCTTACCACATAGAACAGAGTGATGGAAGTCACCTAGAAACTCCAGTCGAGCTAGGAGGCAGCCTACCTACTATTTGAATAAATTGAAGGCCAAGGAACAGTACTAGAACAAGTAGTTGTCACAGTCGAGTAGCAACTAGAAGGGCCTATCAGCGAAGCGGTTGTTTAGGAATTCGCTGAGAAAGAAGCAGTAGCACAAAGACAAGTTGAAGCAGCTCGAGCCAAGCTTGAGACCTTTGAGGCAAATTTTCCCAGAACTGAGTGACTCGAGATGAGTCACAGGTGAGTGTTGGGGGTCTGTTGGCCCTGACCAAGTTTTGAGGAACACTTGGTCATTTTTTGCCATTTTTGGGACTTCGACAACTTGTCAAAGATGGAGCGCAATGCGAAGTAGAAATCATGGAATCTAGACCCCTTTTTGGGTCCTTTTTGGGTTTTTTGGGATAATGTAATGGGATTGGGATGTCGGCCCATGGGTTTACCCATGTTTAGGCCTATTTTGTATGTATATATAGATTCCTAGGCCATATAGAGAAGTAGTGGATGATATATCTATGTGATGTAGGCTAAGTGCCAAGGGTTGAATCTGTGTGATCAAGGCTTTATGCATTTTGTGTAAGACTTGCAGAGTTGAGTGAAAGTCCCTATGAGAGACTGTAGAAGGCTTTGTGCTGTAGTGGAAGGAAGAAGGATCTAGCGAGCTGCGTAGATATTCTATCCTATGCGAAGAGGGATTTGGATGGCTCTGTGTTGTAACCTGATTAAATGAAGCTAATAAAGAAGAAAACTTTGTGGACGTAGCCCCAGGGTGGGGGTGAACCACGGTAAATATGTGTGTTGTGATCTGTGCCTCGACCTGATGTGTTTGTCTCTTCCTTTTCTAAGTGCTTTGATGTATTTAGATAGATCTATTTATGCTTTGTGCTTCTGAGATATGAATGAATGTTAGATATGGTATGTAAGATTCTTAGTGCTTGATCTGTCAAATCTAATCTATCTTGTTGTGGCTAAGTGCTGAATTATCTTAGATCTAAGTACATACTGTGATGCTCTGTGCTATCTGTGAAGTATCATGAGGGTTGAATATTGATGAATAATCTATGCTAGGTGATTGCTAAGTGTTATAATCACAAATCTGTGTTCCAGCTAAGGTTGCAGACACCTGAGTCTTGCAACCACTCCTGCCTCTACCTCCGGTGAGACTTCATCTGCTTCGCAGGTGTTGCCGAAAGGGCCGGTAGTTGGGGTTTTGTTGGTGCGTTGTTGTAGTGTTGAACCCCAGGTCTTCCCCTCTGCCAACACTTAGTAAATATATATTTCAAAAATTAAACAAACCAAATATATTGAAAAATTGGGAAATAACTAGGAAAATGTGGGTAAACAATTTACTTGCATGTTTTTCTTTTAAACCAAAGGATAAATCAACTTCCCTTGACATAATATCAAGAAATTGATCTCGATGATGATGAATTGTTTTAATCATGTTACTCACCCCTTCCCATGATAACCTACCAAAGTATTCTTCAATATATTCTATCCAATGCTCCATCCAATCAAAGTTGTTTGCAATGTATAAATGTAAAGCATCCCACTCTCGAGCAACTATATGATAAAATAACAATTTAATATCATTAATTAGCTATTGTTAATAAAGGAATAGTTTAATATAGTTCAGTATGCAGGAATAAAAATATAAAAAATCAGTATGATAGAACAAAATTGGAAAAATAAAGGTGTAATATATTGTTCTTGGACATTATTCCTTTTTCCCTGCTTCACCTTGGTGGTTGACATTGTTCCCTAGTAAGTGTTTTTCCTTAGGAATGGGTTTGTTACTAGGAACTCCCTTGATGCACCATTGTACCATTCCCCACCATATTTAACATTTTCCATCATTATCCCCCTCCATTTCCTTATCTCTTGGGATTTTAGGGTGTATTGACTCAAGAAGGGGTTGTCCCTCATTCTATGGGAAGAAGGGACTAAAGGCATAGAGGGGTTGGTGTTGGGTAAAAGATAAAATCCATATATAAAACTTCCAAATGCTTTTCCTAGGGATATCCCAAGAAAGAAATAAAACACTTATCTTTGAATAAAGGGGACCCACAATATAATAATAAAATTCTTAAAAGGGTAGTTGAAGATAGGAGGTCTCATCATGAGTTGACCTATCATGTCCATGGATATCTAGTGGTATGACATTGCCATTATGTGGTCACCAAACCACGACAGTGACTCTCAGTTGCATGGCTGAGAGAAAGGGGGTCTTATCATGAGCCAACCTTCTCATTACCATTAGGTATTTGTGGGTGGCATTGCCACCACTTGGTCACCATGCTAGGGAAGTGACCTTCAATCTCTCCTTATGCTATTTTGAAAGAAAATATAAATAAAGAAAGATAAAAGGCAAATGATGGGCTTGGAAAAGTGCATTGCATATGAAGGTACCATACACCCTCTACAAAGGCACCCATGAATAAGACACTATGACCCATAGTATGTCATGAGACCTATGGCCATTGAGTCTTGACCCCATCCACCTCACACACTTTACATGGCTTAGAGAGGGACCTCTTGGAGTCTCTCCTTGACCTAGGGAAATATCTACCCGATATGGCACCTCCTCAACCCTCCAATACTTAAGCTTGACAAGTCACATAGTGTCTTTGAGATGTTAATTGTTTGATATGGTTATATTTGATGCACATGCTTAGATGGATTATTTATTGATTGGATACACTTATCATGATGTTATGACTTTATATCCTTGGATGGTGTGTTCATTTGTCTTTGTAGGACCTAGCTGGTGGACAATATTGGGAAAAAAAGCTTAGCTTAGGCTTCCATGGGGATACAATCCCATAGGTTGGATGCCAGGGGCCTCCACGCTAGATGAAATAAAGATGAATTGGACGACCTTGATGATGACTTGTAAGACCTAGCCCACCCAATTCTTTCCAAATTATTTTTCCCAGGAGGGGAAAAACATCCCACTTTTGACCTTGACGTCCTGAACTTGGGGATTAGGGCATGGTGGTGAGGTGCCACTCATTTACACTTGGAAGTTTTGAGGAGAAGAGGGTATTCACCATGATGAGACCACTTAGATTCTTGACACATGGTATTTGCAGGCCCATCCACACTTCTCCAACATCAATGACTTAAGATGAAATTTCAAGGGGTGACATCATCCTAGATTAGGGTTTAATTTGTGCAAAAGATGAAATTTTAAGTGAAATTTTTAATATTACATTGTTAAGGGGGAAATATTAGGGTTGTTGACCCCTAATATTGTGTTTTACTCCTTATTTTTTGGACAAGCTATGTTAGCCAAACTTTGTATAAATAGAGATCATAAGATCTCATTTTAAATAATAACTCTCTCTCTCTTGTGAGAGACTTGGTCTAAAATTTTTGGACCCCTTGGATATTTTATCTCTTGTGCACTTGTCTTATGGTTATTTTATGAATTGTTGTTGGCCCTTGACCAAGTTTTGAGGATCCTTGGTTGGGTTTGACCTAGTTTTGGGACTTCGATAGGTTGTCGAAGGTGGAGTGCAAGTCGAAGAAGAGATCATGGGATCTCGGACCCTTTCTAGGGCCTTTTGGGTTTTGGGCTTATGTAACGGGTATGGGGATATAGGCCCATGGGTTTACCCATGTTTAGGCTACTTTTGTAATGTATAAATAGAAAGCTAGGTGATGTAAGTAAGTGTGTGTGTGTGTGATACCAAGTGCTAAGTGCAAGTAATAGTGTACATGATTTGTGCATGTTGTGTGAGACTTGGAAGGCTAAGTGATAGTGATTGTAAGAGGTTGAATAGAAGATTTGTGATGTAACCTAGCTTGGGAAAGGAGGATTTGGTGGCGTGCATGTAGATATCTTGTCCTATGCGGAGTAGGATCTTGTGGCTCTATGCATGTAGCTGATTGAACGAAGATAATAAAAGAGAAGAAGAGTTGGTGGAGGTAGCCCCAGACTGGGGGTGAACCATGTATATCCTGTGTTGCTATGATTTGTGTGATGTATTGATGTGTTTACTTGCTTAACTACTTTGATATAGATGAATGATAGATAGATCTGTTAATACTTTATGCTTAATAATATGGATGAATGTTATATCTAACCTATGTGAATGTGCTTAGTTCTTGAATATGCTAGATCTGGGTGAAAAATGTGATGCTATGTACTTAGGGTTTTATCTGCGAAGTAGATACTGGTTAAATACTGATGAATTGTAACTGTTAAGTGATTTGTTAAGGTGTTGTAATCATAGATCGGTGTCCCAGCTGAGGTTGCAGACATCTGAGTCCTGCAACCACCCCTGCCTCTACCTTAGGCGAGACTTCATCTGCTTCGCAGGTGTTTCAGAAAGGGCCGATAGTTAAGGTTTTGTTGGTGTGCTATTGTAGCATTGAACCCTGGGTCTACCCCTGGGTCTTCCCCTGTGCCAACAAATGGTTTTATTGTCGGGACATGAAACTGTGATTGCTGGGAACTGAAGAAAAGAAAGCTCTGTGCGTAGATCTGTTGTTTTAGTGCACAATAGTCTACTTAACTTGTGAAGCTCTGTGCTAAGAAGAAAAGTCATATCTGAAGAAAAGAGGTAAGATCTGAAGGCTTTGTTCTTTGTTAAAGGTAATAACAATGAAAAGTTTTGATTGAAACAACGAAAGATAAGTGGAAATTTTTGTTTCAAAAGTATGGATCTAGGTATGTTTGATAAATTTTCTCCTAGCTTGAAAAGTAGGGCACAACTAGATGAAAGAAGGTTTTATATGATTAGATCTGACAAAAACAATGAAAGATATGTTATTCCTATGCATAGAAAGAATGTTTGGACTAACAAATGGATGCAGGAACCTAGAAATAATTTTTTGCAGGTTAGATACTATGATCCTAGTGTGCAGTATAGGAAAGTTTGGGGATCATTTCAAAGAAAAAGAAGATTAACTCTTTGTTATAATTGCAGAAGACCGAGACATCTTGCCAAGGAATGCCCTGGTAGAAGACCTAGTTGTCTTTGTTGTCAAGCTATGGATCATGAAGTTTTGGATTGCCCTAGAATGATTGTTAAGGTTGAAATAATGAATATGAGACAAGAAAACCCTGAGGAAGATCAAGAAAATAAGACCACGATAGAACCCCAGAAAGAATCAGAGACTGTATTACTGCAAATGAAAGAAAACTTGAATGATCACCAAAATATCAACTTATCAGAGATATTCAAAGAAAAAGAGTGCATAGAAACAAGAATAGCGAGACAAAGATCACCGAGAAGAAGTCTAGAAAACTCAGTAAGAAGAGAGCAATGATAGAAAAGTTACAGAAGGTCCCAGAGGGGACTTCGGAGATGGAAGGTTCACAAAACTAGAACTTCGTTGGGATATCAAAACAACACAACATGGCACTTTTCCATGGCTGAGTGATATAGCCGTTGAAATCCTTATAAGCGTTATCTTGATGCCCTGAATGGTTAGAACAACAATTATGACCAGAAAGATCGCCATTAGACCATTGGGACCATGCCATAATGGAAAAAACTACATTGATGAAGGCCTCTTTTCTGTTGGAGAAGATCTATTACATCGTTGTCTACTTATTCGGTCGATTGTTGCACCGAGAATACTATTGTGCATTGTATCTGATCCAACAAGAGAACTCATTCCTACAACATTGTGTTTATTGAGATTGACACATGTTCCATTTCTTTGAGCATTCATTCATCCACTTGAGTTATCCAATATAAGCATGTATGTCAGATGACCTCAGTGCCGCAGAAAAAATCGTCGAAGAAGTTCTAATTGATCTTATGGAAGAAAGAGTGATGTCCACAGGAGTTCAAGCTTCATCGATGCGAGGAGCGCAAGCCTCCCCGTCAACTGCTCGTGGATCCGGACCATCCCGCGTTGCAGATGAGAAAAGAACCAAGCACAAAGATGACTTAGCGAATGTAAAGTTAATCCCATCTATTCTGCCTGATTACATACCACCTCTAGCTGGCGTGGTGAATCATGACAGTGTCCTGGGGGACTTCGACTACAGAATCATCACGATGTACCTCCCGAAGGGGATACGTGTAGTTAGACCACAGTTGGAGAGGATTCCAACCATAAAGATCAGTGATTATAATCTAGGGGACCGCAAGACCTATGACATGCTCGCGCCTCACAAGTACTTGAATAAGACAAAGGGAAAGACATTGAATATCATTCCCCAGCCATGGACCATGAACATCACGCAGTCTACTATCCATAATGTCATGAAAATTCCACACTTTGGAAGGCACCAAGAGGTTAACGCATGTGTTAAACTCCTATTTTCCTTCTTCCACAATGGTTATTTATGGCTATATGGGTGTATTACCGTTGATCCGGTGTTGATCCATAGGATCACCAGATTGAGCATGTGTAACACACCCGCTGTGGTGTAATAATTTTTTCGCCTTTTCTCGAGGGATAGAATCCCCGAAAACCTAGGGAGCTTAGCATAGGCTGTAGACACCACCTCTGCCTCGACAGAGTCTCTACGCGACCTCCTGGTCTTAAGGATCGTTCGGTTTCTTTTATGAGCCGAAGTGACCCCTTTTGATTCCCAGCTGGAATCTTCTTCCAATCGATCCATAGGTCATTTTAGAAACTCCCCTGTGCGAACATCACTAGGTGCGAGCTCCACCCTCTCTGAGAAACCACAGTGCTATGACCAAGGCCTATTCCTGAAGGCGCTTGTCGCAACTCACAATCTCGTGAGTTCGCGAGTCAAAACTCTTGACTCTTCCTTCCCAAATTCACGATATCCAAAATCACGTAATGGGTATATCTCCCTTCTGTCAGCACCCTCTGTGCATGACCAATGGCTAGGCTAAGCACTAGCTCCCGTCGCAACTTCATGACTTTGCAAGTCGAAAGGTTGAGCACTCATGCTCTTATCCCATGAATCCCCGAGATGCAAGAAGTCAACGGAGTGTTAACTCCTTTCTCCAGGTGACGCATGTCCGCCTGTCAATCATACGAGCCCCACTTTGTGGTTCTACCACATGTTTCTTCATGCCCGACTTTCGGCACTTCATGACTTCTAATGTCGAGAAGAGGTCCTCTCAACCTCTAAACCTCTGAATGTGTGATACACGTGATGAGGATCTGATCCAACGGTCCTCTCGTGACCTGGATCCAACGGTGATCCTTGCTCCTCGCGATTTCGCCACTCGTGACTTGGAGCACCCAACTCCTGGACTCTCACCTTGTGAACCCCCAAGTTCACGAGATCCCTCGATCTCTGCCACCTATCCTCCTCAGACAGATGGTTCTGATCTTCTCGTGACTTCGCCACTCGCAAAGTCAAGAGACTTCCTCCTCTGGCTCCCGATGTCTGAATCCTCAATAGAGAGGATCTCGCGACATGTGTCCTCCTTCCAACGGATGGCTTAGATTCTTCCGCAACTTCGCAACTCGCAAAGTCTATACGCTCACCTCTATGAGTCCCGATGCCCGAGTCTCTGAGACAGATGATCTCGTGACACATGTCCTTTAGCAGACGGACAGCTCTAATCCTTTCGCAAATTCAGAACTTCTGATGTCGAGTGTCCAGACCCTCATCCTCAAGACCCCTGAACTCCTGAATGTCGAGATCCCGATACCAACTCCTTCGGGACTTTTCACTTCTGCTGCTCACAAAGTTTTAACCCCCGTGCATCTCTTTTCAGATCTAACGGTTGACAGGTGTTTGGACTAAGGTCTAACGGCTCAGACTTGTCCCGCTCTGTGCACTCTCCCGCTGCTCCCTGGATGTGGAAAAACCAATGGTCCAGATACTCCCAGGGATCTTGGGGATCTACAGTCCCGATTTTATTTGCTACTCACAAAGACAAAGGAAAAAGGGTTAAGGCATTTAACGACCTATTTTATTCCTCCAATCTAACGGTCGTGAATGACCACAGATCTTCCGGCTGGATCTCATCCTTCAATTGATACTTATCCCTACGCTGCCATTTCAGGATTTCAAGAGGATCATTCTTCCTCGCACAAGGTTACTAAGACTTGCGCCTACAAATCCTTTTCCAGGTTCTTGGTGAGCTTTCCAAAAAGGGTGTCTCTATGGGGAGATCTATCCAAGGTATTACTTGATATGGATAAGGGTATAGATTTCCCGAGAATATACTGGAAGTTTGAATTAATTCAATATGCATATATATATATATATATATATATATATATACAAATCTATCTATAAACATAAGCCATACGTGGTCTTTTCAATAAAAGCATGCAACCACCATTTCTGATCAAAACACCACACAGACAGTCTTATGCTCAAACCATTCATAAACTACACAGACTATGAGCATACCAGTCAGCATATAAGTTTCCAGATGCAAGATGATCATAAATGCCAGGATATACATTTCAAGATGCAATATGTAAAACACTTATCAGAAATAAAACTAGATGTGATTGCAACTGCTAGGAGGGGTGCTCGTTTCCACCCAACTGTAGGCTCAACGACTCCCAACGGATTTACCACTAGCCACCCCCGAGCTAAGACCACGATGTTGTGAGACTATGTCTCTGTTTTCCAGTGACTGAGAACAAAGTTTACTCTCCTTATTCTCTACTATCACTCACTCTATATTTTTCCATAGTTCCCCTCTTCCCTCGCTTCTTCTCCCCTCATCCCACACTCTTCCTGCCTTTTCTCCTTTCGACGAGGTTGTATGTGGCACGATCTTCCTCGTGGTGGTCAGGTCTGAGGACTCTATGGATGGGCGATTCACCCCCATCCCTCATTACTCATGAGGATTCCTTTACCTACCAACGCTAGCGAGTCATTTAATTCGGGGCCAGTGAGCCGCTCTTGGTTCTCTGAGCCAGTGAAATACAAATACGGTATTGGTTTTGGTGGAAGTTAACGCCACCTTTCTAGGTTCCTTACACCACCTTTATTTATCCATCATGGTCTATTTTTCATCACATCCCCTCTCAGCCATCCTGCAATACATATTTGTAATATTATTCACATTCATCGACCTTTTTCACAAGGTCCATTCACATCACACATTCAAATTTCTGAATTTGCCACAATATTTGGCCATTATAGTTATTTTTACAGACTGGGGGAAACAGGGTGTTACAATTCCCTCCCCCTTAAAGGAACATCATCCTCGATGTTCTATCTATCAACTTGACATGCATGTACAAATGTAAACAAAATCGGATATGCCCATTTCATGGCATCCTCCATTTCCCATGTAGCCTCATCTGGGCCAAAATGTTTCCACTGCACCTTGACCTGTGCAATGGTTCGGTTCCAGAGTGGGGTTTCCTTTCTGTCTAGTATGCATTGAGATTCTGGTAGAAATTCTCCCTCTGGTTCCACCTGGATCACAAAACAATCAATTATATGGTTAGCATCATATACATATTTCTTCAATAATGAGACATGGAAAACATTATGTGTTTTCACTGTGGGAGGAAGTCCTAGCCTATAGGCTAGAGGTCCCACTCTATATAGAACCTCAAAGGGTCCACAATACCAAGGTGCCAACTTGGCATAAGTTCCCATTTTCAGAGAACTCTTCCTGGGTCTAACTCTGAGATATACATGGTCTCCCATTTTGAACTCCCTTGGAGTTCTCTTTTGGTTGGCATAACTTTTCTGTCAGTTCTGAGCGACCTTCAGGTTTTGTTTTATCTGAGTCACTTGCTGTTCCATTTCTTTCAACATGTCGGGTCCAAAAGAAATCCTGTTTACGGGATTAATCCAACTGACAGGAGTGTTGCACGGTCTACCATAGAGGACTTCAAAGGGACTCATATTTAAGGATTCTTGGTAGCCGTTGTTGTAGGTGAATTCTACCAGTGGCAGGTAGTCTTCCCACTTCTTGGGTTGGTGCATTACATGCATTCTTAGCATGTCTTCAAGTATTTGGTTTACTCTTTCTGTTTGTCCGTCGGTTTGAGGGTTATAGGTGGTGCTAAACAATGATTTGGTTTCTAAGCCAGCCATCAGTGATTTCCAAAAGTTAGAAGTAAATTCCGTGTCTCTGTGAGACACAATCTCTTTCGGCATACCATGCAGTCTGAATATCTCTTGCATGAATACCTGGGCGATATCGATTGCTTTGCAAGTGGATTTGACAGGGATGAAATGAGCAGACTTGCTCAATTTATCCACCATTACCATGATGGATTCATTCTGTTTGGTCGAGGTCGGTAATCCGGTGATGAAATCCATGGAGATGGTTTCCCATTTCCATTATGGGATTGGTAGAGGTTGTAATGATCCCGCTGGGTGTCGGTGTTCTGCTTTTACTTGTTGGCATTCTATACATTTGGCTAGGTACTCGGCTATGTATTTCTTCAATCCAGGCCAATAGAATTGTCTCCTAGTGGTCGTGATCATTTTCTGGTATCCTGGATGACTAGAATAGGTCTTTTATGTAGTTCATCCAGTATGGACCTCTTCAAGTCGTCACAATCTAGAATGTACAATCTGCTTCAGTAAGTGAGCATACCTTCCTCCATCATCTGGTAGTCTCCATACTTTATCCCTGTGGGTTCTTTCTATAGGTACGAGGTCACAGTCTGGAAGAATGTGTCTGTCTCTTGTGCATTCCTGATTCTTTCTTCGACATCTATCTCATAGGTGCTCACTACGGCCAGGTGAATTGTTTTCATGCTTCTGCTAAGGGCATCTGCCACCCTATTTTCTTTTCCTTTAATATGTTTGATTTCAAAATCAAACTCGCTAAGGAGGGCCATCCACCTAGCTTGTCTATCATTGATATTTGGTTGATCAAACAGATATCGCAATCCACAATGATCTGTCATGAGTACAAATTTTCTTCCCAGGAGGTAATGCCTCCACATTTTCAAGGCATGCACTATGGAAGCCAGCTCTAGATCATGGGTCACATAGTTAAATTTGTGCTCATTCAATTTTCAGGATTCATAACAGATCACACTTCCTCCCTGCATAAGGACTCCTCCGAGCCCTTCCTTACAGGCATCTGTGCACACGAGGAAGTGACTTCAGGATTGGCAATATTCAACATGGGTGCATGGGTCAGTAGATGTTTCAAGGTTTGAAATCTTTCTTCACATTTCTGTGTCCATAGAAATTTTGTCCCCTTCTTCTGGAGGGCAGTGATTGGACAACCAATCTTGGAGAATCCTTTTATAAATATTCTATAGTATCCTGCTAATCCCATAAAGGATCTGATGTTCGGAACATCCTTTTTGACAATACTTTCTCATTTGCAGAGCTGATATTTGTCTCATCGAGACAGGTTTTCGAATCCCTTGAAGGGTTATCCTCTTCCCTTCCTTACTTACACATTCTAAGGTCTTATGGTAACAGTCCAATATGGCTTTATGGGCATCTATCCAATCCATCCCAATCAACATATTATACGATCCCAGGGGTAATATGTTAAGGGTTTCTTGGGTGGGGGATTTACCCAACATCAATTGGCAGGCTGGTATAACCTTTGCTACCCTTCTTCTGGTGCCAGTGGCTAATTGTACCAACCATGGCTTGGTATGTTTTTGTGGCTGTAGTTTACACTTATCAACAACTTTAGGGGCTATATAACTCAAATTTGAACCAAGGTCAATCAAAACAGACACTAGATGGTTGGAAATCATACCTTATATTTCCACCACTGAAGCTTGGTGGTCATCTTGGTTATTATCCAAGGCTACGTAAATTTGTGGCTCACTCCTGGCCACGTCATTGATGGTAGTAGCTTCTTGGATGCTATAAATCCTCGGACTATTCTATTGTCGGTGTGGACAGTCTCTCAATAGATGTTCTTCCCCGCAACCCCAACATTTCAAAGGTTCTCTCTTTGGGTTATCAGTCTTCACTGATATGGGTCCAGAAGTTTTATTTCCGCTCAAGGAGGGAAAATTTTGATGGTGCATACTCTGGGCTGGGAAGATCATTCTTGGGTTCTTCTTATAGTTCTTAAATACTAGGGATTTAATTCCCCTTTTCTGAAATCTTGAACTATTCTTCTGTTTCCATCCCTCACGAGATTCTACTCGATGCCCAAATTATTCATGACAATAGGTCTCCTTTTGAATAGTGCCTTCTAGAGCCTTTGGCTCATCAAATTCAATTATGTTTCGATAGTCCTTAGGTAGTCCATTGATGAAGCATTGCACCTTTGCCTTTTCCTCCTTGATATAGGGTACATATCTCAAAAAATCGAGGAATTTGTTGACATATTCTTCTATAGTGAGTTGTCCCAGTTTGAGTTCATAAAACTCTTTAGTCTTTTCGTCGAAATATTTTTCCGACAAATACTTCTTCCGGAATTATTTCTCAAACCGTTCCCAAGACAGGTCCTCTTCGTGAACCCCTTTCACATTCTTAAGGTCTTTCCACCAAATGGAAGCCTTTCCATTCAAGTTGAAGGTGGCCACTCGGGCCTTCATATTTTCTGAAAAATCATGGACTCTAAAATACTTCTTTAGTCCAAGAAGCCAGGCCTCTGCTTCCTCTCCCTTCTTTATTTCACCATCTAAGGAGGGTGGTTTGGATTTTCTGAATTCTTCAAATTTTTTACCTTTGGAAGGCTTTTGCTTCTTCTGTTTCTTTCGGGGATTGGAATTGGTTCTGCTGCTAGAAGAGCCCTCCGAATCGCCAGCTTCCTTCTCAGAGGAATCATCCGACGCTTGTCCTTTACCTCTGGGGAAGACCTTTTACGAGGTGCTCCTCTCAGTGTGACCATTGATATGACCATGTTTCTGAGTTTCAGGTTCATGTTGCATTTGTCTTTGTAGATCAGATAAACTCTGCAGTAAAACTGCGTTAATTTCTGTTTGTTTTTCTTGTTCTTTCATCATCCTTTCATTGTCGTCCGTACATCTTTGTAATTCAACCATGAGGCTCCTCACAGTCTCGGCTAGACCTGGAGGGGTCCCTGCTGACCTCCTTTCGTCGGACTCTTCATCTTTATTGTGGGAGCCTTCTCCCACTTCATGGTGAGTCACCATACTATGCGTTGATAATTTCCTGCGATTGATCTTTCGCTTGTGTGCAAAAGGAAAAACACTACTTGTTAGTTGATATTTATATTTATATATAACCAGTACATAATTCATATTTTCACATGTACGCACACACAATAGGGATTTTTTTTTCATTCTCAACTTCGTATTTTAATTAGGGGGGTTAAGACAGGGGGGTTACTCTTTTTAGGAGTGTTCCGAATGGAGATTCTACACAACCCGTTCATGAGCCCGAGTAGGCCAAGTGTTGTAACCATGCTCTGATACCAATTTGTAACACACCCACTGCGGTGTAATAATTTTTTCTCCTTTTCTCGAGGGACAGAATCCATGAAAACCTACGGAGCTTAGCACAGGCTGCAGATGCCACCTCTGCCTCAACAGAGTCTTTGCGTGACCTCCTGGTCTTAAGGATCATTCAGGTTCTTTTATGAGCCGAAGCGACCCCTTTTGATTCCCAGCTGGAATCTTCTTCCAATCGATCCACAGGTCCTTTCAGAAACTCCCTTGTGTGAAAAACACTAGGCACAAGATCCACCCTCTCTAAGCAACCACAGTGCTATGACCAAGGCCTATTCCTGAACGTGCTTGTCGCAACTCGTAATCTCGTGATTTCACGAGTCGAACCTCCTAACTCTTCCTTCCCAAATTCACGATATACGAAATCGCGTAATGGGTATAGCTCCCTTCTATCAGCGCCCTCTGTGCGTGACCAACGGCCAGGCTAAGTGCTAGCTCCTGTCGCAACTTCGTGAATTCACAGGTCAAAAGGTTGAGCACTCATGCTCTTATCCCACAAATCCCCAAGATGCGAGAAGTCAACAGAGTGTTAACTCCTTTCTCCAGGTAACGCATGTCCGCTTGTCAATCACATGGGCCCCACTTTATGGTTTTTCCACGTGTTCCTTCATGCCCGGCTTTCAGCACTTCGTGACTTTTGATGTTGAGAAGAGGTCCTCCAAACCTCTGAATGCGCTATATGCACGATGAGGCTCTCATGACCTGGATCCAACGGTGATCCTTTCTCCTCGCGATTTCGCCACTTGTAACTTGGAGCACCCAACTCCTGGGCTCTCACCTTGCGAACCCCTGAGTTCACGAGATCCCTCGATCTCTTCCACCTTTCCTCCTCAAACAAACGATTTTGATCTTCTCGCGACTTTGCCACTCGCGAAGTCAAGAGACTTCCTCCTCTGACTCTCGATGTTTGAATCCTTGATAGAGAGGATCTTGCGACACGTGTCCTCCTTCCAACGGATGGCTCAGATTCTTCCGTGACTTCACAACTCGCAAAGTCTAGACGCTCACCTCTGTGAGTCTTGATACCCGAGTCTCCGAGGTGGATGATCTCACGACACGTGTCCTTCCGCAGACAGATGGCTCCGACCCTTTCGCAAATTCAGAACTTCTGATGTCGAGTGTCTAGACCCTCGTCCTCAGGACCCCCGAACTCCCGAATGACGAGCTCCCAATACCAACTCCTTTAGGAATTTTCGCTTCTGCTGCTCACGAAGTTTTAACCCTCCTGCATCTTCTGTCATATCTAACGGATGACGGGTGTTTGGACTAAGGTCTGACGACTCATACCTATCCTGCACTATGCACTCTCCCGTCGCTCCCTGGACGTGGAAAAACCAATGGTCCAGATACTCCCAGGGACCTTGGGGATCTACAGTCCTGATTTTCTTCGCTACTCACAAAGACAAAGGAAAAAGGATTAAGGCATTTGACGCCCTATTTTATTCCTCCAATCTAACGATCATGAATGACCGTAGATCTTTCGACTGGATCTCATCCTTCAATTGATACTTATCCCTACGCTGCCATTTCAGGATTTCAAGAGGATCATTCTTCCTTGCACAGGGTTACTAAGACTTGCGCCTATAAATCAGTTTCTAGGTTCTTGGTGAGCTTTCCAAAAAGGGTGTCTCTATGGGGAGATCTATCCAGGGTATTACCTGAGATAGATAAGGGTATAGATTTCCCGAGAACAGACTGGAAGTCTAAATTAATCCAATATGCACACACACACACACACACACACACACACACACACACACACACACACACATATATATATATATATACAAATCTATCTATAAACATAAGCCATACATGGTCTTTTCAATAAAAGCATGCAACCACCATTTCTGATCAAAACACCACATAGACAGTCTTATGCTCAAACCATTCATAAACTACACAGACTATGAGCATACATGTCAGCATATAAGTTTCCAGATGCAAGATGATCATAAATGCCAGGATATACATTTCAAGATGCAAGATGTAAAACACTTATCAAAAATAACACCAGATGTGATTGCAACTGCTGGGAGGGGTGCTTGTTTCCACCCAACCGTAGGCTCAGTGACTCCCAATGGATTTACCACTAGCCACCCTCGAGCTGAGACCACGATGTTGCGAGACTGCATCTCTATTTACCAGTGAACGAGAACGAAGGTTACTCTCCTTCTTCTCTACTATCACTCACTCTGTATTTTTCCAAAGTTCCCCTCTTCCCTCACTTCTGCTCCCCTCATCCCACACTCTTCCTGCCTTTTCTCCTTTCGGCGAGGTTGCATGTGGCACGATCTTCCTCACGGTGGTCAGGTCTGAGGACTCTACGGATGGGCAGTTTACCCCCATCCCTCATTACTCATGAGGAGCCCTTTACCTACCAACGATGGCGATTCATTTAATTCGGGGCCAGTGAGCCGCTCTTGGTTCTCTGGGCCAGTGAAGTCCAAATACGGTATTGGTTTCGGTGGAAGTTAACGCCACCTTTCTAGGTGCCTTCCACCACCTTTCTTCAGCCATCGTGGTCTTTTTTTCAGCACATCCCCTCTCAGGCATCCTGCAATATATATTCATAATATTATTCACATTCATCGACCTTTTTCACAAGGTCCATTCACATCACACATTCACATTTCTGAGTTTGCCACAATATTTGGCTAGTATAGTTATTTTTATAGACTGGGGGAAATAGGGTGTTACAACATGTAGGGACCCGACCCGCAGGAATTCTACCCAGGGAAGGCTGCAGATCGCACCCTGGCACAGAAGATTGAAGACATCTATGGCAATGTAGAGAAGGGGATGCAAGGATACAAGGTAGCCTCCATTTAGAATGGTGTAGTGCACCTCACTTTCCAGTTGATTGATGGTAATCTAGTCTAAAAGAACAGACCCATATAGGTCACAGGGTTTGTAGTTGACCTCGCAGGAAAGTGAGTGGAGGGATTACAGATGAACTGGCCAAAGTACTTAGCCAACCAGCTAGAATTTTATTTTCGCGGAGCTCAGGATCAGGGCTACGAGTTCCACTTTAGCTTTTTGTTGATCCTCATCGTGTTTATAGCTTGGGAGATGACGAAAGGTGCGACCTTGCCAGACATTGAGCCATTTGAACCACTTGTTTCGAAGTTCACCATGCTCTGGTACTCGAGAGATATGGGAAAATAGTGGCAGTCAGATGCAGTATTCCATACCTACTACCTACAGCTAAAAAGGGCTATCGAATCGTTCCCCTGGATGACGCCAAACACTCTGGATAGGTTCAAACCCCTTATGAAGTTTTGCGCAGATAGGAATTTCATATATATCACCGTGCACACAGATGAAAATAAAGAAGAGATTCAGTCATACTATAAAATCACCGAGGAGGACCTGGAATAAATCAGTAAGGAATGGCCTGCAGAGTTCCTTATACCAGTCACTAAGGAAGAATTGTCTGACCCAAACCTCATTGGAAGTCTGGTAGTTACCCACAAGGAGTATAATGCACCCAGCAGTAGTAGAAGGAAGAAGAACGAATATGTACAAGAACTGAGCAACGCCTCAGAAGAGACTGCCTCAGATTCACTTGGCGGAGGAGGAGGTGACGAGGTGGACAAAGAGGAGAAAGAAGAAAAAGCAAGGGAAGAAGATAATTCGGAGAAAGGAAAAGTAACCTTACCATGAAGCCCCCTTGATGATGCAGATCCATCAAAGAAAAGGAAGGTTTCCCCCATGAAGCATACATCGTGGAAGAAATCCAAAGAAAGCAAGACGAAACTTCGAACTGTAATCACGATCAATGACTTCAATTTCATCATCACAGTCGTATCAGACGCTTCGCAGGACATTTTATAGAAAAACAAAGCCAAGCAAGAAGCCGTGTATAGAACTGAAAAGGGTACATTAGGCCCTTCACTCCAGCCGTGCAGTATCCACTGCACCCCCGCCATCAAAAGAACCAGAGTTGGGAGATGAGCTTTCCCAACTTCGCAAACTAGCTGACGTGACCGAATCCTACCTTCGTCAAGTGCAAGAAGAGAAAGAATAGGCCACAGTGGCCTTGAAGAAATAACAAGAAGAAATGGTAGAGAAACATTGGATTTCACAAAAGGAGAAAGAGGACCTTCAATCCAAGTTTGAAAAAGAAAGAGCACAAACCAAGCAAGAAAAAGAACAGTTGCTCACAGAATAGCTAGGAGTCAAAGAAGCAGTCAAAAAAGAACTTCGCTCTATGACAGGCTTAGAGCCAAAGGCAGAAGATCGAGTGGATCATCAAGTAGCGTAGCTCGTAGAAGCTACCCAACAGCTACAAAAAATAATAGCAGACTTAGAGCTCCGAACAGTGACCAACACTCTGTCAGATGTATGAGATCAAAGAGAAGCAATTGCTCAAAGCGCAGTTGAAAGAATCAAGGCCCTCTCCATGGAATGTAAACAACTAAGTGATTGCAGTGCCCAGAATTATGAGCAACTCACTGAGGATCCTAAATTAAAGGCACTAGAGTCACATCTCCATAAGGCAAAGAAACAAGCATAAACAGTACAGGCAGAGTTGAATCCCTTGTCAACAGTCGAAAGGATGAAGTGATCCCAAGAACAGTGCAATGCCCAACATTAGGTCCACACCATTCAGAGAAGAGTAATGGAAGTGACTCGGAGACTCCAACCAATTTAGAATGAGGCTTTCCAACTATTCATAGAGATTAAAGGTTGAGGAACAAAACTGGAGCAAGTCGTCACTGCAGCTGAACAACGCTTAGAGGGACCTATCAACAAAGCATTAATCCAAGAGTTCATCGAATAGGAGGTCATGGCACAAAAATAGGTCGAACCAGCTCAAGCCAAGATTGAGGCTTTCAAAGTAGATCTATCCAAACCAGAGTGACTCGGGATGAGTCACAAGTGAGTGTTGGGGGCCTATTGGCCCTTGACCAAGTTTTGAGGATCCTTGGTCAAGTTTGACCTACATTTGGGACTTCGATAGGCTGTCGAAGGTGGAGTGCAAGTCGAATCAGAGATCATGGGTTCTCGACCCCTTTCTAGGGCCTTTTGGGTGTTGGTCTTATGTAACATGTATGAGGATATCGACCCATGGGTTTACCCATGTTTAGGCCTCTTTTGTAATGTATAAATAGAAAGCTAGGAAATGTATGTAAGTGTGTGTGTGTGTGTGTGTGTGTGTGTGTGCGTGTGTGTGTGTGTGTGTGTATGCTAAGTGCAAAGGAATAAGTGTGTGATACCAAGTGCTAAGTGCAAGTGATAATGTACATGCTTTGTGCATGTTGTGTGAGACTTGCAAGGCTAAGTGCAAGTGACTGTAAGAGGTTGAGTAGAAGCTTTGTGTTGTAACCTAGCTTGGGGAAGGAGAATCTGGTGAGGTGCATGCAGATATCCTGTCCTATGCAGAGTAGGATCTTGTGGCTCTGTGCATGTAGCTGATTGATCGAAGATAATAAAAGAGAAGAAGAGTTGGTGGACGTAGCCCCAGGCTGGGGGTGAACCATGTATATCCTATGTTGCTATGATTTGTGTGATGTATTGATGTGTTTATGTGTTTACTTGCTTAAGTTATTTGATATATATGAATGATAGATATATATGTTAATACTTTGTTCTTAATAATATGGATGAATGCTAGATATAAACTATGTGAATGTGCTTAGTGTTTGAATGTGCTAGATCTAGGTGAAAACTGCAGTTCTCTGTAATTAGGGTTTTATCTGAGAAGTAGATACTGGTTAAATACTGATGAATTGTAACTTCTAAGTGTTTTGTTAAGGTGTTTTAATCACAGATCGCTGTCCCAGCTAAGGTTGTAGACATCTGAGTCCTACAACCACCCCTGTCTCTACCTCGAGTGAGACTTCATCTGCTTCACAGGTGTTGCCAAAAGGGTCGGTATTTAGGGTTTTGTTGGTGCATTGTTGTAGCTTTGAACCCTGGGTCTGCCCCTGTGCCAACAATGGTTGATGGAGGAGGCCTAGTGCTAGCTTTGAATGATGCTTTCTAGCTCTTGTGATGATTTATCTTGGCATTTCTCTTGATCTTGGTGTGGTTTTCTACTATTATGCTATAATTTTTTCAAGTTCAAGTATTGTTATGATAAGAGATAGGTGGGAAGTATAATTTCATACACCCCAACCATATCTTTCATCATTTTATTTCTTCATCTCATTGATTAAGAGTTTTATAAGAGAAGTATAAGAGCATACACCCTCTTAGATTAAACCCTAGCTTAGGGAAACCTACCTTGGGGAGTAAAAGGGATTACACCCCCAAGTAGGTAGCTTCTCTAAGCTCCTTTTGACTCCATTAACCCAATATTAAATGCACTAATCATAATATTTTTTTCATTGGAGATATAAATTTGGTTCCTTGGGAAATACAATCTTTGACCTTTTGAAAGTTCTCTTGCTTGAAGTTGATTTATCTCATTGAGAGGAGTTTTCCCACACTAGGGCGTCCCCTCTCTACCAAAACTATAATTTTTGTTACAAACTTTAACCTACAGCCATTAGGGATGCATAACCCTAGCTATTAACACTCTCGTAACTCGTAATCTAACCTTAGACTAGCTCTCTAACTTTCCTCATTTACTCCACTAACTAGGGCGCATATTTTGAGGTAGTTCTTGGAAAATTTTCATGGTTAATTTTTTTTTTGTTCACCACTGAATGCTACATCCATAAGGCTGCAATTTTCTGCAGAAAACACTTTTTAGAACAGCCATCTAATCTACCTCCTTAAGTCCCTTTTTTCATCCTATGTTTATTGTTAAAATTACTGCTTATTTACTTAACTAGTCTAGATATTTACATGCTGATTTTAGATGTTTTACTTTCTGATATAAGCTGATATATATTGGTCCAAATTAGGGACAGCAAGATTAAATTTCTGATCTGACTAACATATATCGTTTCAAGTTGTGTTTTCTTGTGTCTCAGGCAGGTACAATCATCCGAAGAAATACTATACATGTGGGGCAACCATTACTTGACTTACAAGGAATCTCTCCCTATCATTAATTCCATTTAGACTTGACCTATAGGGGATTCACTTCCATCCATCTCAATCCCCCTAGGGTCACCAGGATCGCCTCCCTATAGTGATCCAATCACCCTTGAAGTGTGTGACCTACATCGAGGTGACATTGGGTGTAGGATTCCCAAGTTGTAGCACTTGTTCGTTGGTTGGGTCAGCCTTTTCCCAACCTACAACTTGCACTATAACATGGTCAACACCATAAATACCTCATTCATAAACATGAATAGAAGTGGATAAACATGCATATAACAAAAAAAAAAGATTGGAATAATTGATTCTCCCAAACCCTCTAGAACAAACCAATATGGTGGTGGAAAGTAACCCTTAATGGTGTAGGGTTAGTCAAACTCTTTCATCCTAAGGAATCCTATTGTGTGTTTTTTTCAGTTGCATATTCATCAGAGTGTGAGAATCAATATAAATATGAAAGTATTAATATGGTATCTCTATGTTGGAACAATTTGGATTGGTACTAAACTCAATTTGTCAAATTGAGGGGACAATCGACCAATTGATTGGTCTCTTTGGAGTTGACTAGATTCACTTTGGGTAGACATAACCTAACTATGTGAGTGTATAGGGTTGAATTACATGGACGATTATGGGATGTATTCCTATACTTTGGGGTAATTGGATGAACACCCAAACATATATAGATGAGAGGCTTTGAATAATTTGTATCATGCAAGATATGAATAAAAAAGTTGTGATCTTGTATTGTGATCTTATCTTGTTTATAATGATTATTAGGTATCAGGGATACTTGATCCAAAATGGATCTGAAAGAAAAGAATTTTTTTTTGATAAGAATCAACAAATACCATCTCTCGACAATTAATGAGGGTTGAAAGAAACAAAAAGTACAATGCAAGTATTAAATAAATTAAATGAAACAAAAGAAGAAAAAAATGAATGAGAAAAAAATGAAATAGGAGAGAAGAAAGTTGGGGAATGGAAAATGAAAGGAAAAGGATGCTTGGCCTTACCTTTACCCTATCATTTCCTATATATTATTGTAAATTTACGCACAAAGGGTCTTTTCCTAAGATGAGAGGAAACAGGGGAGGACTTGGCCATGTAATTTGTTAAATGGACCAGAGAGCGATGAGCTTGCATAGTAACCTTGTAATTGCCGAAAATAAATATTGGGCAACCATTTGAAGCTGGTGTTCATGCTTATGTTTCCATGGATAAAATATCTATGTTTATGGTGTGTCTATATTTTATGTGAATGATGAATTGTTTTGTGGATGTTTTGATTTGAAAATTTGTTGAGTTATGATGATTTATTCAATTCTGAGATCATGAAAGGATTTCCATTATATTGATTACTTATGCAATGTTGTCATTCATTGAATTGAATCATTGGATTCCATTGATTGTTGTTGAATGTTTTATTATAACCAAATGTAATAAAAATATACTTCATATTTGTCAACATTTTCCACAACTCAATTCCGGCACCAATTTATTGATGAATGGCATCAAATCCAATAGCATTATGTGCTTACTCGTAGTATTAATGGCTTCAAAGTTTTTTGGGAGATCCACAATATCCATTTTTCATGTCAACATTTAAAACCCATAACCAGGCCAACAAGCAATAACAAAGGAGGAAACTTGATCTCTATTAATGCATAAAAGACATAGATAGACCTTATAAACTAAAGACATCGACCACAAAAAAATACTAAGTCCTAAAAACCAATGAAACAAATAAAATATAAAACACAAGACATTAACTTCAAAAGAGATAATAAAGGAAAATAAAAGTATAAAGGTTAAAAACTAATAAACACAGCAATACATGCTACTATTAATGATTATTAATATTAATGGTTAGTATTAATAATTAATAATAATAATAGTATTAAGTTTAATAGTTATTATTGATAACAAAAAGGACAAAAATTGTTTTTGGAATGAGGGTCACATCTTACCTTTTTCATGTAAGGATTAAAGAGCATGGGACCGATATCAAGAATGAGTGTGCCCACACCTTGACATTAGTAGAGTAGTTCCTTTTAATCAAACACCATTTGTCCTTGGAGGGCACCAAAATCATGGAAAAAGAATATCACTACTTTGAACGTCAAATTAGAGAAGTGATGGAAATAATTAAGCACCCCAACAACCTTAATAGATATGTGAGTTTGGAGGTTAGTGAGAATTGTCTCTCTTTGATATACCATAGAATATATAGGTAATATTGACATGTTTTCTCTTTAATTTTTTATTTTTATTTTTTCTTTTAATTTTGATTTTATAAGACTGTTTTTCTTTCCTAAAATTAGTTATGTTGTCTCCATTTCCTTATTGTTTTAGTTTGTTTTTTTTAAGCAAAAAAAGATAATATATATTTCTATTCAGATAATACATAAAAATGCAATCATAGGTTTAGGAGGTCAACCAAAAATTGGAAACCAGACTCATCCCCTAATATCACTAATTTTTTTTCTAGAGGTACCAACACAGAGGCATAACAAAGAGTTTAAGCTTCCAGCCATACCACCATCTATGAAAATTACAAAACCTAACAGAGTTCTATTTCTTCCTAGTTTCTTAGAGTTCTTCCTTTGGATGAGCCAGGGATTCCTAAAAGATTTGATGTCATAAAAAAAAACAAAATTATCAACTATCATGACCACTAACATGGTAAACATGGGGTCACAAATTCCCTCTAGTCAGCATGATTATTGCACTCGCTTTCCAAGTGAGGCCTAGAGCACTTGTTGGATTCCAGTCATTCCTCGTCCTTGTTGATTTGAATGGGATGCTCCTGGGATCCCAACAGAGCACCTCTATCCTCTTTATGACCATTTGGATTCGCTTGAGAAGTATTGGAATGTTCCTGGAAATGAATTCTATACTTTTCCTTGCATATAATAGCTCAAATTTTGCTTCTAAAACCCAGACTGCATGGCAGGTGGCTTGAATTTCTAACTACTATTAGGCCATTTATTGTGCCACAATTGCTTTCATCATCTAATAAACTTCGACTAAGAGGAAGAATTATGTGTCCCTTTTCCTTGACTGGCTCGAGTCAGGGATCCACTCCTTTGCAGAGTGGAGAATTTCCTCGTCTGCAGTGCCCTTTCTTATTTTCAGGACTGCCTCCTGAATATTCCCCATTGCTCTTTTTTCTTATTTTGAGAAGAGGTTGTGATACCTATTTCTTTCCTATATAGATTCCTTTGATTCACTACAATTGATAAAGGTGGGCTTCTCTAAAGAGTGTATGCCCCCCTCTTTTATTTTTGGGCTTGGAATTCATCGAGGGAGTGGTCTTGTTCCCCACCAGACCTTTGCTTCTACCAGTTTCCATGCCTCTGAGCTAGAATTCGATCTCGCTTCTCCTAACCTCCTTGAAGAAAAAAATGGAAGAAGGGGATGATAGCCTATGAAATTAAGAGTATACCATTAAGATCATGCCCCAAAAATCAAGGGAAACAACTCGTCCTAGACGAGTGCTTCCCATCAAAGCTCCCCCCCAAACTGACCTAGCAAGGTAGACCAAGAAAACTAGGGAAAATATTATATGAGATCTCAACGACTTGAAATTGATTAGTCATCCTCCTCTTATAGCTAGGGTTCTTAGCCCGCAGAATTGAGATCTCATCCCCATTCAACGTTCAACCATGATTACCCAAACTAGACCAGATTTCTCGGGACTTGGGATTATCAAATATATTCATTATTATTTCGGCTAAGGTAGAGTACTGCATCCTCATCATTCTACCTCCAATCTATGATGAAACCTCCTCTGGATCATGCTGCGGGATTTTCATTAAATATGCCCTCCTCTTCTAATAATAATTGAAACATGATTGTACCATTCCACCTTTCTCCAAACCAAATTTCTTCCAGCCTCTTAGAATAACCTCTTTTCCCATAAAGACACTTGAGCCTCTGACAATCCCACTAATTGTATGCTTGGCTCCCCACCTGTCCTCACCTATGGAAGAGGATGGCCGTTCTGGTTAAAATGTGTTATGTTATCTTTGAAACCCCCCTTACCCAAGTTCTTCTATAACCATCAGGATTCTCCATGGTTTTGTCCCACTGCCATGTTAGAGAGGTAGTCAACCACCGAGTTGGCCTAACACCAAACATGACTCAAAAGTATCACTGACATGTAGCGAATGGAAAGGGCCACCTCTGAAAAACCTGTTGACATACGCTGATTGTTTGAAACATGGTTTGGATGGGATTTGTTAACGAGTTTACCTAAGGATAAAATAAGGATTTGGGAATCACCTTCTGCAACAATCATCAAGTACCCGAGGTCCTTTTCCATTTGTAGACCCGAAAGAAACCTTGCTATTTTGTCCCCATTATTAGTATTTTGCACGATTCTGATAATATATAGGCTTACAATATGTCCATAGGAATCTCGTAAAATACCCCCAGCTCCCGCAGGACCAAGGTTTCCCTTTGACGCTCCATCAAACTTTAATTTTATAAATCCTTGTGGAGGGGTTCCCAAGTCTCTCGAGACTGATTTCTCAGGTTGTGGGCATGGAGTTGGGGAGGGGGAAGTTTCCCCTGGTAGATGTCCTAGTTCACCAAAAATTCTTTTTTCATTTATCTTTGTGGTCTAGTCCTCATCTTGCTAGGGAATCATGGCAATGGTTTCATGGATATTATTAAGAATCCCTTGCAAAATATGGTCCAAGGAGAGAAGATGATTTTGGAAGATCCTTCTATTTTTGGCTTTCCATAAATTCTAGAGGAGGAATCTTGGGAAAAGGGTCTAGTCATGGTTCTGAATCTGATTCTAGTAAGGAGTGGTTCTCCATTCTTCGATTGTTTAATGATGTCCAATCTATTTCTATATGAAGTTTGAAAGAGGAGGTTACTTCAGTCCCATAAACCTGAGGCTACTCTACAGGAATTGAGGAGATGATTCAAATTTTCTCCCACTTAAGAGAACATTAGGCAAATGGAACAACCTTCAAAATATCTCTCTAAGATTCTATCCCATATTAAATATTTTTTGTTGATTTCCAGCCACAGTAAGGTGGCGATTTTGGGCGAAAGTTGAGAATTCCATACTTTTGTCCAAACTGACCTGTTGAGCGTGTCCAAAAATCCCATGGCTTCTTTGTATGCTTCCTTGATATGGAAATTATTATCACCCTTTTTTCCCCATAGAATAATGTCATGGCCATTCCTGAGAGGGGGGGAGGTGCTCCTTAAGGGTAGCTTCTAGAGCTTGATGGGATGCATCGCTCCAATCTATTGACCATTATGAAGGATTTGTCCAATTTCTGCTTTGACTGGGTTGTTGGTGTCTTCCCAATAGTGGGCTACCTTCAACCAACATATTCCCAACATATTTTCTTGTATTGGGTTCATCTAATCCTCTGATCTAAGAGAAAGACATTTCTCCCACACATCCTCCCAAAAAAGGGTCGAATTTTCATCATGCAGCTCCCAGAAACTCTGGGTTTGCACTAAGTCGTGACTTTTCCAAGCATAGTTCCATATCAAAGATCTTGGTCTATCCCCATCTAGTCTAATATGCTCTTGAGGAGGGATGTCTCTGGCATATTTATCCTACCGTGTTTTTTTCCAAAGCACCTTCGGTATTTTTATCCATATCCAAAAAACATTGTTGCCAAAATTTGGCCCATTTTTAGTGGGTCTTTGAGGCCAAACCCTCCTTGGTATTTTGGCTCACACAGTTTTTCCCAAGAAATCATAGCCCATTTTTTTCCCATTTAGAGCCTCCCCACAATAAGTTATGCTAAATAGCTCTGAGTTTCTATATAATATGAACAGGAGCTATAAGAAAAAAAAATAGATAAATAGGCATGGCCATTAAAATAGATTTGATTAGAAGTATTAGCCTAGGCAAAGAAAGGAACATGTGGGTCCAGCAGTTTAGGTAGTCTTATATTTTAGAAAGAATCTCTTTCCACCCATAGTTGTGAATGAACTTTTCCAAAAGAGGGGCCCCAATATATTTCAAAGGCAAGGAGGATCTCGAGAAACCCAATATTCTGGAAATCTTGTGTTGAATTATAATAGGGGTATTGAAAAAGAAGATACTAGATTTATCCAGGTTAAGTTGCATGCCTGAGGTTGTCATAAATATAGTCAAAGTTCTCTTGATAGCTCTAGCCTCCTGAACTGTGAGTTTATCTAGGAGAAGGGTGTCATCCAAAAATTGGAGGTGAGACAAGGGAGCAGTATGGGAGGAGATAGATAAACCCTTTAGATGTCCTTCCAAAAGGGATTGCTTCATAAAATTATCCAAACCTTCAGTGAGGATAATGAAGCGGTAAGGAGACAGAGGATCACCCTATCACAACCCCCTATAGGTTTTGAATTTTGGAGAGGGGCACTAGCATATTTGGGCCATTTTGCGACAGTTGTTTCGACGCTATTGTGATGTTATCTCGTTGATATTGCGATGAATATGGAGTCTCTGAAATGTCGTTTTATGTGACATGGCATTTACGACGAACTTGAACAAACGTCGCAAAAGCGACAATATAGGCAAACAATGTGAAACCAACATTTAATCTAAATTGCAACAATAACTTTTATAGCAAAACTGTCGCATCAATAGAAGTTGTCGTCGCATATGCGACGACAAATTTTCATTGTTTATATAGAAAAATCGCCGCATCAATAGAAGTTGTCATTGTATATGTGATGACAACTTTTTGTTGTTTATATACCTAAACCATTGCATCAATAGAAGTTGTCGTTGCCTATGCAACGACAACTTTTTGTTGTTTATATATCAAAATCATCGCATCAATAGAAGTTGTCATTGTATATGCGACGACAACTTTTTTGTTGTTTATATAGCTAAAATGTCGCATAAATAGAAGTTGTCGTTGCATAAGCGACGAACAAAATTTATTTAAAAATAAATAAAAATATTTTGGGCTGCAATTTTGATATTAATATTAATATTACCATAATGGACTTAAAACTAGTCTATTATATGAAAGTTCACAATCATTCACATGATAAGTTTCAAAGACATAACTAAAATATGTTTCTTTCATATGGTAGCTAACAACAAGAGAAAATATGTATTATACCATGTCATACATAACACTATTGAACACTTGATATATGATCATTTCATACCTGCTCATTATGAAGAGTTGCATACAACCCACTCAAAACTATCATTCAAAGTAAACAACATAACATAACCTTCAAGTGAAGACAACTAGTTAAAAATGGTATTATCCAAAGCATAACAAGTACAATTTCATGTTCAACAATTAAACACATCCATGCATTCATATCAATAGACATGCATTCAAATTAATGGACATATACAATCCTATTCATGAATAATAA